>VWZG01001381.1:108950-345891 GCA_013396735.1 Grallaria varia | reverse complement strand
AAGGCCGGGCAGCCGCGGGGCTGCGGGAGGGAGGGTCGGGGACAGGGTGAAGTAGCCATGATGATAAGCAATACATTCAGTGCCTCCGTATCGTTATTTGTCAGGGCGCTTGGGATAACTGCTCCTTGTATTTTGTCTTTATTTTATTTTTATTTTAAAGGGTTCGCTTTAGACAGCTTTGAGTTGTCCGCATGTGTAGAAATGTTGGCAGTAGCAGGCACGCAGCTAATGAGAAAGCATTAAATAGCAGCCTTATGTAACACTGAATTTCCCATTGTGATCTTGAAATCTTCGTCCACGGAGTGGTAGACGATGTTTTTGTGCTTCGGTGCGCTGATGGATGTCAGTGCTGGGCAGAACAGCTGCAAAGTGAAGGGAATCCTCTGCCCGACTGGTTTTTCACTCCCCCTTTTGTGGGAGTGCCAAGCAGTCTAAAAGCTCTGCGTTGAAGGCGTACGATGGAGATACGGACCAAGGAGTCGGGAAGGAAGTTCATTTATTTGCACACAAACAGCTTGAGAGAGCAGTAGTACTGAGAGGAGGAAAGTCAGGCATGCTGGCTGGTGGATGGAGGTGCTGGATGAGCAGCCTGGGAAGAAGGTGTAAGTTGACATGTCAGAGGATGGGAGTTTACTGAAGTACTTGGTAATTTTGAGAGTAAGAATTACTCTTGTGTATCAGATTACTGACTGTCTTTGTTGTTTAGTCTGTGATACCATCTAGCCCTAGGTGCTTAGAAACTAGCTGTCGGCCACCCCTTAATGAAAAATTTGAGAGCTTCTTTCAACAATTTAAATAAACTAAAATCATAAAAAGGTAAATTTTTCAGCTAATATCTGGCTTGTATTACTTTAAATTCTGTATAACACTTGTTCTAATTTGGTTTGTTTTCTAAATTCTTGAAAGTTGCTAGTACTTTCTTAATGCTTCTTCCCTGTAGAAATAAGGCTTAACCAATTCTCTCTGCATGGTAGTTCTCCTTAATCAGTGGCTAATAGAAAACAGTTGATAAATAGGAAGAGCTCTTGGATTAAGGATGGTGTGGGGGTTTCTGTTTGTTTTGCATTTTCCTCCCCTATACTTCCCACATTTCAAAGGCAGTGAATTTTAGAATGTGTTACCTCTGTCAGTCAGGACGTTTAATCCTCTTAATAAGCCTTAGGCTTCTTGTTTACCTTCTGGCACTTTTTAATGAAGTGGGTTTTGCTGCTTCAGAGGAGGGATGGTTAGCCAGACAGTTGAGATGCTAGCTTACAATATCAAACTCAAGTTTCCCTGTTACACTGTAGCCTCCCTTGGTCAAGACATTTAAAACCACAGAGTACATCTGGACTGATAAAAGAAAAGGGGCTGTGGAATGAGCTGAAGCACTGGATTGTTCTGTGATTATCTACAGTGCTCCTCAGGTCTTTTCTTAGCTCGGTTTTGGACCTGCTTTCTCCTAGACAAGTTCCTCTAAATCTTATTTAGCACTAAGTAGTACAGATCTGGGCTGATCTGAACTGGCCACAGGACCAAAGGTTGGCTTGTGTTGCTCTCATATACACTTTGGCATTCATTACAGCTTTAAAACAGCAGAAATGAGACTCTGCATTGTAGAGAAATGGATTATAGACAAATGTTAAAATATGCAGCACACTTAAATACTACATTAAGATCATACACTGAAAATAATAATGACTGAGGATATGCCTTGCATATGATCAGATTGCTACTTCAGTGTTCTGTTTCAGAGAATATTTATTCTTGCCTTGTGAGGGAGCAATTAGGTAAACATATTTTATACCATCCGTTACTTTGAATTAATGTTAGTAAGTTACTGGGAATGAATGAAATTCAGTTCTTTGAGCTTTTAGTTACATGGTGTTTAACTTAAAATCTGTGAATTCCTTCCTCCATTTCCAAGTGCTTTGTCACCTAAATGCATAATTTGGTAGTAACTACACTGTGCATGTACTGCAAATTTGGAATGTTTCAGACAACCAGAGATGAGTTGCAACAATCCCACTTTCCAAGTTGCTGAGCCAGCTTTTATATCTCTGCCGTGCATTAGTGCTGTGCAGACACTGATTGTGCTGACACCTCTGTTTTCTTACAAACCTTTTCTAGTGTTAATAAAGACTGAGCTTTAGCAAGAACAGTGCTGCTGGCAGTATGACAAGTGTACAGTGAAAAATAAATTCATTAACTATGAAGCTGACATATAGCTATGACTTTAGGATTTTACTTGTTGTCTCTTCTTGTTGTATACTAACAATCACTAGCAAAAGACTTAGCTGAAATCTGGAAAGTATCTTTGCTTCAGCCTCGCCCATAAAAAATCAATAAACATGGGGCAAAGTAGACTATGGTACTGCAGTCAATGAATTGTTTACTTGAAGCCTTTAGAAAGGTCTTTATGCAGGATTGGATATACAAGCACTAAAAATCTCAAACCACTAAATTTTGCTTATAAAGAAGTAAACTGTGATGACAGAATAAACTTGCCTGTCTTTCTCAGTTTTCTAAACATTTTTGGTGTTTGGCAACCTACAATTCTCAAATCAGAGGTCTTTGCTGTTAAATTGTTTTTCACCTTTATACCCTTCTTAAAAGAAAAAGTGGATTTTTCAGTAGTAAATACAAGTCTAGACATAAGATCATGCAATTGCTAGGGATTTTTTACTAGCAAATAATTCAGTTATGCACACCTAAATGGTTTTCATGTAGATCATAAAATCTGTTATATGGTTAAGTATAATCTTTCATGTAAGGACCCAGCTATAGTCACAAACTTATAAGAGTTCTTTCCAATTACTTCCATTATATTTGTTTGCTGTTGTGCTGGTCAGAAGCATGCTTATAAATTCTAAACTTGATATCCGTGGTGGTTATTAAATATACACTTATGCCAGCGTATAAATCAAAGATGCTGAGCCTGTTGGCAGTAAGTGACTGCAATCAAACAGAAAAATCTCCTACAGCCCAAGATTCATTTTTTCTAATGTGTGGTGGGGTATAGGCAGTGAGCCTGGTGGCTTGAGTCACTGCTGATCTGCTCCACATGGGTTGTCTTCTCAGGCCATCCCTGTCACATTCCTAGCTTTGTCTGTCGTTGGACTGAAACCACACATCTTGTCTTTTGCATGAAATTGGATTCCGTCGCATCATAAAAACAGATGAGTTCCAGATTACTTGGCACTTCTGTTGTGTGATTGCAGATGCATCAGTCACATAAGTTCTGTCTGCATTGTAGAGCACAGCATTACATCTTTGCCTCTCTAAAATCTTTTCATGACCTGCAGTTCCTAAGTTTCTCTGGTTTTGGTGGAGTAGAGGAAGGATATTTTTCAGATTATATATATATGTATATATTTTACTTTGTTGATAGTCTAAAGCAAGAAGAGACATTAAATGAACTTAAATGTAGGTAATATTTCAGGGTTTTATTGAAAGTTTGTATTTCAATAATTCTTTTTTTCTTTACTGATTTACTTTCTTCTTTTCATCCGTTGTATTTGTAGAGACTAATCCAGTCTCTAAGGCTTTGTTGTATTGGCTTGGTAAGCCAAATCTTCATCTCTAGGGAAAAGTGACTGATTCATCAGGAAAAATCAGCAACCTTCTGCACAACTCTTCCTGTTCTGATGCAGCTTCCTTGAGTGTGGCTCAGTGTTGTGCACAAGTCATTAGTGCTTCTGTGTGTGTAATGGAAGTGTTTTTATTTTTACACTTGGATTTTACTCTAGTGTTTTCTCTAGTTTGTTATCATTGTGATTGACAGATGTCTCCTTTCTTTAATCCACTTTACACCGGAGAGTCATGGTTTTGCTTGAAAATATATGGTCTTTAATTTTTATATAGTATCCCATTCTTGTTGTCCATGATCATTATTCTCTTCGAGTATAACTATGTGATTTTTCTGAACTGGAAATGCCTCTCATGGGTGCCAGGAAAAAAACAAATTTCTGGAATTCTTTACATTGTGTGTTGTAAGCACTGTCTCAGTCCAAGAATGATTTTTATTTTTTGCATTTAGTCAAGATTGACAATCTGCATACCATTAAAACAATGATTTTACACATTTTATAGTTCAAGTAAACCTACTGGATTCTTTTCTGTTCTTAGTTGTGGAAATACATGAGGCAATTTGAGGAATACATTCCAAAACAGAGCTAGAACCTGCAACCTTGTGTACATTTTGATACTTCCAATTTTTGTCACCTTGGGAGCAAGGAGGGTAGAACATCAATTGTCTTTTCTCACTCTATAAATGCAGTAAAGGAAATAAGTAATTCCCTGTTTTCATTTTGTAAAGTACAACTTTAACTGTTCAAATTGTTTTCCAGTTCTGTGTGTTGATATTAGTTGAAGTTGATCAAGATTTGTTTAAATCTGTTCAGTGCTTTCTCTTAAATTATTCAAATAGAAATGTACTCTTTGTAAGTTCAGTCTTTATTTAAATAGACAAAATGTTAACTGAATTTTTTAACACCTTAGAGATGATTTTGGAAAAGTTAGATTTTTTTTAAAGTTATTTGTTTACTCCTCTGTTTGCTACTGATCTTTAAGATGAAAAATTTAATATTGGGCATGCCCATGTTCTTCTGATGTTTAACTTTTAAGAAATAAATGTGTGTGATGTAACTAGATTTGATGGTTGTAGATTCCTCACTGTCTTGGAGTCATGTCAATCTGAATGTTATTAGGAGATCACCTAACATATCAGATGCTGTTCCAAGCAACTAGATAGATGTTTGCTAATACATGCGGTATGGTATGGAACACATCTTATTCTAAGGTAAACATTGTTTGGCTTTATCTGTGAATATTTTTATTGATTTTTATTCCATTTTGCAGTAATGGAACAGCTGCAGGATCCAGTTATGCAGGAAGATGCAAATATTAAAGCTATTAATGAAGAGTACAGGAAAGCCTTTATTTTTATCAATAAAGGACTGAATACAGATGAACTGGGTCAGAAGGAAGAGGCAACAAGTTACTACAAGCAAGGGCTTCATCACTTGCTCCGAGGAGTTAGCATTCCATCAGAGGGTCCTGCATGTGTAGGATCCCAGTGGGAGTCTGCCAGGCAAATGCAGCAGAAGATGAGGGAGACCCTGCAAAACGTTCATGCTCGACTTGGCAGTCTAGAGCAAAACACCCCACCTGCACAAGAAAGTCCTGCTACGATGGATGCCCCTGCTGGGATGCCCAAGTTATACCCATCCATTCCTCCCAAAGAAAAGCCCGAAAGACCCCCTGCCCCTAATTCTCTGTTTGTAGCAAGTCAGCCATCTGCAGCAGATGGAAGTGTTGCAGCTGTGAGCCAGGGGCAAATTCCAGCTATGAGTCCATCATCTGGAAAACCTCTCTGCCTGCCAAACGAAGCACCTCCTGCCTATACTCCTCAAGCTACCAATGGCCATTTTACTGTGTCTTACGGCACAGACTCTGGGGAGTTTTCTTCTGTAGGTGAGGACTATTACAACAAGTGTACTCAGCCACCTCCTCTGGAAAACCTGGGAGTGGATGCAGATGAGTTGATCTTGATTCCCCAAGGAGTACAGATATTTTTTGTGACTCCTGATGGGCAGGTTAGTGCTCCTTCATATCCTGGATATCTGCGCATTGTGAAGTTCTTGGATACAGATGGTGAAGCAGCTCAGAATCGTCCACCTGCATTTCTTCAGGTAACGGGAAAATAATTTTCTCCTTAAATTAAAATTTCAAGAACTATCATGAAACTCTTAATAGGCAGTCTTCTTAAGTTCTTGTTCTTCTGAGCCTAAATATCTTTGTGATAATATGAGGGATGTTATAAGTGTTGCAGAAGTGGTTTTCTGCAAGTATACACTTTTATGACTTTTTCTGTGAAAAGTACCTCTGTGTCTTCCCAAGGTTGCCGAGTGCTGACTCTTCTGGCGAATCCCAATTTCTAAAGGAGTTGACCAAACATGTCTTTTAATTTCGTAAAATTAATTTTGTTACATGTTCTGTAACAAGTACTGTGTTCATGGTCTGGATCCTGACTTCGGATCTCCTTGTTGTTGCTAATATTGGCTGTTGGAAATCTCATAGAGAAAAACTGCCTCCTGGTTTTGGGTCTGCTGGTTCAGTTCCACCTGTGTTAGCAGTCTTCAACAGTAGGCCAGCAACAGCCACAAGTTCTATTTATCCTATCATATAAAGCTGTTCTGAGATCTACAGGGTGGTACAGGCACTGTAAATCCTGACCTGTTTTGTTGTTCTTTTCATCAACGTCTACAGCTGGACCTTATTCTCAGTTAAGAGGGTACCAGCCTGAATTACAGTCCTGTGAAAATGAGTATTTTCTCTATATTAGACTGTCAGAACTAATCAAGAGTCACATTTCCAGAATCATGTGAATTGTGGTTTTTTTGGGATTGTTTTTATTTTTTTCTTTTCAAGATGGCATAAGGCTTTTTATTTTTCATCATAGAATCATAAAACAGTTCGGGTTGGAAGGGACCTTAAAAATAATCATGTAATTCCAATCTTCCTGCCATCAGCTGGGAACTTTCCACTAGAAGGTTCCACTAGAAACTATAGAAAGTCAAGTTTGTGGTCCTTATCAATATGTTCTGCCTTTCTTTTTAAAAGCATCCTTTAATTCCTTTATGTACTTATCTTTTCTAGGTTTGTGACTGGTTGTATCCCCTCATGTGTAGCCAGTCTCCCGTTCTGTGCTGCAGTACTGGAGTCTACATGTTCCCTGACACAATGTCCCAGATACCAGGGTCCTATGTGGGAGTAGTGCTGTCTTCAGAACTTCCAGCAGCCGACCGAGAGCTGTTTGAGGATCTCTTGAAACAGATGTCTGACCTTCGAATCCAGGTTAATTTCTGAGCTGCCTGTTTATACCAATAAGGAAAGGTGTAAATCATCAATATTTTCTCACATTTACATTTAGCTGTGTAAAACTGCAAATTTTTGTGTCTTGCTTGGTAAGCTGACCACTGAGAAACAGGTGAAGTAGCCAAGTAGCCAGGGTTAAGCAGCTTCGTAATGAAACTGTAGGCTTTGTGAGATGGGAGGACAGAGTTTTTAAATACTAACTTGTAAGCACAGAGCAGAATTGGAGACCATTTTGTGTATTTTCTCTTTTTTTTTTCGAAAAAAGAACATAGAACTCCAAATAAAATTTTGGGTTCAGGAGGAAGCATGTGTCTCCCTGTGTGTGTGCACACAGGCACGCAAGTTTGGATGATACCATTCTTGGAATATGGTGCCCAAATGTGTTTACAGTTCAAAAATGTTGAGCTGCCTCAGAGATCTGTGAAAATAGTGTGTACCTCAAAAATCTGCCTTCAAATGGGATTTCAAAGTAGATAAATCTGGTGCCTTTTTGCAGAAAGATATTGACAGGTGGAGAAAACAGGAAAAAAACTTCATGGTCTCAAAAAGGTGCAGTAAGATACAATGACTGGAAACAAGGTGGAAAATGTTACTGTAAGAGCACTGGAGCACCATTTCAGGAAGAGTGGTAATCCATGACTATTTAAAAGCTCACAGCAAGACTGTGTGTTTTCATGAAAGAATTTTGTTGAATGACCAGGAGTTGAATGCAGCGATGATGAAGGACCAGTTTGGAGCATGCCATGAGAGCAGAGGTCTGTTATGGTATAAATCCTGTCATTTATCCTGCATAGTAGTAGTTCAATTTGATACCTCATTAGTTCCTTATTGTCCTAAAACTCCGTGTTTTTGTTAATGTTCCCTGACACAATGTCGCAGGTGCCAGGATCCCATGAGAGAGTAGGGTTATCTTCAGAGCTCCCAACAGCTGAGAGAGTGCCTTTTGAAGATAAATTTAAACAGAAGTCTGGCCACAAAGTCCAGGTAAATGCCAGGACAGTGATTTCAAAATTTTAAAGTTAAAAAAAAAAAAGGTCCCTGAAATACATGTTAGGCATACAATGTATGCTGTGTCCTGTGGCTGTTTTTTTGTTTGGTTGTTGGTTTTTTTTGGTTGCCTTTTTGTTAAGAGCTGATTCAGTTACTGCAGGCTACCACATTTTTCAAATCGGCATATTTCAGGAGTTTTAAAAACTATGTTATAGCACAAATATTTCAAAGACTAGTCTGACAGCCATTTAATGTGTCTGTTTTACAGGGTACTCATGAGGATCTAGTTGCCAACTCCATTTAATATAATTATAATACTGAGTCACCTGTCTTTTTAGCGAATCCATTTCTGCTCCTTACTATAGTCCTTAGGAGTCTTGTTTTTCTATATAGTGGCCCAAACTGTAGTGTAACTAAATTACATATGGAACATAGTTTGTGTCTTCTACTTGTTTTTTCATTTGTTTGTTTTTTTACCTATAGCTGTTTACTTAGGTAATTTGGTCACATGCTGAAGACATTTCTTGAACGTGAGATTTCACACTGCTGTCAAGCAGTCATTGTGATATAGTACATGTCAGTGATAAGGTGTTAACCTTCTAAGTTTTAATCTGCTCTTTTCTGTTAATGTTAGTTTGGTTTTGTTTTACTGCAGCAGTCAGCTATGTGCAATACCCTGCTTTTACATCAAGTAAATGTTTCAGGGGAATTTAAGAATTCCATGTAATAGCAAATACTATTCTATATTGTGTATTCTGTTCTGGCTGTGGGTTTAATCTATAAATGCTTTCATTTATACTCTTCTAAACTAAACAAAAACATTTTCCTTTCTATCATTAACTAGTAGTTAAGGTTTTGGGGTTTTATTTACTTATACATTGGAAAAGTTCTTAAAATAGTATCTTAACAAAAACTTAAGCTATGTAAAGTGATGTCACACTTTTTAGAAACACTAAGCGGCCCGTGGTGGTGGTTGCTGTGTTTGAATGATTAACATCTACTGCAGTAACTGTAGTGTTTGACATAAAATCACACAGAACACACAGTCCAATTTTAAAGTTAGGAGCAGTATCATGCACAGCATGGTGTATTCCTTGGCTGTGCCAGTCTGCAAAAGCATCAACAGCACACAGCATGAATCATCTCCTTTATTTTTGAATTTGGGAGGAAAGGATGAGGAACAAAACAACCAGGACAGCTGCATTCCTTTAGTGCAGCTGGATTCTCTGACCAAAGACTGCAGTTCCTATGCTGAATAACAAAAGAGTTGACTTCTCTCTGAGAAGATAAAAAGGATAGATGGACAAGTCTCTTAATCTATTTTGCTAGTGAACTTGTACTGTAAATTTTCCCTACTTAGCTGTTTGACCATATGTGTGCTGAAAAGCAAATCTTTTCATTGTAGCTGGATGAAGAAAGTGTAGGAAGAATGCTGACCTATCTGATAAGCTTTTTTGGATGTGTAGCATTTCTGTGCAAAGGTAATTGTGTCTTGAATTTCCCTTGAGTTTCTGTACACTTGCCTAAGGCATGCACGATGTTAGTATTATTTGATAATGGATGTGTATGATCTAAATCAGAAATTCTGATCATATGCTGCAAAGTAGATTCTCAGATGTTTGCATTCACTTGTCAGCCTTCAGAAGCCTCTAGTGGTGCAGTTAACTTGCCTCAGACTGTACACATCCAACCACAACCTGAAGGAGCAGAAAATCAGAAAGAGTTGCCAGAATGGAGTGAGAAGGTTGCCCATGGCATCTTGTCAGGTACTGATGTAGTAAGAGGACTGTGTTGAATATAAACCTCTGTGAGTGATGTTTTCTAAATGTATGTTTCACCTAAATGCACATGTGTTGGTAGAAGCTGAGTGGTGAGAAGTAGTTGTTCACTAGTTCCAGGATGCCTTGATGAGCTTTATGAAAACAGTGCAGAACAGAAATTCATTGCCAACAGTCTTGCTCATTGCAAATGAGTTTGGCTCTTTATTTGACAATGTTAGGATATCACCCCCTGTGACTCAGACCACTGTGACAGAACAATTTTACCCCTGTGCAAGCAGTTACATTACAATAGGCATCTATTGTGATTTCCGCAGAGAAACATGGGATTTTTCCTCTGAGAACCTTTGAAATATACTAATGATCAACAGCTGATTGTAATAAATGAGTCTGCAAGGAGGGACTAGAGGGTTTGCTTGCATGTTTTCATTAGTGTTAGTAGGACTGAGATGTGCAGTTCTGTCACTTCTGACCCAGCTGGGGCTTGGATATATATTAATAAACTGAGTATCTCTATGAACCTGACATTTGGATGAGGGATGGCTGTATTAAACTTAAATAAAATTAATTTAAAAAGCGGTAGTGTAGGAGCAGAAATTACTGTAGGAATTCATGCTGGCCCATTCAGGGAAGAGTATAATTGCAGACTACGTAATCAGGACTGTTTCTAAAGTCAGTGTTGCAGAGACAGAGGAGGGACAGCTGTAGGAACCATAGTCTGTAAAGTTATACATTCTAAGAAAAGCAATTTTTGCCTTGTAGGTGCATCTTGGGTGAGCTGGGGCCTAATGAAAGGAGCAGAATATACTGGTAAAGCTATTCACAAAGGAGCTTCTAAACTGCGGGAACACATTAAACCAGAAGAAAAGCCTGTGGAAGTCAACCCAACTGTAGCAAAGGGACTTCATGTAGCAAAACAGGCTACTGGAGGAGCTGTGAAAGTCAGCCAATTCTTAGGTAAAAATTTCCATCTCTATATATATTTTTGCCTTTAATAATAAATAATTACTAAAATTAGAGCTGGTTTCTCCAGCCAGTTAACTAGAGGAGGAACTGACCTGATGAAATCCAGGTATCAGTAGTTTGTGCCTTGTAATCTCCTGCAAGAGACATGCTTAAGGACTAGTATTTATTACTTGGCCTTGGGGACATAATTTTCTTTCCTAAAAGAATAGTTTGTATAGTCTTAAATCTGCCATGTTTTTGAAAGTTTCTGGCAGTTAATTTGAATAGTGTCTCTCTTTTTAAGTTGATAACCATGTATTTTAAAAGCTCTGCTGTCACTGTGTATATTTTTAAACACACACACCTGAAACAAGTCTATTTGACTACATATTAATTTCCAGAAAGAAACGGCCTGGTGTTCAGAGGTGCTTGGCAACCCTAACAGCTCTCAGTAACTTCATTTTGTTATTTATTTGCATTTAATGTTTATATTTACTGTTAGTGACTCATCCAAGTTTAAAAGCTAATTGTGCTGATTGTTATAAAACTACTTTGAAGAGCTGGAATGATTGTAAGAAAGACTTCTACAGAAAACAAGTCAGGAAAGCAACAGCTTGTTGCCTATCTGCAAATTTGGGATAACAAAACAATGAAATCGGTTTCTTGAAATTTGAGATGTCTTCAGTGAAGCTTTTCTAGTTAGGAGTAAAGATTTATAAAGAAAGATCTTTTGGGTTCATACAAAATAATATGCATGCTGTTGTTTTGTTGCAGTTGAGGGAGTGTGTTCTATAGCAAGCTGTGTTGGAAAGGAGCTGGCTCCACACGTGAAGAAACATGGCAGCAAATTAGTTCCAGAATCTCTTAAGAAAGATAAAGATGGCAAATCCACTTTTGATGGTGCTTTGGTTGTAGCAGCAAGTGGAGTTCAAGGTAATAAAAATTCCTTATACTTTTTTAAATTGCATTATTTTCAGTGCTATGAACTCAGATAAGCTGATTGTTTTTACAGGGTTTTCAACAGTGTGGCAAGGTTTAGAAAGTGCAGCAAAGTGCATTGCTAAAAGTGTTTCAACTGAGACTGTAAAAACTGTCAAATACAAGTAAGTTATGCTTTCATTGATTTTTATCTTCTGTGGTACATTGTCATTATGTTTGAATAACGGAAAAAAAAAAGAACTTATGAAAGTGCAGGGAAACTAACTGAAATACCTGCTTTGCTATAATTATGTAGCTCATGATAAGATACTAAGTGCACAGTAATGAGCATCTCCTGTAAGCAAAAATAGGACATGAGTGAATGATTGTGTGAAGTATTTTTTTAGCTCTCTTGTAGAAGTATTAGAGCTTCAGGCCATGTTACAAATAATGTTCAGATTTTTTTCTTCGTTCTACAGTATAATGGCATTATGAAAAAAGTTACTGGTTTAAACCTGTCAGCTCTAATTCTGAATTTATGCAAACTTAGCTAAAGTTAAGAAAAATGGAAGAACATCTATCAGCAGGTCTGGCTAAAGTGAGGAGGTACAGAAAAAGAAAATTATGTAAGGAAATCTAAGGGATAAACAGCAATAATAGAACAGCTGTGACTTGCAAAATACAGGTGTTCTTAGAAAAAGGGGGAAGAGGACAGTAACATTTGGGATTAAGATGATGTTTCTAAGATGATGGAAAGATGAAAGCTAAGTGCATGTACTGGAAAATGCTGTGGAGAATAAGGGAGCATATTGAAATAACTGTGAACGATAGAAAATGCACCCTGCAAAAAAGGTGCAGAAAGTTTTATTGAAAGTGAAGAGTAAGCAAAAGCATATAGGTTAAATGGAATGGGTGATAATCATAGCAAAAGAGATACTAAAAAGGATTGCTGAAAGTGCATACAGGCTCCTAGCAGAAGGTAAAAAGATAAACATCAGCATACAGTATTAAGCAGATTGGCATTCAGGGTTGTGTTGTGATACATTTCAAATAGGACACCAGATAGTGAAGTTCTAGTCAGTAGGGCTTTATTGCTAATGTTTGTTTTCAGTAGGAATGTCAGGAAGTATTGTACTGGTACTTGTTCCACATAAATTCAAATTAATGTTTTTGTTCTAGATATAAAACAGAAAATATGGAGATCAGCAGACAACAGACACTGAGTGAAAAACAATAAGTAATTAAATGTTGCAGCTAATTACAATACAGTTGAAAATTATATGTAATCTTTAAAATCTATAATTGTATTAAAATTCACATAATCTCTCTTTGGGAAGCTGTTTTTTGTCCGTGGCAATGATTTTTGCCATTCAAAATACCAGTGAATGAGACAAATACCCCTTAATGCAAGAAAAAAGCAAAACAAAGCTAAAAAAGCACTGTTACAGTGTCTCTAAATCAAAAAACTTGGCTAAAACTTAGCTGCACTACCTTTGGAATTATAAAGAGATGCTCATCATTTGCATGCTGATCAGAATTGGGGGAAAACATAGCTTCAGAAGTAATATTTCAAGTCCCATGCTACTGTCTTTTTTACAAACAAATAAATGCAGTGCATATGTCTGCACAACTTTTTTCTTAAAAAAAAGCTAAAAATTATGGAATTGAGACTGGCAAACTAAAAAATTGCTTACCAGACGTTAATAGGTTGTTAGTTTTACAGTATTGGATAAGCTACAGTCTTACTTTAAATAAGGTTACCTATTTTACTCATGTTATATACTGGATTATCATCCTGAGGAGAAAATAACTACTTGAATTGGCAAATGCTGCACTTTGCTGTTAGATTAATTCTGTGATCTGCAAATCTGATGTTGGTGATTCAAGGCTGTTCCTCTATCAGAGACTGAAACAAAAAAAAAACCAAACCCAATAACTGTTTTTAATATTTCATTGTTGGTTCCAGCCATACGCTCTGGCAGCTGTACTGGTAATGTTACAAATTTTTGCTTTCTTTGATATTCTGTGCTTCTCTCCAGCCTTATTTTGAGGTCCTCAAAGAATCTCTGGTCATAACAAGCATAGGGAAAAAGTAACTGCTGAGATTCTGATGCTGCCAGGAACACTCCCCTTGGGCCTGCTTTGTCTTGACTGCAGTGCTCTCTGGGGAAATGTCTGGTTGCCCAGAACAGCTGGAGTTACTGCTCTCACTATATTCTTGTCCTCCTTCAGCATGCTCTCTCTATACAGTTGAGTGTATTAAGCAGTTAATTAATATGAGACTGATGAATTCCCCCTTAAGCATGAAGAAGCTGGACCCACACCCCATGGGAGAGACCAGAGGTTTTTATGTTTGTAATTTTCATCATATCCTGAAGACAGCTCTGTTGAGCCTTTTGGGGTTTTGTATGATGCAGTATTCCAGGTGGGGTCTCACCAGAGCTGAGTAGAAGGGCAGAATCCCCTCCCTGAACCTGCTGACCACACTGCTTTTGATGCAGCCCAGAATATGGTTGGCTTTCTGTATAGAGAGTATAGGAATATTACTGAAGAACTTACATTAAAAAGAACTTGGAAGTTATTGCACTTCTCTCCCCTTCCCCTTTGAATGGTTCTATAGATAGGTCTTCTATTCCTCAAAACGAGAGAAAAGAGGAAAAAAGACTGGAAGGTTTCTTGAGGAAAAAGGGCAGAAGCATATTGGTGTTTTTAAGGAGTAATCCATCTGATAGAGGAGCAGCCCTTACTGAAATGGCTTTGTAATTTCTAATTTTATTCTTTAGACATTCAGGTTCTGTGCTTATTTTTTATTCTTGGTAATGTCTAAATTTCTGCTTTTGAAAGAATTCCAGTGAAGATTAAAATACTAAGGGTACAAATCTATAAAACTGCTCTTTCCTCAGGTATGGAGAGGATGCTGGCCATGCTACAGACAACGCTATGAATTCTGCAATCAATGTTGGTGTGACAGCATTTAACATTGACAATATTGGTATCAAAGCTGTTGTAAAGAGAACTGCAAAGGAAACTGGCCATGCTGTGCTAGATGAATATAAAGTATTGGATAATGAGAAGAAGGGTAAAAAATGAAAGCAATTAAGTATTTCTCAAAGCCTTACTTTAGAGATGAAACTTCCTAGAAGTAACTACTTAGAAGTAACTACACTGCTGATCTGCAATTGAACATAAATCACTGTACTTTTCAAGCAACTGTTACTTAATTTGACATGAAAATGTAAAAATAGAGTATTCATAGAAGTAAAAATGAAAGTTGTCAACTCCTTGTTCTGTACTGAGTGAAGGTTTCAAACAACTGGGTCAGGGCTTTAGGCAACTGGAAGATTATTAGTTTGCAGTTCACTTACTTGCCTCTGTAAGCACTTTTTCAAAATAATATATGGAATAATAGATTAATATAGTTATACTATTGTGAATATTTTTGTAATACTTTATATTTATAAAGAAGGTGATGATACTGAAAAAGTAGGATTAATAATTCTGGAACAAGTAGAATTATAAGTTTTGGTTTTATAGGGATCCTTAAGAGTTAGTTTTACTAACTGAGCCTAGTCTTATTTAATATGCACTATTAAAATAAGCATTGTGTTTCACTGTTTTATAGAAAATTTATATTTTCAGCTATCAAACAGCTAATTTTATCCAAAGTTCATGCTAGGAGAAATGTAAGATGAACCTCAGGTAACTAAGTAGTTACTCCCTTTAACACTTCTTTTTTTCTCCCATCCAGCATATAAGTAAACCAAAGACACCAAGCATTTCTTTTAAAAGACAGTATTTACAGCTCTAGAAAAGTGCATTTTACAGTTGACTCCGTAAGGAAAATACAAAGATTCTTTGAAATTCAGATTTTTGTGTAGAGATGATAAGTATTTTTCTGTGAAAATATTCTGTAGAGGGCACTTGGAACTTCTATGCATTCTGTAGTTTTCAGCCAATCCAGAAAGACTCAGATTATGTGTTATGGCCTCCTAATGGAAGACAGTATGTATTTGAACAAGTAGTTCTAACCGTCATCATCTTTATTCCATTAAATTTGTAGTTGCAAAAGGGTATGAAGTCTTTAAAAAGGGTAAAAAGACAAGCCTTTTTAATGAAGAGTGGTGTGTAGAATAGACACTACTGTATAGATTTGTCATCCTGTTTGTGGCACACTGTAAAATAACTCAGTATGTCAAATCCTTGAGATGCTTTGGCTCTGCTACTTATTTAACAGTTCACTATTGTTTTAAAGCCGCTGCACATCCTAATAGTGGCTGGGCCTGCAACAAACAGGACGTCATCAATTTATCTCCATTTCGTGCAAATGGGGAAAATAACTATAAATGGTTGTTAGCAAGTGATATTTGTATCAGATTGAAAAAAATACAGTAATAACTAATGTCAATTAAAATGGTAATAGGTGCACATTTTGTGGTAGCTACTGTACATGTGTGCTTAGGGTGAGAAATGTGAAACAAAGGATCTAATCACTTCAAGTCTAACTTTGATTTATGGAAATAAAGATGAAATTAAAATTGGTTAATCTGTGCTTGACCTTTTTATGATAGGAAGCTACTGTACGGGTCAGTGAGTGGAAAGACTAGGACTTCTGAAGTAATAACAGTATTGAGGTATGTTTTACAACAAAAACATGTTCATCAATTAGAGCTTAAAATATTTCAAACTAAAAAGGTCCGTCTAAAGTACACTGCAACAGTTTCTGTTACTGGAGTCTGCCACTTGCCTGCATGTGTAACCAGTTAAAGGCTACTAAAGACTTCACAGTAGCAAAAGCATTTTTGTTGCTATGAACTGAATTTACAATAGGGATATATTTATTTGTGACTTCCTTCTCCCATTTTTGTTTTGCATGTAGCTCCTAACCTTTAATTTCATCTATAAACCTATCAAAACAACAAGTTATTGTAAGACAACAGTTAAGGTCAAAGTCTTCAAGACACCAAGAGTAAAAAAAGTTTTAAATGCCATCGGTATCAGGCAAGCATTTGTGTCCTGTTCAACCTGCTATTGTTTCCTTCCTGTGTTCCCAGTCTTTCAAAATTGTCTCAGATACTTTTTTTTTAATGATGCCTGTCACATTTTACAGTTAGTAATGTGATACATCTATGATCTTCCCTTTTACATTCTTCCAAAGTTTAGTTAATTCTCACAGCTAAATATGATGCTGCTGAACTTACCTTGCTTTAATTGTCACTACTTTGGCCCAGGGTAGCAAATGCATAGGCTTCTTTCCACTTTCTCTACCATATACAACAATCTTCTCACACTTACTGCCTTACCTCAGTTCTCCCTTTTATACACTAAGCTCCCTAAACCTGGTATCTTAGCTTTGCTTTCTATTCACAGCTTGATTTTTGTTTCTTTGGACACTGAACATCTTTTGATGTATGGCAGTCCTAAAAACCATCTTGCTAATCTGTGCACTGCGTGAACTACTACCTGATTTCCTAATGCACTCCTATTTCCAACTTTATTTTAAAGTCTTTTCTGCTATAATACTGGTTTTGAATCTTGTCTTGAGAAGATTACTTATAATGACCTTTGAGTCATTCTAAGCTCCAGTCTTTGGCATTTTCATAATTCTGTAGGTATAAACCACTGTTTTTACCTCAAGTCTAAACCCTTGTATTTGAATAGATTCCTCTAGATTCCAAGAGTGGGTTGGTAGGTTTGTTTAATGCTGGTTTAAAACCAACTTGGAAAAGCCTATTTCTTAGTGTTCCCTGACTGAATCTGTAATCCTTTAAAAAGAATTTTTAAATGTACCTTCCACTAAAACATGCTGACCAGTTTATCCTAGAATTGTGTTGGAAGGGACCCCAGAGATCTGTAATCTGTTCTCCTCCTCAAAACAGGTCCAGCTGGAGCACAGTATTCTGCCAATTCTGCTTGCTTTTTTATCTCCAATGATGGAAATTTATGGCCCCTCTAGGCAACCTTTGCGCAGCTTGACTCTGGTAAAGGTAAACACTTCTCTCTTAGACTAAGCCAAAAATTTTCATATGCGTTCAGGTGCATTGCTGCATATCCTTCCCTAATGCACACTGGAGGAAAGTCTGGCTTTCTCAGTCTTCTTGATACCTTCTTCTTAAATAGCTGTTGACAGCACTAAGATCGCCTTATGCCTTCTTTTTTCCAGACTGAGCATAGGCCATGTGTGCCAGTCCCTGACCTAATGCAGCACTTGGGAGTCCAAAGCTAAGCACTCCAACTTGTGGTCCCACAAGTGCTGAACAGAGTGGAAGGACCACTTCCCCGGGCTCCTGGTCAAGCCCTTGCTAAGGCAGCCCAGGCTAGGCCTTGTTTTCTGCAAGGTGTGTTGCTGGCTTACAGCAGCTTGTTCACCAGAGCCCCCTGTATTTTTTCCTACAAGGCTGCGTTCTAGATACTGTCTCCAGCCTGTACTCATCCATGGGCTTTTCCTCTCCCAGATACTGGACTTTGCATTTGTTTTTTGTTGAATTTCATTGGGTTCCTTTCAGCAGTCTGTTTCTCCAGGCTGTACACCCTGCTGTGAATGGTAGCCCTGCCCTCCTGCATGCCAACTGCTCCTCTCAATTCATTATGATCATCAAACTTGCTGAGAGGGTCCTCAGTCTTCCAGGCTGTTAATGAGGAATCAAGGGTATTGGCTCAGGTATTGATCGCAGAGTCAAGCAGTCATACTGCTGATCATCACATTTCAAGCCTGATGACCCAGCCAATTTTCCATCAGTCATTACCCAGTTATCCAATCTACAACTGACCAATCTGGCTGTAAATATATTGTGGAGACTATATCAAGCCCTTGGTAAAGTCAAAATACACAACATCCACAAGTTTCCCCTTGCCCACACAGCCAGTCATCATATTTTAGTTACTGGTGCTACAGATATAACTACTTCTTTGTAAAAATTTATTTATGTTATAATCCAAAGGATTGCCTTCAGCAATTGGTCTACCTTGCTTTTAAGTAAATCTTGCTATTTATTGCCATCACATAATCTGGAATTATATATTTATAAAATTCTGTTCTCAAAACACATGGTGGTGTGACCAGGTTTCCTACCTTTTCTTACTAAAAATTTTAATCTCAAAAATAACATTAAAAGCCTTAAAACAATGAAAATACCTTTATAGGTAGCCATATATATAATTTTAACAGATTTATTTGGAATAAAGAAAATGAGCAAAATTCTCATGTGTTGCAAGTGTCACTATGTTACTGCTGTGCTTGTTAAAAATGTTGAAGGTTTGAAGTTTTACACACTCACACAAGATGGCAGTTCACAAACTTTTGCTTTTCTCCCATTGCAGTTCCCAAACCATTAGGCAAAGCACTTAGACCTGCTGTCCTATTCCAACCCAACCAGTGTGATCTGGACTCATCTTTATGTGCCCGGTGACCTAGTTCCTGAGAGCTTAGCTAGTGAACACACCTGGTGATCCCTGGGTTGAGGCTAACACCTGAAAGTGTCCTGGACAGGAGGTCAAATAAAAGTCTCCTGGGACAGAGGGAGCACACTGTAGCTGGGAAACAGGTCTCAGTACCCCTATATCCTCTGTTCTCAGACTTCCTTGTGATTCCATAGCTCTTTCTGAGATTTCTGAATGTGCTGTCTTGAAGAGAACAATTCATTAGGCTAGTTAAATTAATCTTGAAGCAGTTGTTCACAAAAACTGGTAACAAGAAATGGATACACCTTTTCTGCTAAGATTCAATACACTGAGTTAGTTATGAATGTTAACATAGGTCCAAGTCATTACTTCAATTATTGGTTTGGTATGAAATGTGTTGCCAATATGAATCCTAAAAAGGTAGCACTCAGTAAAACACGAAGGCAAAATGAGCAGCTAAATTTAAATGCAGTTACAGTGCAGAACTCTTCTAAATTTGTTTCTCGATTAAATTTTTTCAGAAATTTTGAATTCAATCCACACCTCAAGTGATAATTCACTGATTACCTGACAGCAGCAGGTATAATTTGAGACTCAAAAAATCATCTCCTACTCTTAATATATATCAGACAAGTGAAATTAAAATTACTTTCTCTTCTTAGAATCAAGCTTCCCACTCAGCATGCTACTGTTTTACTCCAAGACATTAGATCCTGCTGGATTAGTGCCTTGCTGTTGCAGTATCAGTGAGGTGTTAGATTGGCCCATTCCAGTATCACACACCTTAGAATTACAATTCACAGCATTTCAGGGCTGGCTTTTGGATGGCAGTACTGATTTATGCTATGTTAAAATAATGGTGGTACATAATCCATGTTTTAAATTTTGAAAGTGGCTCTGTCACCCAGCAAGTGGTAGGGCTATTGCATTTGGCTCGCTACTCATGCAACAGATTTACCTGAACTGAGAAACTACAGCCTTCGTTTTTTTCATAGTACACCAGTAAAGGAAAATTACAGTCCATCTCGTTCCCTGAGCAAGTGAACAGATAGTTCCTCTAGTGAGCATCAGATCCCATGAAGTTAGTCTAATAGTCTAGTCTAATCACTGCCAGTTTCACTCTGTCCCTTGCATCAGTTCTGGTGCTTTCCTGTGCAGCTGGCAAGCCATTTCATCTCACCAACCAGGAGGAACTGCAAACATTAAACATTTTCCCCGATGTTAAGTTTTCAAGGTTTCAGGAGTTGTACTGGCTTATAGGAGAGTCGCACAAATGCCAAGAGCTGGCAGTGACATAGACAGGAGAGGGTGGCAGGGAGAACCTGACAAAGGGTGATGCCACTCTCGAGCATTAACTGCTGAATTAACTCAGTCCACCCCATAAAGCTTCACCTTGAGAATGCCATGAACTGATGGGAAGTTTCTTGTTTGAAAAATTAAAGATCAAACATTTTAAAGCATGAATCCGAATCAAGGTAAGAGAATTGACGTATTTGCCATTATATATTGACTACCTCCACCGACTTGACCGATGGTGTTAAGACCCGATTACTCTACGCGTATTTGTCTTAAGTTAGGGTCTCACAAACGAGTTCGCGCACTCTGTAATGGGCCAAAACCGCTTCGCGTTTCCCCCATCAGTTCCTGGTGCTGCCCGAGCCACACGCGGGGTGTTTCTCTGGCAGAGAGCCCCCTCGGACGCGGGGCCGTGACGGCAGCGCGGGGCGGGCACACGGGGCCGTAGCACGCCAAGGCGGCAGCGGCTGCGGGTCTCGCCCGGCCCCGTCTCCCCTCTCCGCTTCCCCCGGGCGACCGGAGCGCCCCGGGGGCTGCGGGGAAAGGAGCGCCCCGGCCGGCGGGCGGGACCCGCGGCACCACTCCCCGGGGCTCCGCCGGGCGCTCGCAGCCGCGCAACGCAGGGCGGGGCGGGCGCCGGCGGCCACGATGAGGAAAGGCGGCGAGCGGCGGGCGGCAGAGCCTGAGCGCCTGGCGCTGGAGCTGGGGCGGGAGAGGGGGAAGAAGTGAGTGGCGGCGGGGGACGGGACGAGGCCGGGCATTGCAGCGGCCCCGGGAGTCTCCCCGGGAGCGGCCCCGCAGAGCTCCCGCCGCCTCCATGCGGCAAAATGGCGGCGGGCGCTGTGGGCACTGCGGTGTGGGGGAGCCCGCCCAGGGCCCGCCCGGAGTGCCCGCACTGTAGCACTGGGACTGGTTTGCGATAACACGGGCTGGGGGTGGGACGAGGAGCCCGAGGATGAGGGGTAAGCAATGTCAGCCAAGAGCGAAGATAGGAGCAGATGTGGTTAAACCGCGACAGGCAGCTGAACACTTCACAGTCGCTCGCTCGCTCGCCCGGTGGGATGGGGGAAGGAATCGGAAGGGTAAAGGTGAGAAAATCTGTGGGTTGAGACAAAGACAAAAAAAACCC
The DNA here is from genome assembly GCA_013396735.1 of Grallaria varia. Classification (NCBI taxonomy): domain Eukaryota; kingdom Metazoa; phylum Chordata; class Aves; order Passeriformes; family Formicariidae; genus Grallaria; species Grallaria varia. The sequence goes on along the minus strand of VWZG01001381.1, from coordinate 324,579 downwards.
AAAAAAAAAAAAAAAAAAAAAAAAAAAAAAAACAAAAAAACAAAAAAAAAAAACAACACAAAGCAAATTATGGAAACACCCCCCCTCCCACACAGATGGTCGCTAGCAGCTCACCAGTGCTTGCCCCGAAGCAAGGCAGCCCCAGCAAGGACCACCACCCCAGTTTTTATTTCTGAAGATGGCATTATATGGTATGGGATATCCATTGGGTCGGTTGGAATCTGCTGTCCCACCTTTCTCCCTTCCCAGCTTCTCGCTGGTGGGGTGGGGTGAAAAGGAGGAAAGGCCTTGACACAATGTAAACTCTGCTCAGCAGTAACTAAAAAATCCCTGTCCTATCATCGCTGTTTTCATCGCAAATCCAAAACACAGCCCCCTACCAGCTACTGTGGGAGAGAATTAAATGTATCCAAAGCAAAAACAGTACACTGGATTCGGAAGCTCTGTTGGGGGAAGAACAGGGAAGACCTCACATGGGTGCACGCCTCGTTGGGGGAAGATGAATAAAATGGACAATGAGATGCTCTTTATACACTCTTCTTCCCACGGTGTTGAGTAAAACTGGGAAGCTGGATTTCACCCTTCTCTGCTCTCAGTAAATTCCTTTGCAACTCACAGGGAAGATACGACATCTCTAGTGTGGTTTGCAGAGATGAGGACTTGTTTGCAGTCAGTCCTTTCGCTTAAGCAGCAAATGTTTCAGAGCTGGGATGATTATTGATGCTCAGGCCATGGTATTCTAGGCTGGTTTTTTTCCCCAGTTTGCTTAGTAAGTTACACATTTTTCGCTATGTTAAACAACATGATTGCCTTTTGAGTGTTAGTAAATTAAAACTTAGAAAATGTCAGAAGCTCCAGTGCTGCCTCGATTCAGACCCTTGGTATTTACATTTCCATACCATTTTCAAGCACTCTTTGCATACTGAGTTTTCCACTGAACAATGTTTCTTTCAGTGTTTGAACTGCAGGTTTCTTCAAACTGGTCCTGCAGTTGTGAACTTTATAAAAGGTTTATTCACTAATGGAAAAGGGGAAACCAATATTATCAGAGTCAAAATTATTATAGGCACTTTCTGTGTTCAAAATGACACAAAAAGGAGCTTGGACATACTTGCACCAACTTGTGAGTAGATTTTCTCTCACTAAGTCTCTTGACTTAGTAGTGTGTCAGTGCAATATGTCAGTTATCCTCTGCACACACTAGTTCTTTTACCTGACACATGATCCTGATATTATTGGTGTTCAGGTAAAAAGTAGAGTTCTGTTGACTTTGTTTCATTGCTTGGATTTATAGATATATTTTTAATTAATGAAAACCTGAATTATTTATGTACCGTAAATTCTTGCTAATATCCCTGAGGATCTTCTGCAAGACTGTGCCCAAAGTCCAGGTCAGGTAAGTTGTAGTGACTTATTTACCGATGAAGGCAATATATATGTATATAATAAAAACTTTTGTTGTGATGGGATGACATGTAAAAGGGTTACAGCTCCAGGTGGATTCTACAGATGTTTCCTGTGTGTTTCTCATGTGTACAAATAGACAATACTATCATTGCTGATTTCACAGGAGTTATTCAACCTAACTTCCAATGACAAGGCTTGTTAGACCAGTGGCATGTATAGTCAATGAATACAGCAAGGTTTTTTGAAGGTGTGATTCATCTGACCTACTTTGCCTGACTGTTCTAGCGTGAGATGACTCACACCCTACCAGGTGCCAATTTCTCATCCTTGGGTATAAAGCAAGCTGAGGATGAGTAGCTTGCAAATAGATGTCTGCCTTTCTTCACAGCCATCTCACCCTTGTCTTTTTACTGGCTTATTTGATTATTGTGACATTTAAGCAGTTTGCTGACAGCCCACCTACCACTTTGATTTAACAGTCATGAAGAACAGATATTTACTTCACAGAGTAAGTTGAATCATCTGTGTCCATACAGGGTCTGTACCTAAAGTACCTACTGATTCTCAGCAATTGTGGATCTAGTACTGTGAAATCATTCAAAATCTTTTCGGAATCCTAATGAAAGTCAGCCTAAATCTGACTCTGAATTGTTGTAATCAAGATTCAGTACACGTTTTGGTTGGGAAGCTTTTGATGCAGTATTCCAGAAAGAGAGAGAGAGAAGGCATATAATATTGCAGTGTCCTTCTTCACAGACAAAGAGGTCTTTAATACATATATTTATGCATGTCAGCTACTTCCTAATATTGATGGAATTATATGCTAATTCAGCTTGGGAGATTTAATTTTCTATGGATTTCCTTGCCAGGAAAGCTGCAGCATTTTCCCAGCACACTGCTGACTGCAAGTGTTACAAGTCCACAGCTTTCAGTACTGTATGTGCTCTTCCATGTGGTGCCTCTGCACTGTGCAGTATTGTTTCTGCTTTGTTCATAGATTTTGAAGGCATCTATGCATTTTGTCTTCTAAAGGACTCACTAAAGGTCTGCCATGTTAGAGAGCTGATATCCTAGAACTGATGACTTGTGCTGAGCTTCTCCTGTAATGTTTCACTGGTTTTTCTCTCTCTGCTATAGAAAATCACTTGAGGCAGCCGTTTGCCTGATACATGTACCAGATATCCAGATCTGGGTAGCAAAATGTGAAGGAAAATGGCTTTCATCCTAAGTGGCTGCCATTGTCAAGTAAAATAGCACCTATACACTGCCTCAAAAAAAAAAAAAAAAAAAAAAAAAAAAAAAAAAAAGCTTTTTTTTNAAAGGCATTTTTTTCTCTTTTGTAGTTTCAATCAGCCCTGCTTATCTGAACTGTACATTTTTTCTCTTTTTTTTTTTCACAAGAGCTTTCTTGTTACACTTAGTATGCAAGGATGTACTTAAGTTCCCCTGATGACTTAAAAGTGAGCTTTCAGGATTTATGGGCTTTCTTCTGTGGTAACTATAAATTGAATATTGAAATGGAAAAGATTTATAGGTGTTAAATATGTCTCACTATGTTTAACACGTGAGGTTGCAGGTAAAATCACAGCATAGTCCCGCTAAGTGCAGACCAAGTCTCTGGGCAGGCAGGCAGCTACACACAGCTGCATTAAATTCACACTAACAGATGCCTGGCATGACCACCCCTTCCTATCACAATTATAAATAACTTCTGAAATGCAAAATACTCTGATACATTAAAAAGCTGAAATATTTACCAAATTGGCCGAAGTGTTGTATTTCTGCATCCTGTGTCTGTCAGGGCAAGGATTGTATTTTATTGCATGTACAGTGACTGAAATAGAAAGGTTTCACCTAGCATGCATTCTGGATGCTATTGGAGTATTCAGTGTTTAATAACAATTAGATTTAAAAAAAAATTTGGTTTCTGTTGCCAAATGGAAGTGAGACTTTCTGTCAGTATAATAGTTACACTCTGACACCTGACAATTTATCATTTCTGTACATATAGTCATCAGAACAAAATATAATTGGAATTTGGCTTGCAGTTTTGCTAATGGTGCAGAAAGAATAATAAAATCTAATGGAAGAAATATTCTAGATAGTCTTGGAATGGAACAGAAATTAAAAACTGAAAACATTAGATTTAAACAAATCACTCTTACTGTGTTATCCCTCTGCATCCATCTGAGCACTTAGTTAAGATTTCTTTGAAAAGGAAATCAATTTCGTTTTGATACAGCTCAGCTCTGGCTACAGCTTTAAATGTTTCTAATTTTCAGTGATATTTCCTTCCAAAAATCCCATTTTAGCACTCACTGTCATCATAATTTCCTCTATCCAAACTCTGAGATGTTGATAGAAATCTGCTTTGCAGAAACCTTATCTATTTGTGTTGGAATGATAGCAGCAATGTAGTAAGATTTTTGTCTTCCTTCTTCCTAGTCATCTGCCTCATTTATTTGGAGTGGGAGCAAGCAGTCAGCTGCAATCAGGTTTCCTTTGGTTTTCCTGCATCTAAGCTTTTTGACTCATGTTTCAAGGCTATCTTTGGCTGGGTTTCACCACATCCTTTTTATCTCCAGAAAAAGATTACCAGTACTGTCATTATTTTTTTCCCTCTCTAATTTAATGTTGGTAGGGACAAAAAGAGCAGTGGAGCACGTAGGGCTTGGAAGACCCGGGTCTCCCATGCCACGTTCAAGATGTCTGTCTTACTGTTCTACAGGGTGTCTCTTTCACTGCAATCTTACTTGAATTATCTTAAATTACTCTTCTTTACATTTCTTTGCTATTTCAGCTCTTCAGCCCTCCTTATTCCAAGCATACCTCTTCAGTTTCTTATGGTTTGTTGGTTTGCTTCTGTGGCTTCCAGTTGAAATCTGACATTTCAAGCTATGAAAAAGAAGGGTAACCAACTGAAAGTGGGCACCAGGATTGCAAAAGGTGATACTGTTTCTCAGTAATCTTCTCTGTTATCAAAGCTTTGATTTCTCATAGACTAGATAACTATTTCTTGAAGAGCATTTCTTATGAATTGTTCAGAAAATGTAGATCCATGTTGACAATGGAAGCTCTCCTTTAAAAAAATAAAACAACACTCCCCCTAGCAAAAAAAAAAAAAAAAAAAAAAAAAAAAGGCAGTACAATATTTTTCTCTCTCTAGTTTTTAATAAGCTATGCTAAGGTTTTAAAGGCATCAATTGTCATAGTGATATTTGTAAAGCATTTTCCAAAGGGCCTTATTTGCTGAGTTGTATTCTCAGTTCTTTTGGAATATCTCAGTTTGGGCACTGAAAAATTGAGGCACCTATGAAGCATCAATTGCTTTCTGAAATCTTGGTCTTCCAAACTTAACCAAAATTGCTTTTGCATTTTAGGTGCATTGTGTTTTGCTTGCACCTATCCTAGTGTGGTCTGACATTCTGAGATCTTACAGACGGGAGCATTTCTCCATAGACATCTCAAAGGATCAGACTGTTGGGATAAATATGGTCAATAACTTAGCAGTAATTTCCTCTTGATGGGATCAAGATCATATGATTCATTGTAACGCAGTAAACTACCGTCTTGCCACTTTTAAGGATGAGAGTCACCCAGCCCGTTGTCTGATGCATGCAGCATCAAAGTCCTCTGCTACCTTCTGCTTCTGGTCATACCTTGCAAGACAGAAAGAGCCTGGTTTTCGTGGTACTTTTCAGCTGTCTGGCTGACCCATATACAAAATTAATCAATGGGCAGTATTAAGGTACTGAAAAAAATGGTGGCTTTTGTTCCTGTATATTTTTTTAACACTCATCTTACTTTAATTACTGGCCTTCTTTTCATCATAAAACAGGTTTTGTTTTGGTTTTGCTATGGGTGCAATTTAGAAAATGACTGTTAATCATTGAGCAGTGAGTCAAAATGAAGAATTAATTAAGAACTCCAAATAGCACATCTCTAGGGCATATTTTTGTTTTGAAAAACATATTCATTGGGCATCTTCTTTTAGATGAAAAATTAAGGCCAGTGTCTTCTCAATATAGAGAATGTTTTGTTCTGATGATCTGCTAGAAAATTATTATATTTTAGGAAATGTCAATCATGTGTTTTTATGGAAGTAATTTTATTCACAAAGCAGAAATGCTTCTATTGTTTTTAAGGCATTGTAGTATCCATAGACAAAAATACATTCAAAAATGGACAAGATAATGTAATTACATAGGAATGATCACTAGATACTTCTGAAAATATATTGATTCTATTTTTTCTAATTTCAATAATAAGACTACTGCAATAGCAAATTTATTGCCTTCTTTAAATACCACAGACAGATGCTTGAAATCTCAATATTTGAACTGAGAAGCACTGTAACAGAACTGGAAAAAAGGCTTAACAGTATTAAAGAGGAAGGTAAGTGAATTATAACAAAGTCTTGCTAATTGATTAGGAAACGCAGAAAATTAATTCTTTTGGGAAAGCCCTACAGTACAGAGGTTCAAATTTTTGTTTGGAAATTTAAGTTTTACCTTTTCAAACATGGCTGTGGTGCTTCAAATGTGAAATTAAGGAATGCTCCATGCAGCCATGTTAGCTGTTTTTTGTTAGTCATTAATGAAACTATGGATAACATGAATTCATAGAGTTAGCTTATAGTCTAGAAACAGTAAGCCCAGTGAAAATTTCCACTGATTTATATTTTCAAGCTCTTTTATATGCAAAGATCCTCATTATGAGGGTTACTTACTTTCTTAGTCTCCAGTTAGTTAAAAGGAATAGTTTTAAAAAATGCTTTTACTTCAGATTACATGAAATTATCTAGGAAATATAATAAATATGTGTTTGTTTTTAAGGTAATGAATGGAAAACCAGATATGAGACACAAATAGAATTGAACAAACAGCTAGAAAGGCAAATTAATATTCTTCGAGATAAGGTGGAGCTTATTCGTGGAAATCCAGCAGGTAGAAATGGATATTCATAACTTTTTTTTCAATAGAATTCGTGTTTATATGTTGAAATTATATAAACGGGTCACATTTTCTGCTTATTTGTAGATAAATTATCCATTGTTCGCACCTTTGATCAAATGCCTGCGGTGAGTACTGTGACATATAGTTGGTTTAACAACAAATCATAGTGTAATTGAAAAACTTGTATAGTCTTTGGTTTTTTGTGACAAAAAATAGGAGCAACCTGTCCTAGAAGCCAAAACAATCAGTCCTGCTTATGTTTGTATGGTTTCAAATATGCAGTTGCTTATAAATTTATAAAATATAGAATAAAATCCTTAAGTAGGAGCTACATAAGAGCTGAATGTTGGGAAGAATTATATAGTGAAATTTTTAACTGAATAAAGGTTTTATGATTGAATCTGCAGTAAGGCATGTGAGATGGAGTAGCTGGACTAGTTCTGCAATTAAATGGGAAAACATTAAACCTTGGTCACAAAATCATGGAATCATTTAGTGTTTGACCACTCTCACAGTAAAAAAATGTCCTTAGTTGTGACCAAATGGAATTTCACATGTTGCAGTTTGTGCCCACTACCTCTTGTCCTCTCACTGGGCACTGCTGACAAGAGCTCAGCTCCCTCTTCTTCATTCCTTCCCATCACGTATTTATACATATTGATAAGGAACCCTGGGCCTTCTCTTCCCTGGTCAGAACAGTGCCAGCTCTTACCTTATCTGTCAGATGTTCCAGTCTGTTAGTCATCTTCGTAGCCCCAGACTGGTCTTGCACCAGGAAGTCTATATCTTTCTTGTACTGACGAGTCCAGAACTGGACCCAGCACTTCAGATATACCTCAGTAGTGCTCAGGAGAAGGGATGGATCACCTCCCTTGACATGCTGGCAACGTTCTTCCTGATGCAGCGCAGGCAGCCATTGGCCTCCTCTGCAGAAAGAAGCATTGCTCTCTTGTGATCACGTCGTTCTTCGGGACCATGAGGTCATTCTCTGCCCAGCTACTTCCCAGCCAGTCAGTGCCAGCATTTGCTGCTGCCTAGGATTATTTCTCCCCCAGGGGCAGGACTTTGCATTTCTCACTTCATGTGATTCCTCTCTGCCTATTTTTGCAGTCTGTTGAGACCCCTCTAAACAACAACACAATCTTCTGTTGTATCAGTCAGTACTCCCAGTATTGTGTCAACTGGGATTACACAGATGAATAGTTGCAGTAACATTTTGCATAATATAGTCACAGGAAAAGTCCTCATTTTACAGTAAATTTTTTCATCAACAAAGGAAGAATCTGTTTTCATTTTTTAAATTTTATTCCTTAATACACTCATACTTCATGCCCTGTATTTCACCAAAGCATAAAACATTTTTTCTGCAATCTTGAAGGAAAAATGACAAGAAAAAACTCAGCAAATATTTTGGCCATTTTTTCTTTTAAAGGGGAAAATGAAGTGAAAATCATTTTAGATTCAGAACTGCTTTTTCCTTAGTCTGCCATCTGCTGAAATCTTTGACACCTTTTCTGCTTCTTACCCACTTTTAGAAATAGGGAAGGTAGATAAAGATGTGATAATACCTTGTAACATGAGCAGAGATAATGAACATTGTGAAGCCGGGCTCTTAGGATTTTTATTCCTGTTGATTATGCTTACGAAGTGTTTCCATCTGACTTTTTTTGTGCCTCAGATTCTAAAGATTAATGGGAGTTTATTGAGTCTAGAGGAGGCTGCATGCTCTATTGGTGGGGATGAGTATCTGTTGTAAGCAGGGTGTGAATAATTAACTGCTTTTTTTCTGATCTGATCCATGGCTTTCAGACAGTGAACATTTTTGCCAGTTTTCCTAGGTAGACAGGACATAGTTTATTTTAAACAGCCAATTGAAAAGAGAACAAAAATCTTTTCCATCTCGCTTTCCCATTTCACTGAATTGATTTGAAAGTACAACTGAGTTTGAAGAAAAGTCTTGAAGGCAGAATATTGATCTAGAAAATTTACAGTTTCAGCCGGTGTTATTCTTGTCAGCCTATAAAGAACAGACTGACATGCATGCTTACAGTATCAAGTGTTTATTTCCATCCAATTGCTAGTACTCTTGTAACCATTCCAATTACACCTTGCCAAGCACTCCAGGAGACGTTACCAGTAAGATAATCTCCTTTACCAGAAACCAGGCTGCACCAATCCAGTACACTTCTAATCCCTACTAAATATGGCATTGCCTCCTCACCAGTGAGTTGTGGTTCTAAGAGGTTTTATTACTGTTCCCGTAACAAAAAGAATGCCAGCACAACTGAAGGATTCATACTGTCAGGAGTCTAGAAGACAGCCTGAAGAGTCCTAGGCTTACTTGGTAAAACCTGAGCAAGTCTGGAGCCCGCATGCCATGCCATGTCTTTTTATTCTGCAGTTTCAAGTCCTTCCTTCTGTCTTCCAGCTTAGAGTTAATACATTCTCCTGTTTGCTAGCCAGAAAGGAGAGTGCTTAGGGATTTAGAAATGTTTCATTTTTTCCTTATTTTTATTTTTGGGAGATAGAAAGAACAGAAGAAAATAGATGTATTTTGTAGGCTTTGCTAGTGCCTGTTTTTTTTTTTTTCTTTAAGTGAAGCTATCAGAATAGTCAGTGTATATTTACAGATACTCTTGGGGAAGGCAGAGCTGCTTTTTCTTTTTAATATATTTTAAGAGATAAAACATTGGTAAAAATACATAGAAAATTTTGTGGTATTTAAGCATATAGATTTGTTAAAATCCTTTTTGTGTTTTTGAGAGCTGTCCAAGGGGCTAGGGGGGAATAGTTAGCTTTTTCACAGATGAGAATAAAGAACAGATCTGGTGAGTAGAAAAACAAGGAGTTTTCAGCCAGTCATCAATATACATTATCTTAAAGTAAAAATGTAGAGAGTGAGTATATAAAACATTATGTATCTGTCTGTAAAAATCAAAAGTACACTATGATATTCAGCTTTCAACTTGCAGTTGCATAGGAATAGATTTATATATGAAAATGTATTTCCTATGTGTATTGCATATGAAAAATTTCTTCACTGAAAGGCTTGGTAAGCACTGGAACAGACTGCCTATGGAAGTGGCTGAGTCACTATCCCTGCAAATATTTAAAAGACATAGATATGGCACCTGGGGACATGGTTTAGTGGTGGACTTGGCAGTGCTGGATTAATGGTTGGACTTGATGATCTTAAAGGTGAATTCTGTGATTCTGTGAAGCTCTGCAGAAACATCACAGAGTGATTCTTTCAGCAAGATAATACAATTTCTATAATGTGGCAACAGTAGACTAGATTATTTTTTTGAGCAACATATTTAGAAAATTAAATATAATTTTCAAGTATTTTTAACCTGTCTTCCCAATGAACTCAGAATTATAAAATTAGAGTATTAAAAGGACCTCTAATAATTCCTAACTTACTAAACAATTTAATCTGTATTTAAAAGAGGAGTTCTCTCCAAGATACTAGAGATTTATCTCACTCAGCTAGTCATTTAAGGTTCTACTACAGTGAATAAAAGGAGAAAAGCATGCCTCTATAGTAATTCAACCCATTTAGAGATAGGTAGCATAAAATATTTTCTTGATATCAAGCACTACACAGAAAATGAAAAAAAAAAAAGATTAGTCATCAGGGACCCTGGCAGTCAGCAAGCTATGAAAACCTGGATGAAAGAGAAGAATACAAATGCAAATTCTGTAGTGATGAACAAGGAGGCACAGAGGATTTTCTCTTGATAAATTGCAGCAATTGTTGCAGATGGCTTGCACTATTTTCACTTTAGAATTAGAATTGTACAGATGAATGATTTCTTGCTATTGAAAACACCCCTAAAGCATCAAAATATACAGTTATCATTCTGAAATCCTTATACTGACATGAGATAATACTTTTTTTTAATTAAAAAAAAAAAGTAGGTGTCATGTAGCAATAAATGCAGAACCAATAGCTTGAACATAGAGGTTGTTACAGCCAGGGTTTAGAAAATCATTTTTGTGTACTGAGGGCAGATTAAAAATAACGTAAACAGTGAAAAGCACGCGGGATTTCCAACAGTGAAAACTGTTTAGTAAGTAATTTCCTTTATGTCCCAGTGAATAATACAAATGTCATAGAGTACTTCAGAAATAATTACAGAAGGAATGCCTTCTCTCTAAAGTATAACATAATGTGAATTTTGTTTGCTTCTTTTAAACATGCTGCTTTCATTTGTTTGCATTTTTTCCTTAAATGAATTTTGGTAAAATACATGCACTCTGCTTAGCATGGTTTCCCATATAAGCAGAAAGAAAACTATTCCTTTCTCTCTCACTATTTCTGCAAGAACAAATCCCTAGATAGCAGCTTTAGTATGCAAATACTGAAAAGCATACTGCAAAATCAGTTCAGAAGAGCACAGTCCTGATAGCATTGCCTTAGCAACGCTCTAGTTAAGATTAGCCAAAGAACCATGGGTTTTGTGATAAATCACCATTTTCCAGAATGTCCAGCACCACAGATGAGAAAGTTCTGACATTAAGGGCCTGATACTTGCCTTGCAAAGCTGCCTTCCTGGGAGCACAGTGACTACAGAACTGAGACCCTCACACAACCACCTTTGGGTTTTTGCTCTCAGTTTTAAACTGTAAGCAGAACGTGGGGCAGTGTCACACTGGAGACAAATGTGATTGCACTATGACAGGAAGGGAATATAATCTTGGGTTTGTGAAAACATGCAGTGAAGACTTTGTATTTCAGTGATAACTACCTATAGGAAACAACAGCACTTTATAATGCCATAGGAAATGTTGGCCATTCTAGCAAGTATCTTAAGTGAACATTATTGCTCTTCCTGAATTAAGTCATCAGTAGCTGTATGGGTAAAAGAATTTTGCTATCCTAACTTTTCATGAAACTTGGAAGTATTTTGGAAAATTCTGTAGTCTGATCTGACTGCCCTAAGCTATATTCAGCCTCCTCACAGACTTCCCCTATCTGCACCTTTCATTTGACCTCAAATAAGTACTTTGGATGCCTCCAAGAGACCTTTTTGATTTGTATTTTTTCCTTTCCTTGTCATGTTGGCATTAGTTGTTCCTCCTGGTGGTCTTGCACAAACCAGGAGACTGTTTTACTCACATCACTGTGTTATGCCTAGAGGCAGAATATACTTTATGTTTCAAAGAAAACAATCAGGGAAAAATCTTGGATTCAAATTACATTCTTATCTGTTGTTCTCAAGAATGCCTTAATTATTTATGGGGACTCTGGGATGTCTTCCAGACAACATGTATGAGGAAGCAATCTCCAGCCTTTTTCAGGCCTACCAGGAGAAATACAAAGTGAAATATTTCAGAGTTTCTGTCAGCAGTTCTGTCAGTATGATCCACAGCGACTGAGGTCTTCATTTTAACTTCCTCCTGCCCAAGTCAGCAGATAATCTCTGTGAGCAATGCTATGGAGACCACTGACACAAGAATTTAGGGTATCAACATCCCACACCTACTGCACCGCGTTAAAGTGCTTCCACTCTGGATCTGGTTTGGAATCTAAAGATGATACTGACCACAAGGGGGCACTTGGCATTTAGGCAAGTACAGAGAACATTTCCTCACCTGTCCTGATGGTTTTACAGGATCTGGTGTATATGCATACATCGAGTGCATGCTGGATGTAGAAATAGGAATAATTCTTATGCATAATTTTTTCAGTTATATATGACTAGTGACTTTATTGATAACAATCTAAAATCAATTTCCGTTTCAGTAAAACTAAAGATGTATTACTTTTTGCTCTTAATGAGTTTAAAATGATATGTTAAAAGATTAAGCTAAATCAGCCAATGAATGTGAGCTCCTAGTGTTGGGGGGAAGGGAGTCCGTTTTCTAAACAAAATTTCATTTCATTTAAAATGTCAAGTAGAATGATTGCAAAGGCTTCTTGTGTTGCACTTTGTTCTACATAACTGACAGATATATTGCTTCTGTTCTAACTCATGGAGAAAAGTTACAGAGGATTAGAGCTGAGGCAAATTGCCATAAGGATCAATAGTCTGCATGAGCTGGGCTCTGATGAAAGCAAGTTTGAGCTGCTTGATAATGTCAAGGATTTGTCACCTTGTCTGTTGTGTAATGATTGTTAGAAATTGTCACCTCTGTTGCCACTGATAGCAAGGCAAGGGAAAATCCAGAATGAGAACATCTTCTGTGGGTGGCCTTAAAATTCAGCTGCAGTATCTTTCTGTATAATTTCATTTTCTGGCAAGTGTTAAGCCAAATATGTAACTTCAGTTGAGTGAAAAGGAAATTGTGTGAAAAAAAAGAACTGGAGAGTTGGTGTTCCTTTTGTGAAACTCTGGGCTTGGTCACTGCTGGACACAAGATTAATGTGTAATTGCTCTGAGAGAGAATCATGCTAAGCCCTGCAAAATTCTGTTACATAAAGAAAGTATTCATTTAAAATCTCAGTGTGTCTTTTAATTTACCAGCTTACTCAAAGTGGTTTGACACGGACAACTTACTGAAAACTAAGGATCTTAAATTCAGGTTAAATGCCTTAGTCAGCTTATGTCTGCTTTTCAGGAGTACATTGTCCAGCTATTCAAGGGCTTAGTAGAAAAACCTGTATTGAATCTACCTTAAAGAAACCCCAAACATTTCAGTATTCAATAAAACTACTTCTAAAAAGCTTTTTCAGAATTTATCTTACTGGTTCCTGCTGGATTTTGTTGGCAATCTCTCCTTCTGGGGGAGTGCTGCATAGGTGGGAAGCTCCTTCTGGTTTTCTCGAGCTCTCACTAGTCCTTGCTTTGTTTTGAGGCTTTTCTGTGATGAGAACTCTACAAGTCTGTGTTACTGTACGCTTTAAGCTTTGTTTTCTGTGAGATTTTGCTTTTGTGTTGTTTTACAGTACTAAGCACTAAGCTGCTCATACAACCATGAGCATTGAGAATTGAATTTGTTTCAGTGAGGTTTCTTCCTGCTTGTCTCCCACAGAGTTCAGGAAAGGCAAATCCAGCCCTTAATGATTTGGCTGAGTTTATATGCTGGTGTTCCTCTCCTCTCCTCTTCATTTGTACTGATGTACAGCAGCTAAAGACATTAGATATATAAGGACTCACCTAGTTCTACAATTACTACCTTGAAAGTAGGGGTGGTAGGTAACTTACAACCGTTCCTGGCTAAAGTAGATGTCTGGAACTCCTCTGAAATTTTACTGTTCAGAATTTTTTAGTGTCTGTTTTTGGAATTGCATTTAATAGCGTTTGGGGACTTGGAGACGTCTACTAGTTGAGTAGGAACATCTGTGTCACTAGATTCCCATAAGGTCTTCATCACCATACTGAACTCTATTGTCAATTAAGTACATGGACACAGGAGCAGAAGTCCAAAGTCTGAATGAGGTGACTAAGTTTCCTTGATATTAGCTGGGAGAAAGGCAGTTAGACTGCGATTCACAACAAATTTGTATAAAGATGGAAAACCAATGGGAAGTTGGTAAGAAACATGCAAGAACTGTGTCTGAAACCGTGCCTCCATTCCAGAAACAGGCATGGCCTTTCAGCTTTTCTCACTTGTTCCTTCTCCCTCCATGTAAATTTTTGCATGTCTGTTTTATTAACAGACTGACTTCAAAAATTATCTCAGCAATAGTTAAGTATGATGGTGGCAAGGGCATTCTCAGGATATGAGATAAGAGAATGCAAACTCTTAGGGTAGCAGAGGACTAAAATGTAACTCGAAGTTCTTTCTGGGTTAAATTCTAGTCTGCTAGATAGGTCATATGCTTTCTTCCTCATGTAATATGGGTGGAGCATCTGTGCCTGGGTGCACCCTGTTAGAGAGATGACCTCCAGGAAATTTTGCTTTGAGTCTACATGAAGGGTTTCAGCAACAAACTAAGCAGCTCAATTAAGCTTATGTTTATGGGCAACCACAACAGCAAAAGCTCAGATGCCTACCTGTTATTTGACAAAACCAAATGTGAGAAATATAAGACATTGCATAGACTGTTTTATTAGCATTAGAATTCTACCTGAAGTGTAATTTCAACTCCAGTCCTATTTTGATTTTGAGCTTCACTTCCCAATCTGAGAGCGTTTTATAGCTTTCTTATTTCACAGAATTTTAAGCATAGGTTTATTACAATTTATGAGGTATCCAGATATTGTAGGGATGGTAACTGTATACTTTTAGTCACAGTATCAACCTATTTCCAACTGCTTGCTCATCAGAAGGAGTGTAGTGCACCGTTTGTTTGCTTGCCTTTGGATAGCATCCTTGCTCCAGAACTGAATGAATGCCCAGGCATCTGCAGTGGACCAGCTGCACTGGCAGCAAAAAATAGGCAGTGCTTCTGAAAAGACTAATAAATAAAAGATCTAAAAGTAGTTTACTTTGTAAGTGAAAGAACTCAAAGAAATTAGATGGGTACCATCAATGAAGAGACACCAAATTGCTCTGTTGTAAGTAACAGCTGCAACACCAAATCTTGCTGTCTTATATAACACTGACAGACAATCTAGTAAGGAAATAAAATGTAGGCTGTGGATTTACATAGAACAAATGTGGAGAGCAGCATGAACTCCTATATTTGCTGTATTTAAGCTTACTGTAGTGATACAAAGTATGTAGTATATCATACAAAACATGTTGTACAAAATATGCTGTCACATGATTATACTCTTTAATGTGCAGTGAGGTCAAGAAATCAAAAGAATTTATTTTTATAGTGGGACAGTGCTGAGACCTTCTCTGTCTTGTTTAATTCTGTAGAGACACTGATATTGAAATGAAATAGCACATGACCCTAGTGGAATTTAGCCAAGTCTTCTCTTTAATCTGCAGCTTACTTTTTCTCCTTGAGTTGGCCAACATTGCCTGTATTGAATGTAGGAGTCTTCTGTATTAGGAAAAAAACCCTATCAACGCCTCAATACTTTTCATGTTTCCAGTATGCCTCTTACAACAGATTAAAGTTCATAAAAGTTCAGTCATGTGCAAAATGTTTTTCAAAGATACAGCTCTTCTGTATCTCCCTTTTTTTCTTTTTGAACAATGGGAGGAATTATTCTCTCTTGCAGCATATGTTAAAAGTACTGTACCTTTTACCATGCTCCTGCAAAATCTTGATTTTAATGGAAATAATTCCTAATTCTCAGTAAAAACCAGAATTTTTAAAATGAGAAATAAAATTTGGAGCCAAATAAGATAAGTANAAAAAAGGAAAAGATGCAATACTCTGGAGATGCTAGAAAAGAGAAGACTGGTGACTTCAAACAAGCAGATGTAAATTTTTTATCATTAGCAAGCATTTGTAAACTCTCTGAGAAATAGACCGTATAGGGATACTTGTCTTCTGGATCTGTGATTTGCATGCTAAAAAGGGAAAAAAAAAATTAAATTTCCATTGAAAGAGAAGGTGGCAATATTGTTGAGAGTCATGTTATCTTCCTTTCCATGTTTACCAAGAAAATCTGGTAAATAAAGGCCTAGCAAAGCATTAAGGTCATGAGAAGAAAAAAATGATTATTAAGGCAATGGTCAGGTAATCAGTACAGAAAGTGAAAGGATTCGTCTATTCTGACTAAGGAAGTACTTGTGTTGGAAATAAAAAACAAAATTTCTGAGACAGATACTTAGTTTACACAGGGGAGCTGAGCAGACAAATGGAAGAACTAGCCAGGAATGCAGTAACATTGCTAATGAAAACATGAAGGAATAACAAGTGTTAAAGGTACACTCTTGTCAGGAAAGAAAAAAACAGAGATAAATGTGGTATGTAGTAGATGTGAGAGACTTTTATAATAACATTGTTGATTCTTTCTTCATCAGCTCCTTGGATGAATTCATCTTGAGGATGGGTAGGAAAACAAAGTTTAGTCAAAATAATATTGGGAAATAATATTGAAATATAGATTGAAATAATATGACTCATATTAGGACAAAAATATTTTCTCTGTATAGATATGTACCTCTTGGCTACATCTTTTAATTCCTACTACAGGCAGTGCAGGTCTCATCAATATAGTCATCTGAGTATGGAAATCTATATCTAGATTTATCTAGGTTGGCATCTTCAGTGGAACAGTTGTGTAAACAAAGAGTCTTGTAGATGTTTCAGTACAGAGTAGCCCACTACTGCTCCAGAAGGACATGTCTAGTGCAACCCATGTGTCACATCTGCCACACATGAATGTCTTGGCCTCTCTAGAACACCTCAGATGGCAACTGAGTTGAGCTCTTTAGCTGCTTAGCTGAAAGAATCACTGCACATCATTGATTTTCTTCACTGTAACTCAGTCCACATATGACAGGAGCTCAGTTCACATATGGACACTCAAATGTAGATATCCTCACTTCAGACCAGATCCCATCCATACAGTCAAATATAGATATAAATATAACATTTGGATGGATTAATTTGGAGATAATGTTATTAGATTATTGCCAGAAATCTTATCATATGTGATACTTATAAATAAAGACTGAAAACCAAGGGCTAACAATAATGATAAGGCACAAATTCAGTGGATGTGATAATTAACACATTTTATCAGAGAATACTAGATAAAAAGGAGGAAATGCTATTTTAGATTTTTAAAATCTACAAAAATATTTCCAAAAATCCAGTCAAAAGGCCTATCAGATCAAATGATCATGAATTCATTCACTTTAAATTAAACATGTATATATTGCCTAAATTTTCAGTAAACATAAAAACAATAAAATGCAGAACAAAGGGGAAAAAAGCTAATGTCAGCAAGTGTTTGGAAGAGGAAATGACAGTAACCACATCCAAAGCACATCCAAAACTCAGAGCTAGATGTGCTTAAAATGACAGAAGTGAGTAATCTGTACCTCAGAATTTTGAAAGAACAGAGTTTCTGCGTCACTCATCTGATAGCAAGTGGTTTAATAAAGATGTGTGCATTGTATGTGCTGGAGAAAAGCACTTCTTTTTCAGTTTCAAGATAAAGAGAGGAATAATTGTTACAAAATGAAGCTGAAACATGGCTTTATTAAAAGTGGCTCATGATGGGCAAACCTGTTGACATTCTGTGATGAGGCAATAGATTTGTTGACAAAATAAATATAGTAATCTTGTTAATCGTGACCTCTGATAAAGGTACCATGTCATATGGGAAGTGACTGATTAATTTGGAGAAAATGAAAATTAGTAGGTTTGTTGAAGGACTAAAGAGCTGGCAAATGAAACATGACATGGTGATTAGTGAAGCAGTCTGCTGGAGAGTACAGAGTTCTTCCAGGGCCAGGTTTAGGATGAATCTTAATATTTAATGCATGACCTTGATCCACAAAGTAGAATTAGATCATGATATCTCTCTTGTGAAACCAGTTATAGAATATAATTTGGTTCTGGAGGTTGTTTAGAAAAAGAAAGATACTGGCGACTAGATTATTAAAAATGGGAGTAAATTTTCATAGTGTAGACTGAAGGATTTAGAAAATAGAAAAGAAATTGTATTCTGAATTGAGAGCTGATACAACTGCAGAGGAGTATCTGAGTATTCTAGCTGATCCCTTGTTGACTGTGAGCCATCGTTGTGCATCTGTGAAAAAGGAAAACTCAATCCTAAAATTTATATGGGTAACGAAGTATCCCTGACATTGTTGAAGGCAGTGAGATGGGGTTTGGAGAACTGCATGCTGTAGTCCAGTTCTATTCTCCAACCATAAGAAGGTTGAGCTCCATCCTGGTGAACAAAAGGGTTACTAGGATGATTACATCCTTTAAATACAGCCTGCTGTGTGAAAGACCATTTTTAAAAGTTCAACTTATTCATCCTAGTAAAGTGCATGTTGAAAAAAGGTGTTCATGTCTTCAGATTACAAGAACAAACATGTACAAACTGACCTTGTATAATCATAGAATGATTTGGGTTGGAAGGGACCTTAAATATCATCTAGTTCCAACACCTCTGCCATGGGCATGGACACTCTTCATTAGACCAGGTTGCTCTGTGTCTCATCCAACCTTGAGCACTTTTAGGGATGGGCCATCCACAACTTCTCCAGGTAACCTATTCCAGTGCTTCACCACCCTCAGAATAAAGAATTTCTTCCTAATATCTAATCTAAATCTACCCTCTTTCAGTTATGCCTTGTCCTGTCACATGTACCTTTGTAAAACAAGTCCTGCTCCAGCCTTCTTGTAGTCCCCTTCAGGTACTGGAAGGTGCTGTGAGGTCTCGGTAGGACCTTCTCTTGTGTAGGCTGAACAACCCCAACTGTCTCAGCCTGTCTTCAGAGAAGAGGTGCTTGCTGCAGCCCTGTCATCTTTGTGGCCCTTCTCTGGACTTGCTGCAACAGGTCCACAATGTTCTTATCTTGGGGCCCCAGAGCTGAATGAAGTACTCCAGATGAGGTCTCAAGAGAGCAGAGCAGAGGACAATCACGATCCTCAAGCTGCTGGCCACCCTTCTTATGATGCAGCCCACGATATGGTTATCTTTCTGGGCTGCAAGCTCATTGCCAGATCATGTCAAGCTTTTTATCTACCATGACCCCAAAGTCCTTCTTCTCAGGGCTGCACTCAATCCATTCTCCACTCAGCCTGCATTTGTGCTTGGGATTGCCCTGACCCACATGCAGGTCCTTGCACTTGGCCATGTTGAACTTCATGAGGTTTGCACAGGCCCACCTCTAAAGCCTGTCTAGGTCACTCTGGATGGCATCCCTTCACTTACTGGTGAAGACTGAGACAAAGAAGTCATTGAAAACCTCATCCTTCTCCATATTCTGGGTGACCAAGTCTGATTCTTTCTGGAAAGGGCCCACATTTTTCCTTAGACTTCCATATACCTATAGAAGCTTTTCTTGTTGTCCTTTACATCACTGGCCTGGTTTAATTCTATCAGGGCATTAGCTTTCCTAACCTGATTGCTGACTGGACAATCTCTGTATTCGTCCTAGGCTACCTGCCTTTTCTGCCCTCTATAGGCTTCCTTTTTGGGTTTGAGTTTGTCCAGGAGCATCTTGTTCATCCATGCAGACCTCCTGGGTTGTTATCCAAATTCCTCTGTTGGAATGCATCATTCCTGAGCTTGGAGGAGGAAACTCTATGATAAGGAATTAAAAGTCATGTTATAGCCTTTTATAAGAATTACTCTACTGGATGGAATGGATCAGTTTATGAAAGGGGTTATGAGAAGTGGTTTCCAGTGGTAGAAGTGGAGGAGGACCTGCTTGGGTGTGTGTTTTACTTCCATTACACAGCAAGCAAAGATTTGGGCAGTGCCAGTAATCAAAAATGGACTCCACTGCTGTTACTCTAACAGATCCCAGTTGTAGACGAGGCAAATGGCTGCCCACCTAAGATAGATAGTCTTCCCACAAAATACTGCTTTCTAGTCTAGTTGGTATGAGTTACCTTTGATATCCCATGTGCCTCCTCAGCCAGTCCAGCAGCTCTCTCAGCAAGTGGTTTGAAAATGGATGTGCTGGGAAGATCTGAAATCTTCCTCATTCTAAAAAGGAGCTGTCAGAGGAAATTTAAGGAAAACTAAGAAAGGAACAATTTTGACTGGTCACCGCAAGGTGACTTTGCTAATCTGTCAGGTAGCATCAGTGTGGAAAACTGTGCCTGCATCATTTTAACACAGTGGAAATGTGCAGTGTGTAACTAATAATTGTAGCATATGGCTAATTGCTTTTGTCTCTGCAGTGTGCCAGACAGAACCATGAAAACAAAAGGTGCACCAGAACCTAAGAGGCTGAGAAGTTGACATCGTTATACAGAATGGAAATATTTGTAAAACATTGGGGTTTTTTACTATCATCACAGGATTCCTTAAAGGAGGTTCTTAAACAGCTGGAAGAAGAGAAGAAAAGACTCCAAAATCAGCTAAAGGACTATGAACTTAGACTGGAACAAGAAGCAAAGGTTTGTAATCACTATATGCCTCTAATCTATAAAAGCCATTGTGTTGTCTGACAAACAATATGTGTGTAACACAGAATAGAATAGTTCCACTAAATATGTCACTGGAAAAAAGTTCTGCTGTATATTTGAGTTTTCCTGTATGATTCAACTTTTAAAAATTTTGCTTAATGGTAGCCTGTGTCTCTTATTTTAACCGTAGGCTTACCACAAAGCTAATGATGAGCGGCGCATGTACCTCTCAGAGATCTTACAGGTAAGAAAAATGTGTGCCTCAGGTACTTTTAAAAATCATTACACTTCCTTAATATAGCAATAGCATCTATTGATACCATTAGGTCAAAGTGTGTTTTGTCACTTCATTCATATACCAAATTCATTACAAAAGCTGCTTTTGAAAATACTTTTTTGCTTTGGAGTTTCATTATTCTCTAGCATAGTCAAAGTGCTCTTATGCTCTTAACTGAGAAAACTGAAGCAATTTTCTGATACTTGCTTGCCCATCCATTAGTCACAAGACTGTTCTATTCACACAGTTGAATAGAACAGAAGCAAACTATTAGCAATAGTGACACCTACCTTCAGTAGAAATTACTTTTTTTCATATTTCTCCCTTTTTTCTTTTAAAGACCAACTACTCAACCAGTTCAAAATTACTATGCAGCACGTATTTCCATTAATTTTATAAGAGAGGGATAAGACACCTTGTTTTGGTGAAATGAAAGGTTAAATTTTATTGCTGCAAATTACATAATACATAAATTTTGATACTACAAGCTGGAAGAACCTGCAAAGGAATCTGTAAAGATTTATAGTACTTTTTATTCTGGAAAAGCTCTTAATTCCTGAATAATGTAAAAGTAATAGCTTAGTGTGATACTCAAGAATGACTTCTTTGAATTCATGTCATTGCTAAGTGAGGTGAAAGCCTGTAATTAGAGGTGTTTCCATATGTTTGCACAGTGGGCAATTGATTCTCTTACATGGGTCATTGCTGCTTAGGGAAATCTGAAAGAATTGCTTAACTGAGTTTCTAGCATGAAACCAAGAAAAAACCTGGGAAATGCCCGTTGATAACTGTTAATGTCTTTGTATTAACAGTGAAACCGAGAACTTCTGAAGGAAGAAGGTAGGAAATAAAAGCTGATTTTATTGCTGAACATGCTAGTAAGCAGAGTGCCTATGTTCAGCTACCTAGAAAAACACTTAATACGTGCATAATAATTGGAAGTGAAGTGTATGCACTGGCACATTGCTTAAATGGGGCATTAGGGACGAGAATTTTACCAGTGACACTCAAGGTAGTAAGTGCATTGTATTTTAAGCAATGAATTATTTACTCACATGATTTCAGAATCATGAGAGAGCAAAATAGTAATCTTCAGATTAATATTCCTATCTTTAGTTTTCTGAATGTTAAATAGCCATCCTAGAGTAGGTGTAGAGGAATCCTCTGTAATTTGTTGGGGGGAGAATCATCTCTAAGGTGCAAACTGTCACACCTTTTTTAGGTCAAGATGAAATTAATTTCCTGGGGACTTTTCTGTCTCTCCTCCTGAGCTATAAGTGAGTAGTTTAGATTAGACATCTACCTTTTACATTGTTAGTCTGAACACGGCAGTAAACCTAACTGCACTGTTGTGCTCCCTCCCCCACCTTCAAATACTCTCTGCAGCTTTGGGCACTCCTTTATAAGAAGGACATCAAACTCTTGGAGTGTGTCCCAGGGAGGGTGAACAATATGGCAAAAGGCCTCAAGGGTAAAACTTACGAGAAGTGTTTGAGGTCACTTGGCTTGTTCAGATTAGATGAGAGAAAGCTGAAGGGTAACCTCATTGCTGAGTGGTGACCACATCACAGTCTACACCTTCCTCAAGGCGGGCAGCAGTGAGGGAGCTACGGATCTCCTCTCTGTGGTGGCCAGAGATATGACATGAGGAAATGGAATGGAGCAGTGTCAGGGTGAGTGCAGACTGAACATTAGGAAAAGGTTCTTCACTGAGGGAGTGGTCAGTCACTGGATCAGAATCATCAGGGAATTGGTCTTGGCACCAAACCTGTCGGACTTCAAGCAGCATCTGGATGACGCTCTTAGTCATACAGCTTAGTTTTAGGTATTCCTGCTAGTAGCAGGGAGTTGGACTTGATCCTTATGGGTCCCTTCCCACTTGAGATATTCTAAGATTCTGTGGTTGTCTGTTGGTTTCAAAAGAATCAGTTGTTTATATGGTCCAATCAGGTCCTGTTCTGCTATGACTTTGATTTGACTGTTGCTTTTATATTATTTTAAAATCTGAGTTTGTATGCCCTCTTTTAACAGTTCATTTTGACAATAGAGGCAGAAGTAAACATACATTCAGTCCAGATTCTTTCAGCTGTATTAAAATGTCAGTGTTCTAGAATCTGCACACTAATATTGGGAGCAGTTGAATTACAAGGATTTGCTCATAGGATAACTTATCCATACCTTCCAAAGTAAATTTACTATAGGATATTGCTATCCTGTGACAACAGTATATTCCAGTGACACTCTCTTAGTTACAGAGAATGGATATAATGTTCTTTTAAGCCTTTGTTTTCCCTCATTATGTTTGTAATTTTTTATAGCGTACAATAAAGAAAAAATAAAAAACATAGAATGGAAGTTTTTTACTGGTCAGTGTTAAAAAAATCCCAGGTGTTTTAGGTTTTCTCTGTTTTGTTTTTTGGATCCCTCCTGAGGCTTTCAGCAGCAGAAGGAGAGGTACTTCTGAGCAGCTATTTCTTTTCTTTACCTTTTAATTATTGAGTGCTTTTTTCCTCTTTTACAAAATATATTTATCTTCTGAATGCTTTTAATGTTTATCTTGTCTGGAACCGTAAGGATATAGTAAATTTTAAATTATAAATTATAATTTTAAAATAAAATTCACAATCTTGAGAATTAAGGCTAGAGACATGGTTTATGGTATATTTTTGTTCGCTTTTTTGTTTTGTTTTCAGTCTGACAAAATGTTCATTTGGAATTTGGACTCCACAAATCTTAAAGGTAGTTTCTGGTGGTATTCAGGAATCAGTTTGAGAGGCAAGCAAAGAAGTATTATAACAGTTTTTTAAAAAGACTGTTCTTTCAGGCCAAATTTTTTCCACAAACTTTTACTGGTGTAGTAGAATCTGACTTGTGATTGGGATTTCTTCACAGAAAAGGCCCATGATTATAGATCAGTACAGCTGGAAAGCTGTTTGTGGAGCAGTGGCTCATTTTAGCTGGGATAGGCCTGGATTAAACTGTACCAGCGAACACAGTGCTATGGATCATAATCATATACTGGCACTCTCTTCATATACATTAAAAAACCAGTGAAGGCAATCTTGGCATTGGTCTTGTCTCATGTGTCACAGAATCACATTTGCTCAGATAATAAGATGGTAAATCATACTAGCCATCATGTTTAATACTAGAGGTCCTTGAGTACAAAAATTTTTTGCCTTCAAGAAAGTAAATCTGCAAATCCTATTCCATTTTTGTGCTTACATTCTGAAAAGACTCTGCTTTAGTTAGAGCTGACTTCGCTTTGACTGGGTCAGGAATACTTGCTTAGTGCATTGCATATGTGGAAGCACAGGAGAAACCACTGGCTTGTAAGCAGTGAGATATGCTTCTTTTCAGTGCCAGATTTTTTCTCACAAGTGCAAGATGTTGTCACACATGCTGTAAGAAGTTATTTTGTAATATAATGCATTGTAATAATTCATGCCTTGAGCCTTGTTTAGATAGCCCCAAAATCTTGCTCTAGAGTCTCAAAAAGTCTTCACTGGTCTGGTGTCACTGATACTTTCTATATCGTTGTTATCATATAGTTATTACATGTTCTGGTTGGATCTGTGTAAAGAGGCTGAGAAAATGCCATTCACTCACATGAGACACCCAAGTATGTAAAGAGCCAGACAAGCCCTAAACCTTCTCTGTTTTCTGTTTTTTTGCCCATGGTATGGCTGTCCCTCTGAGAGGCAGCTCTAGTAAAGGCAGCTGCACGAGCAGGCAGGTGCTGGGTGAGAAGGGTACCCTGTGAGCTAAGGAACAGGAGAACCAACTGATTAATCCAGGCCAGATTCTGTTAGACGCAGTACCAAGAGATTTCTGTGCAGGGGTTTTTTTTGGTTGGGGTTTTGTTTTTGTTTGTTTGTTGGTTGGTTGGTTGGTTTTTTGTTTGGGTTTTTTTTTTTTTTTTTGAAGTAGTTCTTGTTCTTGTTCTTAATGGTTTAATAATTCAAAAGGACAACTAACTGACTACAATTTGTTTTGTTTTGCATTCAGGAAAGTAGGTTAGAAGTATAATGCTTCTTCATTGAAAATGTGGAGTTAAAGAGTAAAAAGCAAAAATATGCTGTTTGAAACAGCATATTCTCTGATCATCCGTCTTAATAAATAATGGTATTTTTGCACAGCAAGGGATTTTGGCATGTGCTCAATTTGAAAATCAACATGGCATCAGTATAATATACGCTTAAGATACTTTAGGTCAATAAGGCCATGGTAGGTCAAAATTAGTTTGGAAATATTTACTTCCTTAACTGTGATTATTGTTAGGATTTAACTTGTTTTGTAAAAAATTTGCTATTGCAGACCTCAGCTACAGTTAAATTTGTTGAAAAACAAAAACCAGATGCTTTGACTGGCAAGGGAGAAAAACAGATACTGAGGTAAATTTCCTTTATATTCCCTATTTTCTGATTTATTATTTTTGGCTAAGTACTATGTTTTAAACATTGCAACTGTCTGTTCATAGTAAATATCACCAAGGATAATCCCACTGATGAAGCAGTATTCTTAACATTATTTTTGATATTACTTTTCAATCAGTTTTATTTAATATTAAATATGTTGCAATGTTGAAAATACATATATTTAAGTGGCCTTTTAAAAATCTTAAAATACCTCTGATCATCTTTCTTTTCAACCTGTGTTGGAAATTAATATTTTTTAATATTATTGCAGAGTTGAGAGCCAAAAGTATACCCTTTAGTATATTAAATCAATTAAATAAATGTCTTGCTAGGTCCTTTTTAGCCAATGGATTGTAAAGCTTTTTGTGGACGATAATGAGTGTGATTTTAAATGTCACCATATAAAGGCTTCATTGTTTAACAGATTTCTGTTTAGTTATATTGGTTAAAAATGTAAATTTGAGAAGAATCCACCTTCTCAGAGATTTATAGAAAGAAAATTTATTTCTGATTGTAGTGCTTGAAATTGGAGGAGATATATATTTTTACCTTAACTAAAAATGTTAAGAATATAAAGTATGAAGAATATAGGGAATCATATCAGAAGTTTGTTGAGCCTAGTAACCTATTGCCTCCAGTGCCCATATGCAGAAATCTACAAAAGTGTATAAGCAAGCAGATATAATATTAATTTTTGGCACTTTTTCAAATACTTTGTATTTGGAGACTTCCTAAGTTAGTATGGTTTGTATGTATTTAGTATCTCACACTAAATACTCTACCACTTACCCGTATTATTAAAATGAGCATACACAGTATATATTGGGATCATCTGAAAGTGTAATGAGTAAATTATGAGCATGAAATTGTGTGGAAATGTTTGCCTGCCAGCTTTATCCTCTCATTCCATGTAAGCACAGAATCACAAGATTTCATAAATCAGAACAGTGAACCTTCATGCTCCAGAAGAGGATATTAGTAGAATAGAATTAATGTAGTACACTATGAATTCAATTCTAGAGCTGAAGTTTCTCAGTACAGAAAAAGCACTGTGGGGGTCTGAAGTGCTCCATATGCCAGTGTGTCCCTTCTGGCCCCAGCAATATTTAACATGATTCATGTGGAGAAGATCAGAAAGCTAGAACCAGGAGAATTCACTGCCTCTGCATTGAGATTAAATATCATCAGCCAAATACTGAGATTTGCTAAGAGCACTGACCTGTGATAATGTCAGGGTTTTTTTACAATCTATTTTAGTAGAGCATTACTTACCCTGAAATTATATGGGAGTTTTTGTAATTTTCTTGATATCAAACAAAAGAAAATAAAGTGTCCTGTAACTGCTAGTCTCAGAAGATGTGCATTATAACAAATACCCCTTTTCAATCCATCTTCTCTAAGCAGTTTTCTTTTTAAATTTTCAAAGTACTTTAAACCAATGAAGATGATTGTCCATCTTTTAAATTATTCTTAGTATAAAAGGACCTAGTTTGCAAAGGATTGGCTTTTATAAGAAGTGACTTAGAATCTTTCAGGACAAACTTTGATTTTATTGGCAACATGGATGTAAGAGTGGGGATTTGTCATAGTTTTAAGGAAATACTAGGAGGTAAGTATGCACCCCTTGATCATCACAAGGTTGCCACAGCCATTGTTATCCTATTCCATGTTAGTTATGCTTTGATTTACAGCCTGAGGGTTGTTTTTTCAGGCTGAAATTAATGAGAAATAATTTCATTAAAATAAGGGAAAACCTACATGATTGAAAGTAAACATGTTTTTGAGAATAATTTGTAAATTTTCTGTCCACAGTTCTTATTTCACCTGTGTTGCCCTTTCACAAAATGCCTGCATTGGATTTCAAACCATACTAAGAAACCATGCTTAATGTTTGTTTTAGCTGTAGGTACAGGTATGGAAAACCCAAACTGTATACTAAAGCATCACTGAAAACTTTTTTTGGTAGTAATTGTAAACACTTATTGTTGATGCATTCAGTCTACTGGTCATCACAACACAGAAGCCAAGTTCAGTGGATGTTCTTTTTATGGTTATTCCCAGGACAAGGAGATAGGCTAGCAGACAGTTGGGAAGAACATGGATGTCTTGATAGTTTATGTCTCTGATGCAATCTGAGCAGCCAA
This sequence comes from Grallaria varia, assembly GCA_013396735.1. Taxonomy (NCBI): domain Eukaryota; kingdom Metazoa; phylum Chordata; class Aves; order Passeriformes; family Formicariidae; genus Grallaria; species Grallaria varia. The sequence goes on along the minus strand of VWZG01001381.1, from coordinate 297,481 downwards.
TTTATTGTCAATCTGAGCCCTCTGTTATACTCAGGCATATAGTGGGGCTTATTATCTCAGTTTCAATATTGTGTTGCTGCAGCTACTGGGCTTCTTAGTCTGTAAGTCCAGCTGGTTTTGACTGGAAGAGGTTTTGTGCCTAAAGAATTACATACAGACATTTTCTGTCTGCTTCATCAAGTTGTACAGTGATCTACAGATTAATCAATTGATTTTGCTTGATCAACTGATTTGAATTTGAATAATCAATTATCTAGCACAATGGGGCTTGAGTTCTGATCTTCCAAATCTGAGTAGAATTAGCTCCATATCTGCATGGACATGGATCTCTCTTCAAGATGAAGACCACTTGTAAGAGCTGGAACAAAGGATGTATCAATCTCAAGAAGACTATTGAGCCCTAGGGATGACTTTGTTGGCTCTTTGCCCATACATTTGAAGCTTGCACAAATCACATCATCACAGCTTCTACCCCATGTCTGGCTATCATGATGAATATAAAGATGTGATGTTGTAATATATTTTCCCTCAAAATGCTTTTTCTTGAGAAAGACACTGAAACTCTGTATATTTTCATTGGAGTATGTAAAGTGCAGTCTGTCCTCTGTAGTAATTACCAGGACAGGAAACAAAGGTACATTGCATAGGAGCAGAGATCCATGCTGCTTGGTCCTTCCAGTTTGGAGAGGCACATTTCCACTGACTTCTTAGAAGATCAAGATGATGCTTTAGTGGGTTTTATGTAGATGGTATATATATCCATGATGAGTACCACGTCAAGTCTGCTGGCAGCATTTCCTATGGGCATTTCTTAAGATCATGGGCTAAGAGCCTGGGTCTCCAGAGTGGAATACCTGCAGAGAACTACATCTGCATGAAGTGTTTTTTCCATTTTCTGATGGGGATTCTTTAACTGATGAAAATGTCTCCTTAGCCAGGTATCATTCTTTTTGTGCCAATGCTTAGTGTTCCGTTCATGTTCTTCAAATGCCATCACTTAGGCAACAGGAAGTAGTCAGGAATCATGAGGTGAAGACTGAGTTTGTATGCAGAATAATTAGATGCTCTAATAACCTGCAAACCCAAAAATATACTTGTTTTTTTGCTCTCTCAGCTTTATTAATTCAATATAGCAATCAGATATGCAAATATAAAAAGCATGCATATTTCTGGTAGTTAAAGCTTACAGGGGATGTGACACTTGATGACTAACTTCACCCATTTTATTTCAGAGGGAGATACAATGTTCCAGGAAACCTGAAGATTGTTAATCCTCAAAACCGATCAATTAAAAAGACTGTAGGAGTGAACCAGCTTCCACAACTAAAGCACTGATTTAATATTAACGCCAAGAATTTCCAGTCATTTTTTTTTTTTAAATTAATTGAAAGTTTCTAAATTGAAAATGAAAGTATTAGTGCCTTATTGTAATGCCAGATCCAGATTGGCATGTCTTCTTGTCAGGCTTAAAATAAATGTTTCTATGCCTAATGAAATTGTTCTGCTAGTTGCCATCTTTCTACTGGTGATCTCTGACCCTTTCCATTCTGGTACACATCAGTGATTCTGGGTGTGAGGGAACTGGAAGACTTGGAGAATATTTAATGTCTTTATATACTATGTACTGAACTTTGACTGCACAGCAACCATGGAAAACAAACAAACCTCTAGCAATTTTGACCTCTCAACCAAGAAGAAAAAGGCAGACTGATGTAACCTGAAGTATTGTCTCAAATAACTTTTTTAAAAGCTGGCTTGCCATAGATCCTGTGTTGAGCACCACTTTCTGTCTGCATGATTTAGAAGCATAGCACCATTTCCAGCTTCTTTAGGAAGTAGTAATGGATAGAAATGACAGTAAAATTGAGCAGCTTTTATTAAGTATTCTTCAGAGCCTATCTTACCATTGGATTGTTTCTTTTAAACACTATATCCCTGTTATTTTTCCTGATATTGGTATGTTGCTCTTTGAAATTTGAACTCCCAGATGAAGCCTTGTATCCACAGTCTGGGTTCCATAAAAATCTCTTGTATCCTTCAGTGGTACTGATCCCTGTACATTTAGGGTCTAAGATAGTGGCAGTCCTAAAAGTAATCTCTTCAGTGAAAGTAGAACTACTTTCTCTTTTAATCCTTAAACATGCATGCAATTATTGTTGCAGTTTTATTACCTACCTTTTAGTCATTAAACTTCAGCAGAATTTTTTCAAGTGGCAGCAGGAAAAATATTTTGGTAATGAAGCTTCAAGCCTCTGGGTTACATCTTAAAAGCTCTTGGCAGAGCAAATGTGATTGCTTGACTGCCCTTTATTATTTTAAGAGCATCCCTAGCTCTTTGCAGTATGAAAGCTTTTTGCCTCTTTAAGAGCAGTACTAATAGTTCTTTATTACTGGCAGCCTTTAAGTGTTGCTGTAATTAAACTCATGCAAAACAGACAAAGGGTGTCTTTCAAAAATGCAGAGAGAAAAGACCTGCAGCATGATACAGCTTATGCAGTGTGGAATCCCCATTTTTTTCTCTCACTTTGTATAAAATTCATTACAGATATATCTCATGTTACCACAATGCACCTGGTATCATTCTGTCATAAGCAGAGTGGTCTGCCTGGCCAGTTTTTTCCTCACAGCATAGCACAGCTGATTAGGTTAGCACTCTTCTGTTCCTGTTTCTTGCATGGCAAATTCCCAAATGTTGATTGTGCTGGCATTTGTCATTGTGGATAAGGAGAGGGGGAAAATCACCATAATGGTTCTATTGGCATAAAAGAAAAGGGACATCTGCAGTAGTAAAGAAGAACCAGTTCTTGGATTCATGCAGCAGACATTTACTACTGCTGTCCCTGAATCAGATGTTAGTCAGTGCACTCAAGTCTTGTCCCTGAAGCACCTCAGAATAACTGAAAACATTGCACAAATAGGGCAGAACAGCATTTATTCACAGCAGGAGAGTTGATTGCTTCCCTCATGGGTGGTTCTCACTAAGGACTTAAAAAGAGACTTTTTATGAAGCCTAAAAAGAGACATTTATTGGTACAGTTCTGTACAGTAATGACCTGAAGAGAAGAGCGGACTATGTCCTATTTAGTCCCTGCTTCAGCTTGCCAGGAGCAATCTCAGGATTTGAAACTCAGTAGTATGATAATTAAGCACTAAGACATGTGTTTGACCATTCTAAATGCATGTCCAGCTGTGATGTTTGCTGTGCAAAGTGGTTATAGTTCTGTACTCTTACTTTTTGAATTACTTTGCATTTCATTTTCTTCCTGACTTTCTGAAAATAAGGACAAACTTGATGATTAAGTTTGACAACTCCAGTTTCTTTGCAACAGTAAAAAGATAGTTTTCAGTTTCAGAAGTTCTGTGTTGTCTCTTTGAACCTGAATAAAATTTTTGCACTTCTAGCTATCTCAAGCCATGTTGGAATTTTTTGTTTGGTTTGGTGGTTTTGGGTGGATGAGTGTTTTGAAATTCCTGGATTAATCTTGTGTGTGGGTTTTTCTTACTGCTATTATGTTGTCCTGTGAAATGTGGTTTGTTGACATTTACAGCAATGAACAGTTACATGGCTTTATAGAATATCTTTTATATTAATATTTCAGCACATTTGGGATTAATTAATGTAATATACTTCAAAGCATAGTATGGACTATTATTTTAGGCATAGGAGACAGAATCCCAGAGCTAGATTTATTTAAAGTAGATATGATAGTGTAGTGAAGTCCAATTTCCCCCTGATTTCACAACAGCATGATCTTTTGTAATGTTGCCAACCACTGCAAGGAAAATTCTGTCTCCTCTAAAATCTCTGTGCATCATACATGAAATTGAAGGAACCTGAAAACAAAAATGGGAAACTGAATTGCTGACAGCTGTGATCAGTGATTGAATGGAGCTAAACATCAGAGGAACACAGGATCAGAGGTGAAGGTATGAGTGTGGCCAAACTTCTTCCTGCAGCATAGAATGTGATGGGGATTTCAGATATACTGGTTGTAATGTGTCAGTGCCTTTAATAGATGGACTGGGAAATTTGATATCCTAACTTGGCATATGATTCCTTTATATGGTTACTCATGCAAGTCCACTGATTTCAGATGAATCATGTCTTTGAGGTAACTAAGGCATTTAAAATATTTACCCATATTGTTTCTGGGAAATATAAATTTAAAAGCTCAAATGCTGGTATGTTTCTATGTTTCTTATTTCCAAAAAAAGCTCCTTTTTTTTTTTTTTCTCTGACAGTCTCATGATTTAATAGGGTATTGAGTTGTGCTTTTTGTTTTAAATGAATCAGTATAGCAGCAGTTTATTATTCTATGGTAGACTGAATTAAAATGTTTATTGGATAGGCCTTGACTGTGTGGCTGATTATTACATAATTATACAGCATAACCACAGGCTCCAGAGAACTTGGGTGGTGAGCTTCTTCACATGCAGGATATTATTAATAATAAACAAGGTATTTCATTGCTTAAATACTTTGATTAATGTGTTCTCTGCATAGAAACTGACTAGGTGGTGCAGTTCACAGTTTCCCTGATTCCTATGGTATTCCATCTCCACTGGTAAAGATGCGGTGTATAATTTACCCTTAATACATTTCCAGTAGAGGAAGATGCTGTGCAGGCCCTTTTACAAATGTGATACAGACACTGTAGTAAGCAAATAAATAAATTAATAAAAAAATGAACCTTTGTGTTATTAAGCCTCTGTTGTTGCTGATGTCAAACATAAACTGTACTTTGAACTAACTCTAGTTGGAAGCAGTTGTAAAGTGCATGGACTAAAATCATAACTTGTTGAAAGTTTTATCTCTTTACATACAGGCATCACACTGGTGACCAACAGCTCTAGAATGGATAATGAGGTGGCAGTACTTTATTTAACTTGAAAGATCAGTTTAACCTTCTCTTCCAAAAATACAAATATTAATGTAGTTTCTTGTATTTCTTATACAGCTTGGAATCCAGTTTTCCTCTACTTCGCTAATCTGTGCCATAAACTACCGCCTAAGGACCACGTAGAGCCCAAATGAGTATCTCGTATCTACAGGAGCACCATGCAGGTGGGACCAGGCTTTCCCTGTGGTTCTGTGAGCGACCCGATGTAACACTCCACAGAAAGGGTTCTCCCAGACCTCTTTTCTAGGCTGGTAAAGTTCCTATGCTCTGGTTCCCATGTAACTTCCTCACCTCATTGTTGCCTGAGAGAAGATGAATTCTGCTTCAGGAACCGTCTGTAAACTGGGGGAATAGCATGTTTCTGGTGCTGAGAAACGATACAAAGATAAAAACACCAGTGCTGGAAGGAAGCCAAGTGGTAAAACCACAATGAACCTAATTAAGCTTACCCTAAATAAAATGGATTTTCTGTAGTTTTACAATGAAAATGGGTAACGTTGGTGCTATGTTGTGCAGAAATTTAAGAGCTGTGACTGCTGCATCTTACTGAAAAGTTCTACCACTAAAGATGCATGTCAGGGTATTTCTCAATGAACACAACCCAGCAGTGACACCAGTTGCTGTGCAAGTCTTCTCAAAGCGAAAAATGTCAGTCCTGAAAAGAGCAGGATCCCACGTGAGGCCTCACTCCCCCACCACTGTACAACAGGCGCTTTCCCCTGCAGCTGTCTGGTCCCTCCACAGAACTAGCAAGTGTCCTGTAGGGAATCTGCTAAAGAATGATGTGGTATAACAGAGCAATGCAGGCTGGGGACCAGAGAAATCATGCACAGCTGAAGGGTTGTTTTGGGGGAAGGATGAATCAACAAGGGTGTGCGCTTTTGACTAGACCTGTGCTGATTAGGAATAGTATATTGAGACATCTTAGAAAAAGAGGAAAAGAAGGAAAATTAGTGTGGGAATCATCTGTCCCAGCTTGCAGCTTCAAAGTCATACATCTGAGTCTGAACTAATCACTGTATACTCCATGAGCAGTCAATGGAAAAAAAACCAGACACCTTCAGACTGCAGTTCCTCTCATTCTAACAAAGATGCTTAAAATGGATCAGATGACACATCGACTGGATTTCTCTCCACTGACTAGAAAGAGAATATAGGATGACAAATTCAGAATAACCTGTCTAGCATGTAGAAAGGTAGGTTGACTCCAGTTCTTGAAAATGTCTTTATTTTTCTTGCTCTGGTTAGGGACAGAGACACCCAAGATCAGTTGAGGGTCTGAGCCTAGAAGCAATAAGGAGCTGCAATTTGACTCCTTTGGGTTGATCTTTGCTCTTGCAGCAGCTGAGCATGCCACAGAGGACCTGTTCTTCAAACATCTTATTTACAAGGCCACAAATCCATTCTCATGTTGCATCAGTACTTACGAGGACAGATTACCTTTTTTTTTTCCTTCCTTTTGAAGACATTTGGCAAGCTTCATGCTCTTTTGAAATCAAACCAACAAGCTGTTGCATTATGCTAAAAAAACTCTCCCTAAATCCTTTGGATCTCCAATATACAGGTGGGAAAATATATCCCTTAGATCAGTTTGCTACAGACCTTAGAAGAAATCTGATGCAATTGTGATAGGAATCAATAATGTGGAGATCGATACTTTTTTGTGTGTTCCTGTCTCTTAAAAAGCTGAGCTAGGAATTCACTAATGACAAGTCAAATTGTTGGCTGAGCAAATGTGTTCTTGAAGGATTAAAATAGTTTGCAATTCCTGCCAGGCCTGCAATAGCTGACAGCATAACTTTATTAGTATAATATATTTCTGAGGCAAGAATAATTTGTCCAAATACACTTAAAATGTTTGGATTAAATCATCTGCCTTGCCTTAGGCTGCCATCAGAAAGCACGTCTCAGGCGAATCATTCAGTCTCATTTACACCTGAACAGTGAGGATGGACACTGCTCCTGTGCTGCTGCAACTGTCCTGGCTCAGAGGGGTGTGAGAGCCCTGCGCCTTTTGCTGGCTGGTGAGGAGAGGAGTGGAAGACCATACGTCTGTGCTGTGTTTTCCACTCTAGACAGCTACAGCAAAGCACCAGGACTGAAAACATACTGTGTCATGCTGTGCTTCTTGCTGCCTTTCCTAATGTTTCTTAATTTGTATTAATGCCTCTACAGTGGCTGGTGTTTTTGGGTGTACCCACAGACATGCTAAGATGGACAAGTAATGGGAATTCTTAAAAATCCAAATCAACAAAAGGCTTGACAAAGATAGAAACAATATCTCTTTCCAACCTAACCAAAGTTAGAAAACAAGAAACTGTGTATATTAGAAAACCGTGCTCAGTTCCTTGGCTCCACTTTGGTGCCTCAGTTATCCTGTGCTGGGCCTGACCCTGCTTCTCACGGAGGTCAAATCCCCAACTCCACTTCCAGGCAGATGTCCCATCCCAGCCTTAGCTGTTCACAACTCCAGGGACGTTCCTGATGCCTGGGGCTTGAGCTGCCCCTGTGCCCCCCCACCCCCAGTTTGTGCTACTTCTGTCTGGGACAGTGAGATGGTCCCTGCCCTGCCCTGCCCTTCCTGCCTGGGGATCCCTTGCAGCTCCCAGCCCTCAGTATCAGGGGTCACTGGCTGGTGCCCATCCTGCCAGATTTGCACTCACTGGTAGTGCTGACATAAATAACAATTTGCTGACTGCAGGAGTGATTTACTTTAAGCACTTTAGCACCTGCTGTTGCTCATTATGGGATTATCGTGCCCCAGATTGTTACTGGCAGCCTGGGGTTTGCAGCTTTAGCATGTGCATATGAGTTACCTTACAGCAGTGGGTTCATGCACTTACTCTGTCCTCCCCATGACCCTGCTTCATGTTAAGATCTCACATGTAACTGGAAGCCACACATTTTACATGTGACCATTAGAAAAAAACCCCAGCAATTATACGAACATACATGCTCTTAGTGGTAAATTTGACAGCATCACATGGTTCAGAATAGCAAAGCATTCTCCATTGTTGGCTTATTTTGTCACTATGCGGATATCACTGCAATTAGTCTTTCCTGAGAAGTCTGAGAAGAATACAGAAGTGGAAGCGTTGTGAACTTGTGGCATTTCACACTGTCCCCCTGGGCTGAGATTCAGTGGGAGGAGTTATAGCAGTTTTCAGGGCAGATACTCCAAAAACCTTGGCAAAAGTAGCTGTCTCACACTTCTTAGTAGTCTCCCCTGCCTACTTAATTGCTTTAATTGCTGATTCTTCTGTTCTCTGCAGCCTGCAGCACATCCTTTCTCACCATAGTGTTTCACAGCGCTGCAAACTTAGTCCTTCATCTCATTTTATTAAAGTTGGTCACCTACAAGCCTGAGCCATAGTAGAGTTCAATTATTATTTTCTGGCCTGGTAATTTCCCAGGACCATCTGTTTCCCAGTGCCACTGCCAGCTACAGTGCTACCTGCTATGCCCTTTTTGAATTTTATGTCCTCTCTCATGGTCAGAACTTTCACTGGACATTACTTGAATTGTACTGCTTAGTATGGCTCTGTGGGACTACATCTCTGGTTTCAAGAAACTATCATTTAGGAGCAATGCCCATGGCATTTCCAAGTAGGAAAGAACAGTCTGTGCCCAAAGATACGAAAAAATGGAAAAAAGAGTATGCTAACACAGAGGACAAACAGCACCCTGCTGCTTTCCCAGCTAGTGCTCTGATAATGTGCAACAAGAAGACCCCATACAAATGCCAAAACCCCCCAACCCAACACAGACCCCCTAAAATCTCAATAATAGGTTTATACAATGAAACACAGAACTGGCACATACAAGTTTTTAGTTGTTTTGAGGAAAAGTTCAACATGAATATAAAAACATTGTAGTATCAAACTTCAAATTAAAATAAGCATTGGTACAAAGCAGGACGAGAGTAGGAAGGTTACATCATAATGGCCTTTGAAAGGTTTACTTAAGAAATACCTTTGAGGGACTATTTTAAATCTAAAACTGCTTGGAGGCAAGGAAGATAATTCTGCTACAGAACAAAAGAGATTTGCTGAGGACATAATTTTTTTACTTGTAAAGTTTAACAAGTTTAATGGACTGGTAGAATTCTCATAGAAAGAAAAAAAGAGAGAGATTTTCTAAAGTAAACCTGCATGCTTTTGGCATTCTTTTGAGCTGAAGTGTAAGCAGAGCTGATGTACTTGCCCCATATATCTGTGCATAGACTCTCTAACAGTATCCAGTAGATTTCTGGACCCTTAAAATGTGGGTCTGGATAATACAGAATGTGGTGTTACGGTTTATGTTCTGAGCCAGATTTTCGAAGGACTTTATAGAGTAGATTCAAAGAGGGCCCAAATTATACAGAGCCTGAAAGCTAGGTTCCAGAAAGGGAAACTGCTGCTGACACTTTGTATCTTTCATGACAGAAGTTAAAAATCATAGCATGAGATTTGCAGCACTCAGATGCTGAAGAAGGGGAAGCCTAAGCCAGCCAGCCAGCCAGTAGTCCAGACATCAGGATGATGCCCAGGAATGGTGGAGAGCTCTTATCAACTCTGCTTTATCTTATCCAACCTAAGTGGGGAGAGCTTCCATTTCAGTTATTGGCCAGTTCATGATGAAATGCAGCTTAGCCAGAAAATTTTGCACTCTACTCCGTTTCAGAACCCTCAAATGTTTTTGAACAGTTCAGTTGTTAGATGTTTTCTTGTTAATGGAGCTTTCTACAGTGCAGAAATAAATGCATCACTGATGTCTTTGCATGTATATTACAAAATACATGTTTTCCACAGTCATCCAGAACTCTTCGGTGTTTGATAAACAGAAAATGTTCTCCTGGAATAATTAAATAAAATAGGTTGTTATTTGCTCTTTTTTTAAGACACCACTTTATATTTCGAAAAGTATGTGTACAAGAACACCGAGACTAATCATAATCAAGTGAAAGGAAAAGGTCTTCTTAATAAGGAATGCTGAAGAGATTTTGTGTAATCTTTTCACCCAATCAAATCAACAGGCAAATCAACATTTCTAATATGTGTATCTCTGGGACAGATGCTCTGAGCAGCTCCGTTATCTCAGTTATTGCCAAGAATCATTATATTAAATATAACAGATCAGTCTCTTCTACTTTTTCACTGACCTTAAGCAAAACTGATATTGAAGAGCCTGAAATTGTGATTTTGACAGTTTTAACCAAGCAGTGATATCAAAAGTCTTCTGTCTATGAGCTGATTAATCAGGCTTGTGAATCTCAGGAAGGGTAACTTCATGTTTCTTCAGTGTGTGCAGAAATACCAGAAGATGTTCTCTTCAGGTATGACATTGTTATCTAATAAGCCTTTTCTATTTGTATGTTTCTTGTCCTGTGTTTTTAAAAAAAGGCTGTGGTGAAAGTGTTAAAGGTGCTAATATCTAAAGTTACTTTGAGGCACCTGGCTTTTAACTGGGTCATGGAAACACAAACCTGAGAAATGCAGGTAGTTTTCAAGAAAAACTGCTTGATTTTCCTGGTAGAAAATATAGGAAATCAAAGCCACTCTAGACAACATGTGCCATGTCCAAGAAAGAAACAGAAACACACTACCAAATGTTGATGCTTATTGTTCTAAAATATTTATTTTATTTTCAGTTAAAAAAGAAATGGAAACAAATCTGTGGGAAGAACTTCATACCAAGGTTTTTAATAACTTTTAATGACTCATATTTATGAGTCTTGGTTTTGTTTTTGAATTTTCAGGTAGAAGACACCATTTGAGCTGCTGAAAGCAGTATTTTCAGCATAGAAGAATCCAAGTATTGCTTTCTGGGATTAACAATTGCCATCACCATTACCTGTGCTGGGAGTGCATGTACAGCATATCTGTCCACTTGGAGGAGATTTACATTCTGTGAGAAAACTTGAAGCTAATGTGTGACAAACCACAAAAATCTGCAATACCTGTAATTTTGTTCTCAAGTGACAGTTGGGTAAATGAAAGAGGATTTTCTTGGGTTTGTAATCGGGGGATTATTTTTCTTTTTGCTGGATGGTACCTTTAACTACAAGGTACTTTCTTCAGGCTGCTGGGCAAGCCTTGCAACTCTGTGGAGCACGTCCTATTCATCTGTGCTGAGCTCTTGGGAAAACATTTTTGAAATGTTAAGAATAGATGATTACTTTCAAATTTGCTTTCTAAGGGCCATTAAGTAATTAAATTAGCTCATTTTATTGGGAGTAAAGCTCAGTAAACCGATGTAGTGCTGGGTTCTAGTGAGCACAGGGGAGGGAGCTTCACGTGGTTGGGTGGGAAGTTCACAGTGATGGCCATGACCCATTCTCTTCAGGATAAAACACTTCATCAGGTGAATATTGAACAGCCCTTACTCTGGCCTGCAGTACCTCCTGAGGTTATCCTGCAGGTTGTGACCCAGACTCGATGTCCATAATTCAAATGTGAGACCATATGTTGTGCCGGCAAGGCACTTACCTTTAAGGCTGCATTTTACTTAGATTATTCTGAATATGGAATGATGTTATAATTAGGACACTCAGCTGGGCTGTAGGAGATGATGGTGATACGGTGACTCAATTTCTCACTTGTCTGTGGGATGACAACTGTTTCCTGTGGGCGTTATAAGCACTGTAATTCTGTCATGTTCTAGAGGTGTTTCCAGCTCAACATGACAGGCATTACTGGTTAAATCCTGCGCATGAGTCCAGGACTTCTAACTCAGAAGGATGAAACAAGAAAATTGAATGAATGGTGGAAACTGTGCATGCTTATATTTTTATACACTGAAATATGGGACTATTTGTGCTTATCGGCTGGCCACCCAGCAACACGTAATACCCAGATTTCTGCAGTGACTAGTTTCCTGCAGGCTGCTCAGGCTGTGGATTGCTTCTGCAGCACAGCAGAGCCCTGATCGTGATTCTTTGTGACAGCCACTTCCACCAGTCTAGACCAAGTGAGTGTGAGAAATCATGGCAAGTTTATCGTGTTTTTCATTCTCCCTTCCTGAAGGCTAAACATCTTCTCTGTAGGCAGAAGGACCCTGCATTGGGTAAAACAGAGCTGTCCACAACTGCAAGCAAAAGGACAGCCACCAGTAGAAATCCATACTGTCTTCTGCAGAATGCCATGGACATAACTTTGAATTAATATTTTGAATTACTTTGAATTAATTTGTCAAGTTTTGCTTCAGAAAGTGATGGAGGAAAGTGCCCTTTAATCTTCCTTTCTTTACTGGCATTAAGAGGCAGACAAAATATGCTATTTTGCTCTAGCGGAGAATGGTACAGAACATCCGTTATGACTGAATCATTGCCAGACATCCTTGGGTTAGAGAGATGAACCTGAATGAAACTGTCAACTGTACTGGGAATATTTTTAGTTCCTTCTTTATCTCTGGCTCCCCTGCTCTGCCTTTCTCCATAGCTTTTCAAGGAAAAAGATAGGATATTTGGTCCAAATTTTGGATTTCATCCAGGTAGATGCAGTGATTGAAACCTCTCCCGATTGCCCAAACTGAGACAAATGCACAAAAAAAATAAATACAGAGAACATTCTTATTGTTATAACTAATTGGGAGCAAATGGAATGTGGTAATAATAATAATATTATGTAAAATTACTTCACTCTGTAAGTGGTTCTTCACTTGACTAACTTTTAAAGTAAGAGTTGTCTTATAACTTAGCAGTAGCTGATTTCAGTTTAACTTCTGCAGGCTTCTCAGTCTAAGCACAGAGATCCACCCACAAGAAACAGCTTGCAGACTCAAACCTTTAGCTGGAACAGTTGTCTGACTTATGTCAATCAGCCTACCAGTATATACTCTCCCTACTCTCTTCTTAAAATAACAGTAGCTAGTTGAAAATTTGTTTTCATGGGGCTGAGGAGGTGACAGGAATAATAAAATGAATTCATAAGCCTGACTGTGCATCATGAAATATATCTCTTGATTCTTATGTATATGAGCCATTTACATATGGTATATGGCTGCAGAGTTCACAGTAATGCCATTCAAAGGGATTTTGACATTTAAAGGTCAAGTAGCAACAAATTCATTGAGAGTGCAGTTCCGTCCCATTCCCCCCAAAAAAGTGAAAGTGAGCCTCAGAAAGAAAAGTTAAGGGAATGGTGGTGTGATACCTTGCCATTTGCTTGCAAGTTATTTTGAAGATCCAAAGGTAACGTTTTTCTTGCCATTCACTAGGAAATATAGTTCTAAAAGGGACATATAAAGGTAAGCCTCTGGAGTAAAAATGGCTACAGCACCTATCTGTTTGTGATCAAATGGCCAAGGCACTCTGAAAAGCAGAGGAAACAACAAAAGAATTACATGACAGAGCTCTGCTTTCTGCTTCCTGCTTCCTTCTTTAAAGAGCTGGCAACTATGGTCCATGCTTTCCTCCATGTGTTTGCTTCTCATTTTTTCTTTGAATTTTTTTTTTCATCAGACAAAAAACCGATAGTTCTAGGAGAATGTAGTTATTAAGGAAGGAGAACCAACTGAGATAGTAAAGGGCTTCTTAATCAGCTTAAAGCTCACTGAGTCATGCTGGCAGAGGCCACTGGATATGTGCACAGTGCTGTTATTTGCACAGCCTAAGGGAAATGAAACATTTTTTTAAACTCTTGTTGTTACAGCACTTTTATAATAGTCACAGTCAGAGCAAAAGCCTTCAGGAAAAAATGTAAACATATTTATAAATTTGTTCTGTTGCATAAGAACTGAAAGGTGAAACCAGTTTTTCCCCTATTCCAGAACAAAAATAGACCAAAAGCACAAGGAGGAGATTAAACTCTCAACTTTTCTTAGGAGGAGATTAAACTCTCAACTTTTCTTGAAGTCCTTTGGCAATTAACACAGAAGTATGGTTTCTCAGCTGGACGCTCTCCATGTCTGTCAGTCACTGTTTGTTGTCTACTTTTCCACACCATCCAACTCACCTGAGAATCTGCATTTGATGGGTGTTGTTAAAATGAGTCTTTAAGCCAGATTTTTAAAAGGCTGACATTTAGCTAGATGGGAAAGAAAAACCACGACTGTAATGATAGCACACACTCTTTCTCACCCATCCTTCCAGATTTTCGGAGGATGAAAGCAGAGGCCTGTCTTCTTTCAAGGCATTTTCAAGCTTCCAATAATGTGTTTAGCAGGAAATTATTGTCGGAAACAAAACACCATGACTGCCACTGTAGAGTTCTCTACAGAACTGCCCTGCACATCAGCCTGCCTGGTTTGAAACTACCACGTGCTGGCAAAGAAAAGAGGGAGCGCAAGTTAAATCACTTCAAATATGCAAGATTTCTAGGAAAAAACCTAACACAATGAAAGCTCTCCCACTGGTAGATTATTATTTTCACTGCAATATGGAGCATGGAAAATGAAGGTTAGAGTATTTTCAAACTCATAATTGATTTGGCTGTTCCTTTTACAAAGTTTCTAATGCTAATTTTTCAATCTCATTATTTAAAAATGAAAAGAGTAAAGAGCAAACACTATAGATGAATGTTAGTAAAAGACATAGAAGAGTGAGCAGTATATTTAAGCTGGCTTAACTGGAAAAATTCAGCTGGATGATGCTGAGTAGGGAAAAAAGCAGTAAAATACATACAAGAGGAACAACAAGCAATTCTTCTAGACAGTAAATATTTCCTTTATTTTTTTAACAGTGGCGTCACTTTACTTTCTGATGTACTTCCTTAATTTGAAGACTTATGCCTGGATAAATTAAAGAAAGTATTAGCAATAACTTGTTAATCCAGATGTTGTAATGTGCAGCTTCTATGAACGTTAGTTTTCAAGGGATGCAACAGTTTTGTCTCTGAGCTCCTCCACCGTGGTACAAAGCCAGGGCACATGAAGTGAAATGGGATTTTGTTCGTTGGGAGAGCTTGAGCTGCTTTCCCTCTCCCAAGAAGAAGAAACCAAGATGGTGAGCGTTGTTAGTGCATTAAGCAACTACTGCAACACAGCTTGCTTATAAGGGGAATATAAAGTCATCTGATTATTTTAACTAGAAAACAAATGAAGTTATTATTATTATGATCAGCTGTTTGATCTCCTGCAGTAAAGAAAGGACAGGAAATGATTCTACAGTAATTCTTCAGGTAATAGCTGGTTATATGAGGTATATCCAAAATAGGATTTCTCAGGGACTTGGAATTCATTCTAGGATGTTTTACAGTATTTTACACCCTGCTAAAAACTATTTCCCTGTGCTTAACTGAATTTCCCCCCCTATCTTTACACTACAAAAGCACTTCAAAGCAATGGAAGAACTTATAAGAGGCATCTGATGCCTGTACTTCCATCACCAACATCCTCTGTCGTGTCACAGAGATATTCCTAACAGATGTGGGTCCTTCAGGATCTGTAAATCAATTATATTTCTTCACTGACAAGCGTCAATACACCAGGTCTATGCAACATGCACAAGAAGACAGGCTGAGAGAGTTGGGCTTGTTCAGCCTGGAGAAGAGAAGGCTCCATGGAGATCTTACAGCAGCCTTCCAGTATCTTAAGGGAGCTACAAGAGTGTTGCAGAGGGACTTTTCACAAGGCCATGTAGTGATAGGACAGGAGGTAGTGCTTTTAAACTGACAGAGAGTAGGTTTAGATCATATATTAGAAAGACATTTTTACTGTGAGGGTGGTGAGGCACTAAAACAGGTTGCCTAGAGAAGCTGTGGATGCCCCATCACCGGAGGTCTTCAAGGCCAGATTGGATGCAACTTTGATCAGCCTGGTCTAGAGTCAGGGGCTCATGGCAGAGGGATGGAATTAGATGATCTTTAAGATCCCTTCCAACCCAAACCATTCTAGGATGCTATGATTCTATGACCTTGGAAAGTGTATAACCTGTACCTTGTCAGAAATGGTTTTTCTTGATTTTGTAACAGCCTGGGTCATTGGTCTTCTGAGTGCTTTTTGTGTGGCTATGTGTCATTATAAAGGCACCAAGTATATGTAGGTCTGTCATAGATGCTGCCTGAGGCTAAATCCCTTGGCACCCTGGTGTGAGGTACCTGAAGTATTCCCACAAGCAGCTCTGACAGTTTTATATTTATGTTATGCAGTGCATTGCTCTGCAGAAACCAGGGCCAGACTTCTGTCTCAGGATTATGTATCACCTTCTCTAATGAGCTGGAAAACACAACAGAAATTTGGAAATTTAGTAGAAATGACGACACAGCAGCCACTGAGGGATGGTTTTCACTCATCACAGCTGCCAAAGGAGCTACGTGCCAACAGGAGAGGCAATGCAAGACTGCAGCAAGTCATTAGCAATATCCTAGTCAAAGGAATAGTTTGCACTGCTACTTCACGAGTCTCAAACCAGATATGACTTAAGTGACCTTTAGATTTCCATTCACAAACAAGTAGGAATAATCAAATTTAAAGGCGCATTGAGCACTGGTTTGGGCTTTCAGTTTTCCTGAGGATTCTGCTGAAGACCTTGGCTGGGCTGGTTCAAAGACAGTGTGGGACTGTAATTTTACACAGATGTCCATCTTCTCTTTCCCATCAGCTCAGCCAGCCAAGCTGCAGCCAAGTTCTGTGGGAATACAGAAAGAGGAGTAAAGCAGCAGCACTTTTAAAGACCGTAAGTTATCCTTTCTCTGGTAGTGGGTGAGTACAACTTGCACTGATCCAGTTTTTCATGTCAGAATCCCACTTTTCTTAATTGCTGTCTTAACTTCAGCCCTCACCCCTGCCTTTCACAGGCAGCTTTTAAAGCACGTGGAAGTACAAAGCAGAACTTTCTCATTTCTCATCCTCTCCAGGGGGATACAATTGTCAGGGATACAAGAACATCTGGCTGGTCAGGATTAATTTTTTTTTTTTTTTTCATTTAGATTGTAAGCAGAGATGCACCCTACTCATCACTGTGGCTAGGGGGGAATCAGTGTTTGATTCAGAATATGGCAAGCCACAGGAATGGCCTCCTACAACTCAGGAGTGAGTGGGATGATGTTCTGCATAGGTTAGACTGTTTCCCCCAGAGTTTGTGCCTTGCTTTGATATGCACGGGGTGGACCACAGCCATACTCTCTAGTGCAGTGTATAGTTTGCTCTGGATTATTTAACAACAGGAAATCAGTTACAGTGAAATAACAAACAAAAGCTAACAATAACACACAGTCTCTGTCCTGAGGCTTGATCTAGGCGCAAAAATGTAAGAGGTTGCAAGATCACTTAATTCTGCTTCTAGCGCTGCTAACAGTTTTTGTCATTTGAAAATGCCTCGGCAGTGTCTCTCACAGACCTTCCTTGTTCCATTGTTTTCTTCAAGGAATTTATCTTTCAGTAACCTTTAAAGAGTCTTACATCTTACGCTGTAGAACACTTTGAAATATGCATCTGTATATATATTTATCAGGGTAAAACAAATTTTGCAATTTGCAGAATTCAATTCCCAACACGTAATCATATAAATGTGTTATGTTACATGTCTGGTTATCTGGGCAGGGTAAAACATGATTTTATTCTTTTTAATCAATTTATATATGGCATTATGAACATAAATATAAGCTGAGAGCCAGATTTAAAAATGTATTGAATTTTCATTGAGGTAATGGTTACTCTGTGCCAAACTTAATCTTCACTGTTAATTACTACTCAGCTACATTTTTCTTTCAGTTGAAGTTTATCTAAGTTAAGGAGCTCAGAACTTGCCTCTTGATATCTTTAAATATACTGAGTGAGAATCAAGTGTGTGGGTTTCCATCACCTTGATTACCCTTGCCATCAGCAGGAGAAACTGTGCTGCAAGTAATAATAGCAAAAATAAGATCATTTCCTTTTTTTTTTTCTATTTCAGGCAGAGCACTACCAGTTTGCAGAGGAGTAAAACTCATGCTAATAAGAATATTAAAGGTTGTTTAGACTACCATCATTTGTGGTCCACGAGAACTCGAACACAATATATTTTACCACTAATTCCTGCATAATTCTGAAATACTAGTAGCTTGTTTTCCTGAAATGGTTGTAGCTGACCTTGCTTATGGGCTGTAAATAATGCTAAGTATCATAAGGAGAACAGATATCAGGCTCATAAGTAAGGATGTCTGCTTTCAGTATGAAAATGTGCGATCTAAGAAGCTTGAAAAAATAATTGAGATGATTCATTCAGCCTTATATTTCCTCCTAAAATGAAATCTTTACACAGCTGCTCTGTGAAAGAAAAATGGTGGGTCTGAATATAAACTAAAGGATTGTATCTGAGTTACTGACCTTCTATTAGTTGAAAATACTTATCTCACATAGGGCACCAAGGCTTATTTATTAGAATCACCAGATTCATTCAGACTTTACTCAGGGGTAAGTGGAATGCAGCCTTGCAGGTTTGCAAAGCTTCCAGAAACCATAATCATAAAATGATAAAACCTTTTAGGTTGGATAAGATCACTGTTAATCCAGCACTGCCAAGTCCACCACTGAACCATGTCCCTCGGTGCCACGTCTACATGTTGTTTAAATACCTGTGGGGATGGTGACTCAACCCTTCCCTGGGCAGCCTGTTCCAAGGTTTGAGAAACCTTTCAGTGGAGATTTTTTTCTTGCTTCTATTTTTAACTTTTTCAATTAATTTAGAATTGAGTCTAATTGAATTTAGGGATTTGTAAAAACCTCATAAACTTCAAAAACTAAGAAAAAAGCCCAAATTCAAACTTGAACCTCTGGAACAGAAAAACTCCAGGCACCAGCATAGGCTGGGCGCCATCAGCTGAAAAGCAGATTAGCAGAGAAGGGTGTGGTGGCCCTAGTGGACAATAAGATGACCAAAATCAAGAGTTCGCCCCTGTGTCAAGGAAGGTCATCAGTCTTCGTATCCAGGAAAGTGATTCTTCCCATGAATTTGCCACTTGTGAGACCACATCTAGAGTATTGTGTCCAGTTTTGAGTTCCCCATTACAAGAACATGTGCATCCTAGACTGAGAGAAAAAGAGGAATCCTGCAGTATAGAATTAATCTGACTTTCACTATCCTTCTAAGCTGCCCACAGGGATCATCAAAGTCCAGCTAATAGTCCTGCACAGGATAGCCCCAAGAACCACACCTAATGTGTGATTCTCATGTGTCTGAGAGTGTTGTCCAAATGCTTCTTGAACTCTGGCAGGCTTAGTTCATCTTGAAGAGCCTGTCTTGCTAGAAATTACATTCCCCATCAATGTGCCAGCTGATATGGAAGTTCAGAATTTCTTGGCTCTGTCACTGTTTCGTGTCCTTCACTTTGACCTATGGCTGTTTGATGTCAGAGTTCTCCTTCAGTTCTAACAGCTGTTGTCCTGTTTCTTCAATTAACTATTGTTCTGGATGTAGTTCTTCAATTTCTTTAAATCGGGATAGTACCATTTGTTTACAAACCCATGTGATTACAGTGGATTATCTAGGCTTTTTTCCCTCTCTCTTCCTTTCAATGCTGAAGAGTTCCGCACACCAGTTATGTGTGTGAAGACTGATATTTCTATAAGCTAATAAGAATATGCATAAGAACACTTATAGGATTTTTTTACCTTTATAAAAGATTAAGGGACACAATCACATTAGAGTGTTTTATTCTAGGAAACAGAAAAGAGTACCTGAAAAAGTAGTTTATTGCTCATATTCTGAAATATTGTAATAATTACTTTCTGTTTGAAAATAATCAAGATGAATTCTTGCTGTTGTTGGGAGAAGTGAGTTGTTAATTATTTACATTTTCTCTTCTATTCAGTTATTCTTTCTACATAATTAAAAATGCTTTCCCATCCAAAAAGAAGTTTGCCTTCCAGCTGAGTCTGAGTCTCCTAGGGGGAAACAGTTTTTTGTTATTGCTGGTTTTCAGTCATCCCCTGCTGATATCCTGTCATCCAGTCAAAACAGAATGAATTTGCAAGGGACTTTCAGCAGCTAAAAAGTCTCTAAAGCTTTGCCGTAAAATAACACCTACAATGTACTGAAAAACAATCAAGCTCACAGTGCTGGAATATAAAATCATAGTAACAACCACTAATCAGTTTGACACACCTAGTCCAATATTGATTTGAAACTATTTCATGTAGTTCTTGTGCATTGTCAAAATGGAAGTTGGATGTAATAAAGACACTAACACAATTACCTTTTAAAAGTGTTTTGAATGAAGCAAATAATCACATAGCGTTAAATGACTGGTAACTATTTGGTCACATTTCATCTTACTGTGGCGAAAGCCTTGCCTGTTTTGTCTGAGAATATTGTGACATGCCTAAGAGCAATCAGGTAGCTAAAATTATTTAATATCCAAATAAAGAACAAAAGAACAAAAAACCAACAAAAATCCCCAAAACATTTCCTAGATAGTTTGACTCACTAGATTGCCTATGGACTATCAGTGCTGATGTGAGGAATTGGCAGATTCATGCACAAGTAGAGACAGATTCTTCTAGAAGCCACCAAAATGGAATCTGAAGATAGTCTACAAAACACGGAGTGTTGTCACTACTGAAGCCTGTGAAAATCATCATGTAGGTCAGAAGAGCAGAGAAGACAGTCTAGATTGTGGCTGGAACACAGGGTGGAAGGCTAATCTTAACATGATCTGCATTTTAAAATCAGTTTAATTAAATTCATGAACACAGTTTTTCCTTTCTTTTAGCAGCTTAATAAGGCAATATGGTGCCACCAGTCAGAAAAGTAATATGGGAGTCATGGATATACAGCATGTTCATGCATCTATCATCTTCCAGCACATGTGGATCCAATACCATTGAGCAATTCTATTCCCTGTAACATTTTGATGGGGCTTTTTAGATCTTTTGCTGCTGCAATATTGAAGACCACTGTCAGCAACATTAAGACTTATTTTCATGTCTCCTACATTAATTCTCCGACTGAAAACAGAAATAGTAGGATGTTCTCAAAGAGCTGCTTCTGAATGAGATGCCAATCTGAGACAGCAGAACGGACATACCCTCTATAGTCTTGCATATTTTTGTGAGACATTTTAATCAAATGAAAGCTTTGTTGCTCAGTTTATTCTGTATTATCTTACTGTCTTCATGTTTTGCATAGCTTTTACATACTTTTCATGCTTTTTTAAAGATTTGTGTGAAGAAATTGATACATACAATTACTGTTGTGCTGAAAAATTTATTAAAAAATTAATATTTTTGTGGTTTAAGGCCAGTTCAGACAATTAACCTTTTGAACTAAACATTAAATTCAAATTGTTTTATACTGCCAAAACATTTGTAGTACACAAATGCATTCCAAATATTAATTAGTTATCCAACTATTTTTCTAACCCTGTTATACTGCAAACTTGAAAGTGCATATTACAGAGCCAAACATGCACGGGGTATTAGACAAAAGCAATGGGCCAAATTCAGATTGATAACTCTTAGCCAGTTTTTTGTGTATGACATGTAGCAATGTTATGCTACTCATTGTTTACAGATCTTCCTTTACAAAGATGAACTTGTTCTTTTCTCAGTGGGACCACATTATCATAGACCTGAGTTACTGAGCAACAAAGCTAAGCTCTTGTTAAGGAGCACTACGATGAAGGAATGAAAGAAATGTAGCAGTTCTGCTAATCTAAATTACAGCCTTATCCAAACCTGGTATCAGTTACATGAAAAGTAGTATCTTGAGCCAAATAGTTTATTCCACTTTTTTGCAATTCTGAATTGATCTGAAATACAGGTATTTTGCTGATGTCACATCTGCTGACAAGGTTGAAGGTTGAATATTATCATATAGAACTTAGCTATTTATTGCCCTATTTTGCTCCTGATCCATTCTTGATTTTGTGACTGCAGCAGCTCTTGAATGTGCTGAATAACCCAGTAAAGAAATCTTTAGATGAATTTTTTTTCCTGTAGTGAAGGTCTGACATGAACAACTAATTATTTAAATTATTTTTAAGTTATTCAAGAACATATTCATTTATCTGAGATTTAATCTATGGAAATCACAATTTTCAAACAGTCCTTAATAGCATGGAAGTTCACAAGGTGCTATGTAATACATAATAATTATTGCCATGAAACTGATTTCTCTCAATGTTGTTTTCTATAAATATTGCTTCATCTAATGGAACTTATTTTAGAGCTCTACTGAAAAAAAATCAATTACCTCTTGAAACTTTTCTCAATATCATCTAGCATACTAAACCCATAAATTTTAGTTTCTAAAATAGGTAATTCTATGTAGTACTCTACTGGTTTCTGAAGATTTCTGGAGTAACTATAGCAGAACTTCCCTTTATAAAACAAATGATTTTTACTCTCTGATGGGGCCTTGTTCTGCTAAAAAAAATGAACTTGATAATGAAAACTTCCTTTAGGAAATAAATTTTCAGTAACCTTGAAATATATGAATTAAATTTGCTCGTCATTCAGAAAACCCATTTTGTAAAATATGAACTTTTAATAAGATCACCGTTCTAATATGCCAGGAATTATTAATATTTAAATGTTCCTGAGCCTGAAGATTTTTTAAATTTTTTTTTTTTTTACATAATGGTGAAATAGAGTATCAAAGGATACAGTGGTTCTGCACCTGTCGTATGCAGTTAAAGGCATCTTAGTACTTTTTTTCTGTAATCTACCTGGTAGATTGAAACCTGTTGTAATCTGCTGTAGACTGCTACTCATTTTCTCACAGATCACAACAGACTTTTTTAGTCAATTTTCTCCATTCATTGAGTGTGTGGAGGAGAGCAAGAAGTTCTTATGCCAGCGGCTCCCTATACAGATGCCTACTAAACACTGAGGCACCTGAACTTGACTAATATCCTTTCTCTTTGGCATACAGTGCTTTCTGTGCATATCCATAATGCCCTGTGTCATTGCATGCCCAGAAGCATCAGTCTTCATAGGTGAAATACTCCAGCATGGCTCATACCTAAAACATACAGAGGTCTAGAAACTTAGGATAACACTCCTTTTACCCAGCTTTGCAGCCTGTTTCAATATTTTGTTCCCTGTGTGAACTTCACAAGAAACACAGGCACATGCAGAAGGTTTCAGATGCCTAGAGCACAAACAACTTTTGTCAGCTTCCATCTATTTTATGGCTATTCATCTTGGGTCTCCTACAACTTCGAATTAAGTCAAGAGTGGATTGCCCCATACCCAGCTAACATGCTTTTGTGCTCCTCACACCTACTTGTATGAATAATTAATTTTTTTTACTTCTCAAAACAGGAGATTAAACATTGCCTCTTATAATTACAGAATCAGTGAAGCTGAAACCAAGAACCCCTGTGCCACATGACATGGCTGATGTTAAAGGAAAGATGTAAACAATTGGAATCAATTTAGAGCAAGCCACTGAGTTTGATTTCTTTGAAATTGTATTTTTTGTTAAAAGTCAGCCTTAGCCTGTGATAAGAGGCGATGGCAAAATAATTTTTAAATGCATGTATTTTTAATACTAGAGAGACACCGTCAGAGATTGTCAAACAAAAAGCATTTTATATGGCAGCAGTTGAATGAGGAAAAGCAATAAGATTCATATTGTAATTTTTCACAGGTGACTTGTTTATATTCTTTCAGAGAGCTATTAGAATCTCTGAATGGTTAATAGGGAATTGTGTATTCATGACCTATTCTCAAGAGGTACTTCATAGCTACCAAATATCTTAGTCGCCCAATTGTCTTCTGCGTCTTGGCTCCCTGATTGTCAATACTGTATGCATTAGGACAGTGGTTAGCACTCCTTTATACTAAAAAATTTAGTTCCTCACTAAACAAAGTCTAGGTGCAGTTCTGGGGATAATTCAGGCCAAAAACCATTCTCTGAAGATGATATTATTACCCTGCACAAGGTGAAATTCCTGCATTATATTTTTCCAACCTACTCTCATCAGGCTTTGCTGGCTCAAGCAGCCTTACACGTCTCACCAAAACAGGTTATACATGCTTTCTCTTTCATGCTGTGAAAATATTGCACTTGGTAGGTTGAAACACTATCCTCTTTTTTTTTTTTTTTTTTTTTGACAATTTCAACTAGAATAGACAAGCTATTAAATTTTTCTCAGCAGCCTGGGTACCATATAGATCCTTGAAGAGGAAGCTCAGGGCTAGTGTGGATGCAGCCAGCTTGTTTGAGCCGGGTAAGCCCCAGTGTGGACATGAGCCATCCTGCACCATGTAGTGCAGGGTCAGGGATGTCCCTGTAGTGAATGCATTTAGCAATGCAGGTATGGCCAAAGAGACTAAGCTTTACCAATTATTCAGGCAACTGATGGCAAACTCACAATTGTGTAAGTGGCAGCAAACTGAAGCCAGCAGAACTTCTCCACCATTGCACTTTCCTGCACAAAATATGCGTGCTTTGGTCCCAGGCATATTTCATGGGTTTTTTACCTTGCTGAGGTATCCCTACAGTTTTTTGTGTATCAGTACACAAAAGTCTTTTGAAAAGTCTAAACACCTGTCTTTGGCATACACTTCTGCATATATATTACTTTTCTAATGCAAATGGCTTCACTGGGTCTCAGTGACTAATCATGCACTTAGGTCTTTTCTGCACTGAGTCCCAAATGGTGTTCGGAGTATTAGAGAGCAAAACAACCTGGTATAGGCCTGCTCCACCATGACCTCTAAATAAAAATATCTGCAGTCCAGTGACTTCAAAGACTATTAGTCAGCTCTTTGGGTTCGCAATACTTACCTATAATAAAATCGGTGCTTTTTTCATCTGGGGAAACAGAATTCAGTTAAACTACATTTTGTTATGCTCATCCCCAGGTTTCATATGAAAAAGGACTACTGCTCCTGCAACCCTTGAAATTATTAAGATTTTTGCTACTATTAGCAATGAGCTGAATCAGGGTGAGATTTTCTTTAATATAAATGTGCAAACCTAGGATGAAGAGCTCAATGCAGCTTTTCAGCTCTGAAAACTTGTCTGTGCCTTAGAGAAACCAAGTTCATTCATGAGAGCTGTTCCCACAGTTTTGACCAGCACATATAATATTTCCTCTTATAATTACACTTTTTTCTTCAATCCCTGGCACTTTCTTAAAACTACTAGGCAGACACGCTATTTTATATTATTTGTAAACCAAGTACAGGTGCATGATTATTACAGTTTAATTAAAGATTTAAGTAAGTACTTAGATTTACTGATTTCTAAGGGGCTTAACATACACTTCAATCAGCATATAGGTAAATGCACTGCTATGTCGTAATTCTGGGTTTTTTTGGTAATAATTGCATTATTTGTCCTGTATTAGTCAGTCTAGGTCACCCATACTCAGCTGTTCTTTTGGATGTCTTCTCAGCCCCCGATATTTGTTTTCTGTTTGAATTTTTAGTAATTTTAGTAATTCAGAAACTGCTTCTTTGTTTACTTTTAGAAAACAAACATTTTCATGTTATAGATTCCCCACCTAAGCAGTCTTTTTGTCACTTGCAACAGATGAAACATCAGTGTCTGTAGTAACTGAGGAAGACACTTCCAATCTAAAGAGAATTGACTTTATTTTATTTTACAATCAATGTGATCAACAGAAATACTACTATTTTCCAGAATTTTCAGTCTGATACATTTTTGCTGCTGCATTCAAGACGAAACAAGAAACATTAGACATGAACATAAAGCATTAAACATAAAACGTATCTCCTCACCCCTCTTTCAAAATCAGTCTTAGAAAGAAAAGATTCAGCAGTGGTCTTATGAATATACTTCATAGAAATCTTTAATGCAATTGCAGACAAACCCCTCCAGTCCTTGCAATTTCATAACCAAGGACTATAACAACAACCCTTAGGGATAGAGTGGGAATTTTAATTTCCTAATTAGTTTTCATTTGGCCCTTTTGGGCAAAGTAAGACAATATTCAGAGCCTATCATCACTGTTCTTCATTTTATTGTCTTTTGTTGCAGACCTGTGTCTGCAAAGAGGGAAGCAGAGACTCTCTGAGCCTGCCATCAAGGATACGTAAGAATACTTCACTGATACATTCTACCTGGATGTTAGAAGCAAAAGACTCAATTAAACAGTATTTGAGGACCACAGAGGCACAGCAGGGTGAAGGACAAGCTTTAGAATTAAAGCTTTAGGAGGATCCAGGATAGAAACTAAGCTAAGAAGATGCTGTCTGCTGTTACTTGAGACAGACCTGGCATCATGATTCTGTACGGAGTCCTTTAACTCAGAATTGTGTCACCAAAAGGGTAAAGGTTTGCATTCTGCTGGTCATGGCAAGACACAACTATGTCCCCTCTGCTAATGCCTGGGCATAATGTCACAACAGGGTTTCCAGAGTGTTGAGTAGGGAGAGGCAGAGATGAATGTGCAGACATACCCCTTTCTCCCATTATCACATAGTACTTATTTCCAGAGGATACTGGTCTATTAACAACTGATACCAGTTGCCAATTTTTAGTATATTAGAACTGCTAATTTTGTAAATGCCTTAATATTCTACACATAACCTAATAATTGCAAGAGTAATAATTGCAAGAGTAAGAACTCCCTGCATATGATATAAACTGAGACTAAGATGAAAAAGGATATCTTGTATATCCCCCTGCAAGCTTTTAGGGATTATTTATATGCCATTTGTATTACAGTCACATGCAAGGGGCCACCACTGCAATATACTGAATCATAAAATAAATGGCAGTATTTTCTTTAGCACTGCTAAGATAGTAAGCATATGCTTGCAAGTATCGCAGAAAACACACCATAGCAAACATTTTCAAATGAAAGCCTGAGAAACAAATGGTCTGTACCTCTCAAATAGCAGCTATGTTATATAAGTTATAGGTTTAACCCTGGCTCTCTAGGAGGTAGATTTATGTTTGCTTGTGATAGACTAAATTCCCTTTAAGGATGATGTATCTTATTTCAATTTAAAAACAAACCGAAATGAAACAAACCCCCCTAAACTAGGCAATTTGCTTTCCTTTGAATTCTAGCTCATTCTTGTATCCAAGAAAAAAAAAAGTATATAAGAAACTCACATGAAAAAGGATGGAGAGGCTAGGATACACAACATAAGAGGATCTGTACAAACACTAAACTGTTAACCACCCTTGTCCTACTTTGCATTGTGCCCAATGTGTGTACATGGTGTACGTATATATATTCTTTTCCTGTTTATTTCTCATTATCACTGATAGTCCCCAAAGTATATCTTCTTGTGTCAGGCTTGTAAGCAGTACCTTGTCTTTCATCTTTATATAACCATTCTCCCCCTCAGTTTCCAACGCAGCATCCTGTATCTTCCTCTTAGCTCCCACCTCTTTATCACCCCCTCTTTGCTGTATAGCTATGCAGTCCCTCAATTCTCAGCACATGCATCTCTAACTTTTCATAAAGTCAGGATTATAACTGTTCTGCTTTTGTTCTGCTGGATTATACTTGTGGGAAAATGTGCTGGGGCTCCTTATGTGACTAAGGAAGAGATTTTAAGCTATGCTATCTTATAATAAAAAAACCCATATGCATAATTTGTTTAGGGTATCACTTCATAAACCTGATTTTCTTAAGTTTGGCAATCACACTGCACCTTGTTGTTTTAAGTTGGCACACTGTGAAATATAAATGGGACTGGCCCAACATGGGTGGTAATTACTGCTCTTTAAAACCAGTAATCACAATTTTCATTTTAACTTGCAGAAAGCTGTGTGAGCATATGATAGCAGATACACGAAAGAGCACACATTCCTATGGATTAGACTAGTGTCTTTTTACACACAAAATATCATCAGACACAGACATTATACTATAACCTGCAGCATACATTTTAAAAGTCTATCTTTACTTTGTTTCCTCTTTTTTCTTCCCCCAGTTTTGTGCTTGTTTTATCCTTTCTCACTCAGGAGCTTTGTGTTTCTTCTCTAGCTTGAGAATGAAAAAGTATGAACACCAAAAACTCTGCAGGGAGTTCAGGAAAATCATTATTACAGCCTTGTTTCCTGCAGTTTTCATGGCTTCTTACACAGACAGAACCACAGAAAAGGTGCAGAATCTAGGGCAATTCTTCCAGCTTTGCACTGTACAGTATGTGGCTGTGGGGAAGCTGAAGGACTCACTGGATGTCCAGCATCAACAAAGGAATCCCTGTTGAATTAGAAAGGAGAAAAAAAGCATTTTTTGTCCCAGTTATTCAAGGATTCACCTTACTATAGAATTCAGCCTTCGTTTGTTTAGGGTCACTTCAGCTCCTTTGCAAAATACAACTATCAACTTCTAACAATATTATTTTTTATCTCACAAGCCTGTCAAAAGTACAAATTTTGCTATAGGTACATTTGTCAAAACTATTTACACAACTGAAAAGTAATTATTATTCTGATCTTTTTATTTCTTTCTAATCCACCTTCGCCCTTTGCTTCCTTCTCCTTGCTCCTTATTTCCATTTGCCATAGAAAGGGGACAAAATAGAAAACAACACAAGTCATGGGTTTCTCCTGGGTTCAGATACCCATTGTCTGGTGGACTGTTTCTGTATCCAGCATCACCAGGGATTAGATAAAATATGGGATCCCTGGAAAGCATAGTCTAGGAATTACATCTTTGAGTAACTAGTAAGTAGGCAGTATGGGTATGCTCCTGTATACTATCAGCCTGCAGATGTAACATAAGTAAATCAGAGGGGAGTGTTGATTATTCTGTAGTCCTACTTTCATTTTGGAATATGAAGTAGCATAAGAAGACAATTTTCTTGCTGAGATTATGAGTGTTTGGAGAACACGCTGAGCTGCCAAAGGAATATGCAGGGATTGCATAAAGGGATCTGTCTGTCAGACATTCGCTGAGACAGAGGTTTTCTGCACTGGTTCATCTAAAGATATAAAACACAGAAAATTCAGAAAAGCTCAGTTGAAAATCAGCTTTTCTAAAGTGTGGAGCAAATACCACCAAACTGAGTACCTACCTGAACTTTCAATATGTTTTCAGCAGTGCTAAGGTGTGGATCATCCATTCTCCCAAGAGACTCTTCACACTCTCTGGAGCATCCTTGCCAGCATGTTACTGGTGGCGAGCAAATCCATCAGCTGCCTCCTGATCATGTGCAGCTGCTGGAAACTCTAATCAAATTGGACAAGAGGAGAGAGCTCAAGTACCTTGAATTCCTTAACATGTTATGAGATGAGGCAGATGGCGAGAGAGAAAGGGTATTTGTGTCTCTGCTGAGGAAAAGACTAAGAAGTTCACTCACCACTGGACATCAAAGAATCAATACAGGCAAGATGAGCTGCTGACTAACTCTATTTGTTCTGTTGCTTTGGGAACAATATTTTTTAGCATCTGTCTTAAAAGTGAGGGAACTTCCTACATCTGATGCTACACTGTTTTTAAACACTTGTACATTACTGGTGACTTTTATCCAGCTCAGTTTTTATCACGGTGTTGCGTTTATCACTTCTGGGTTTATTCCCTTTTCCGGACTTAATACAGTGTTTTACTGAAGGGAAAAAANTTTTTTTTTTTTTTTTACCTTTTTTCCCTCAAAACATTTAAATATCTCAAGTAACATGAGAAACAGGTAAAAATGTTGTAATTCTTAAACAGCTTCTATCTACCAACTTCTTCTGTGTACCAGCTTAAATAAAGCTCAAATCTAAGGTGCTGAAACTGGAACTGATACTCCTCATAATATATGTAAGATATTTTAAATTATAAAGACATTAGGTATACTTAAGTACTTAAGAATAAAGAAAAGTGGATTTTCTGAAAGATTAGCTGTCAAATTTTACATTGTTTCAGTTTTCAGTAAAAGACTTTAGACCAGTGCCAGACAGCTTTGGAAAGCTATGCTAACGTTAAGAGGGAACAGAGGAAATATTCACACAGTAACTTAAAAGAATGCTCTTTAGACAATTCAAAACTCATACACATATAGGATATTGAGGTTTCATGTTTTCTCAGCTATGTGCAAGAAATAATACTTCATATTTATAAAGTTACTTGCCATCTTAAAATGATTGAGCCTCATGTTTTCTGCATGGTTTAGTACTTTCAAAGTGGGACAAGTAATTATCTCTTACATAACAAACCATCTGCGTGGATATAATTAAACATTTGCTTGGTTGTATTTGATATTAAACCAGAAAAAGAATGTGTTTAAGTAGCATTTATCATGCAAAAGATGTCAAAATCAGCTGAAAATCCATCTATAATATCCTGGTTAGTTGCTAAGCTTTTGAAGGGGTCTTGAATAGATCTCAAATGTGATGCTGCATAACTCAGGTTGACATGGTAACATGCATAGTAAGGAAAATCTCAGCTTTATTATCAACTTCATTTCAATTCCCTCCCATTTTCATACGCTCCTCTCAGCTTCTGGTGTAAATGTATCTTAAGAGTCTCTGATTGTAACTCATACTTATTTGGCATAATTAAGATAGTATGCTAGTCTTGTATTTTGTAGGCAGCAGAACAGTAGCAGGTCTATGAGATGAATCCCTAGCAGTATTTTTTTAATGACTATGTTAAATTTAGTGCTATTCTGAGAGAGATTATGTGTAGTGCTTGGTTAATGGGATGTTTGCTATACTCAAAGTTATCTGGCAGCACTGTGCCTGAGAAAACAGGCAGAAAAGAAATTTTCTTAATGTCAGCATTCCAACAAACATATGAGCTGTTAAGGGTCAGTGACCACAGCCATAGGTCCTGAAGGCTCTTCTGGAGAAGACAAGGCCAGAAGAACCATAGCTTGACAACACAGGCTTGAAAGAATTATAGCAGAGTAAAAAAGGACCCTGTAAGAGAGAGGCAAAACAAAGTTTGCAATAACAAAACTGAGGCATAGTCCACACTTTGGGTATATTTGGATAAAACTAAGGCTTTATAGATGACCATCACAAAATTGTATGTCTTAAAGGAATATAAACATATCTTTCGATTGTTTTAAGAAAATAAATCTTTATAAGAGCTGTCTTTCTTCTGCAAAGAAAACCATACTTTGTTTTTAACAAAGATCCACATCTTCATACATTCCTTAATTATCTTCTTCTGTGCATGAGAGAGCACTACAGATTGGTATGTGTTGTGGGATGTGTCTGGCACCTTATAGCATGTGATTGAGCAGAGGGAGGAAGGGAGGGAAGGAAGTAACTGCAGAGCTAGGATATCGTCTGGGGAACATGATAGTCAGACTAGGAAAGCGAAGTGCTGTACTGCTTGACTGCATGAGGTACAGACAGAGATAAAGAGGAGAGGCAGGATCTGTTGAACTGTGAGTCACTTCACAGGTCTACTGGATAGAGAATCCCAAAGGTACTCAAACTCATCCAGCCTTTTCAGTAAGTTATGGATGATAGAATACTTCAGCTCCGACACTGATTGAGGGATAGGAGAAGTGTGAGATTCCACGGAGGATAAATAAAGGCAGACTCAGAGCAACAACAACAACAACAAAAAAAGATTAGCTGAAGCTTTCCCTGCAACCTTGACAGTGGTTACTCTTCAATTCCCAAAGTAACTTATCACTTAGAAAGTGAAATGTTACCCTCACACTAGACTGCAGGATTATGGAGTGAGAAATTAATGCTTGTCACCTGGCTTTACCAGGAAACCTTGATCTACCATGGAAATACTGACATCACTGTGAAAGAACTCTTAAAATGCACATTAAATTAAGGTAGCAGAAATACTTGAAAAGGAACTTGACGAATGGAAGAATAGAAAAGATATTCCTCTCCTCTGATAACTCTATAATTAACAAGATTGGAAAATGGTTGAAACTAGCTTCTGTGAGAACTTCTGGGTCCATGGTCATTCCACATATCTACTTACTGTCTGATTCCTTCCCCACTGGAATTCCAGAGCACCAAAAACCAGCCAATTTTTTAAACTGAGAAGTGGGTTTTCTGTTGTTCGACTAGTTCTAAAGGAAATAACTCTGATAAAATTAAACTGAGGAAAAACCCCCAAGAATAATTGTTTGGAGGCATTTTCCCCTAAGCCTACACCACTCAAAAACGAAGGAAAAAAAAAAAAAAGACAAATTTTAATGCCACTATTTACAGCAATATTAATTGTTAAGCTTAAAGAAATGCTGCTTTTTCACAATAACTTCCTTTATTGATGCTTCACAAACTTAAACCACACATGATTTAAGGTTCCTTAAAGCTTTAAAGAGGTGCAATTATGTTTATGTAAAACAGCCCTTCATAAATTTTCAAGGGATGTTTTACACGAAGCATTTGTATCCTAAAGCAAAATTAATTAGTTCTTCAAAACAGTGGACTCTGAATTCTACTTCCATGGAAAATTAGGTTTTGCTTTGTTACTATCTAAAACCACGTGGATTAACTTTCTTAATACTAATTTCCTTATTATCAACAATGGTTTGGAAGTAATTTTAAGATTTGTCTTTGAGTTCTTTATGGCTATTAATAGCAATAGGCTCTTTTTTATCAAAATTCATGTTTAAGGCTATATGTGAATATACTTCACATAGACTGCACTCAGACCTTCAAGATGTGATCATGGGGACAAGCAGAAAAAGAGTTATCAGTCAGCTACCCTATTCTCTTCGAAACCTCATTAATTTCCCCACACAAACATAGTTACCATATGGATAACAATGGTCTTATTCCTTATCAAAGGACTGAGCTGACAATCCAGAGAATTTCAAAATTACAGAAAACATCAACCTACCCCAGCCCAGAGCTTTTGCCTTACATTTTCTAACAAGTAATTTTAAAAGAGTGCTCTTAAAGATATGTAATTTTTAATCATTACAGATCATTGTCATTTAGACTGGCTGAAGACTTTTCAATCTCAAGCTTTTAATGAACTTTGGGGTAATTCTAGTTTGGTGCAGTAGAACTGGAGATACCTGGAACTGTCCAGAAGGGTACTGTGTTGGGCTGATTTCAGTTTGGTATTCAGGTCTCTAAAGTCTGAGTTCGCTTTTAGGCATTTAAATTCTTTCTTCAGGGGAAGGTGAGAAGACTATCAGTTATGTTAAGTTGCCTTCTTCATTTACAGGCTGTTTAGTTTATCTCCCAGAGCCTCTAAATTTCATTCTTTTTCCTTTGTGTATCTGTGCATCCCTGACACAATTTGTGATGACCGTGGAATATGACGCTTTGATCTGATTTTATCTTGAGCCGTGTTAACACAAGAGTTACAATTATTCCCTCAGCAAAACACTGTCTGTAAAACAGTCTGCTCTATCAGACCTAAAACTATTACAGTTTGTATATTTACCTTTGTTTTTCTTTAGTAATATTTAGGATTGATATCCATGATAATTTTGTTTGTCTTTTGCCTGATGAAACTTACAGCAGTGCACAACCTTATGGTGGCTAAGCATAGCTAAATTAGCATCAACAGAGATGTCATTAAAGAGTACTTCTCTAGAACTTGTATTTTCATCAATTTGGAGGTAAAATTATTTCCTGCTCAGCATATTAAAATAATAGTTACTATTTATCCATGTGTTCATGGTATTGGACAGGCTGAAATCTCTCAGATTACCATGAGAGTTTGGAGGTTGAATCAATCAGAATTTGACTTTCAGCCATAATGTAGATAAATCTTTACTTAAATGCAATGGAATTAATTTTGCCCACCGCTGTTCTTTGTCATTGGGTGGTTGAGTGGAAGAACCATCAGTGAGGGAGCCTTTACAGACCAGCATCCCTCCATAGTACACAACCTGCATGAGAAGTTATCAGCTTTTGCCTTACACCCCTAACCTGTGAATGAACTGTGAGAGAGGATGGCATCCAAATCATCGCTCAGAAAAGTGCCCAAAGGATCTGATTCAGGTTGGAACAGGAGGTGTGGAACACAGCAGACACCGCTTGACAACCTCATATAGCCACTGCATTATGAAAAATAGCATCTAGAAGGTGAAAAAACTACTCCTGCGCATAAAAAATTGATACACCTCCTGGGCCACTAATGTTGTCTTCCCACTTAATTGTGCCTCTTTGAAAGACCTGAGATTCCCACATTGTTTCCTTCTTACAGCCCTCACACATCCCTTAGTGATTTGGGACACCCTGGCTGATTACTTACCTGAGGATGCACCGTGCTGCATCCCTCCTCTTCCTCATAAAATCCTGCCTCAGCTACTGTGATATTCCAACCCTCTTCGGACTGATAAGACTCACACGGCCAAAAAAATTGTTTGGGGATTTACTTCAAAAGTGCCAACAGTTGGTGAAGATTTTTGCTCTCTAGACCCTTTCAGAAAGCAGGGCCTTTTAAAAAGTAATATTTGTAAAAATTGTGTCCCAACCCTAGCCCCTCTGACTTACTTTTAAAACACTGGTAAGCAAAACTACCACATGTGCTCTTCTTAGGTAATTAGAAAAACTCAGTTTGTGCATTTATATTCATAAAACATTCCAGCTTTCTCTCCAAATGAAAAAGTCCCCGAATCTTCAGCTTAGAGTGTGTGAATACTACTGAGACTGAGTTGAGGTTATTGTTAACATACATATTCTAAATCATTTAATTTGCTGCTGCTAAAGGTTACCAGTCAGCAAAGAATATCAATTCACTTTAATTAGTTTGAACAAAAGACCAGCAAAAATTAAAATTAAGATTCTGCACTTCAGAATTACTGTAATTCAGCTTCATGGCAACCTGGAAAGGAGAAAGAGTATAGGAACAGTTTACTCAGATATGTATCTTTCTATACTACATGATGATGGAGAATATTTTGGAGATGGATGGAGTTGTTTCACAGGTAGGATTTCACCTGACACATAGATGGTTCATTTAAAATTGATAATCCCAAATGAAAGGGTTTTAGGTTCAATTTGTTAACGAATAGGGGCAAGCAAATCAAATCAGAAAAGCAGCTCTTTAAACATGTAATTAATAATACCTGAAATAACAAAAATATCTGAAATATCTCAACAATAACTGCAAGAAAAATAAGAGACATAAGTCTGATAAACCATGCTGAAGGTCTTTTGTTGACAGAGTTAAAATATCTGTGGAATATCAGAAAGTGAAATAAGAGAGTTTTCCTATACCATGTGTTCATTCCTTTACACTGGAATCTCTTTCCAGTGGACAAACATGTAGAAGTAACTTTAAGAATGTTTTATCCAATGATCAGCATGTCATTCTATCTGTATGCAAAGAGAATTAACTCCTGGTCTGTAATCTAAAAAGATGAATTTTTTTCAGAAGTCAGTTATAAGCCAATAAATGAGAAAAAGTCTTTAACAGTAAATGATTTTACCAGATTCAAAGATCCAGTTATGCAGTTAGAGAGGATAATGTCTGCTTTTAAACACAGGCTCGCTGAAGAGAAATACAGGTCAGGGGTATTTTTGCCCATTATTGTAAGTTTGGAGAAGTGAAATATCAACAACACACATATGAGAATTTATCAGTGAGAAATTTTATAGCCAGAAATACTAAGAAGAAACAGGAATTAAAAAAAATTATAGGACTGTTATTAGAAGGAAACAGTTGAAATTGTCAATAATATGTGGTCCTGTCCAAGTCAGCAATGTCATATGTTTTTGCCTAAAACAATATGCAAATAATTTTTCATCCATGAGTAGTTTAAAAAGAAATTATTACTGGTCTCCCTGAACAATTAATGTTGCTATGCAAGAAACTCAAGGATTCTAAGGAAGTATTTAAAACATGGATAAAGCTGGGGTTACATTTGGACAACATAAAAAGAAGACCTACCTATGCTGGAATCACTAGCAGGTAAAACAAGTGAAGGCCTGATAAAGGATGCAATCAATACAGAAAATGATTGTGTAATTAGTGACAATGAGCATGTCAAATTGGGCAGCTTTTTGGGTGAAAGTGCCGAGTATGATCGATAATGATGCCTGCGCTGACATATGCTTCTGTAAAGGAACAGACATACAGCAGTATATCAATCTAATTAAGTGATTAGCATTATAGAAAATCAGTGTAATACATAATCATTAATTAAAAACTGGGTAAATGGAGGATCTACAAAAGTAACCATAAACAGCTAATCATCATCCCCTGGGTAATTTTGAGGAATTCCTGAAGTTCTGTTCTTTTTTCACCAGCGAGTTTTTCCCAACGTGTGGCTGGTGCCAGAGCCCCACCACCCCACCCCACCCCATGCCTCTGCAGGGCCCAGCTGGCTGGTGCTGCTCCAGTTGCTCACATCCCTGCTGGGAGCTGGCACAGGCTGTTTGCTGAGCTGGGCATATGCGACCGTGCTAGCTCCAGTTCCCTTGGCCTGGTGTGGCATCCTGAGAGCTGAGTCCCTCTCCGACATGAAGTAGAATGAGCTATAAACACACCCTTGACACTGCTGCCTTGGTGGATTGAGCCCCACGTTTTAGAAAATGCTGCTGTCCTCTGCTACTACATAAATGCATGAGTGGTCTGAAGAAATATTTAACAGCATTAACGGTAAAATTTGCAGATGACATCAAATGCATAAAGCACTAAATAATGCAAAGAGAAAACAGTTTTCCTGTAGGGAAATTGACAATCTTTAGTAAGCCAGGATCATTTGAACATGCTTTTTGAGACAGCTGAATGCAAGGTCATTCAGCAGGAACAAAGAATGTAGGTCACGTTTAGAAGACTGGAGACAGTGTCCTGGAAAGCAGTCACTCTGAAAAGGATTTAGGGGTCACAGTGGTTAGGCATATAAAGAGAAGCTCCCAGAACAATGTTCCAAGGCATTTGGTACAGCCTTCAGATAGAGGAGTGTTGGGTGGTGACATAACTGTATCCAATTCTACTTTGACAAAGGTGCTTAAAAATTACAAGTGTTCAGAAGAGCACTGCTGGAATACTGTTAGATCTGAAGATCTTGATTAACAATAATAGAGATGAGAAGTCCAAGTTACTTATTTTATCCAAAGAGGGATTAAGAAGTGACTGTTTTGTGGTTAATAAAGATGCATTACAGAGGGCTCAGGGAACAAAATACCTCAAAGTCTGTCCAAAAGGGAAAGACAATTTTGTACAAGCAGAACGGTATGTTTTGTTAACAGGGTGACTATACTAAACTGTTGAATAATTTTTTTAAAGCTTTGTTTCTATTTAGAATTGTATTGTTTTAAGTGGAGAGCAAACACATGAAAAAAGGTAAAGAAAAACATATTTTAAAGTGTTTTGAAAAGTACTATAAGCATGCTTGAGAGAAGCAATCAGACTGTACACTGTTGTGTCTTCATGTTGTACACAGAACTGTAAATGAACAAAACAACACATTTTAAAAGATACTTTGCTATTGTGTTTATGCTTTTGTGTTGATTTGTATTATATTCTATTCTCTTTTTAAAAAATGTAATTGGAGTGAAGATCTTCCTTGAACATCTGTGAAATATTTTGCACACTTAGGCTAGACGTAAATAATACATGTTAGAGAGATGTAAACACCAATGGGAGAAATAAATTATGTACGTGAACATGGGCACTATAGCTAAAGTAATGAGTTGAAACATAAGAAACTTCCATTAACCTGATAGTCAGAAAAAAATTCCTTATAATAGGAAGAATTCAACTTCGAACAGATGTCTCCTTTGGGAAGAAGAAGTCCCATTACCCAAGGCATTTAAAATGAACTGGAAAAATAGCAGTGAAGGATGTTAAACAGCAGCCCTTTGTCAGAACCATCATAGCATTTTCCATCTCTATTCTTTGTGATCTCATGGCTTTTCTTATAATTTAAGGTGGTCATGAATATTTCTTTGGATTTTCAACCTACAAAAGAAGTAACTTAAAGAATAGAATTTTGTTGCAAGACTATAAGAATTATTTTAAAATTAGTTTTGACTCTCCTGTCAAGTGTACCAACCTTACCAATATCACTGTATCTGTGACACATATAGAGACCAAGAGGTTTTCAAAAACATAGTCTAAAAAGCAATGTAGCTGTTGAAATACTCAGTGTGGAGGTGTTCTTTTTCTAGGCACTTGCATCTGAAAACCAACAGCATTTACAGTAAAGTGACTCTGCACCTATTGACCATAGGGGAAGAATTAAGTGCCGTTGAACAAGATTCACAAAAACTAAGCTAGGTGGTAAGAGTGTGCTGAGGACAGAGTTGTACATTGAATTCTGAATCTTTTTGATGTTCAGGTATTTTAATGCTATTACACCTCTGAGCAGAGGTTTTTCTGAAGGTTTTAGGTGCTCATTTACCTTTCAAAAAATAAGGAAAAAAGGTGTAGCCAGAAGACTCCTGTCTCTGCTCTATCCTTTAGTGATTAAAGAACTCCTCCAGGATGATGAAGGTGGGGCAACAATTAATTTTTCTCTTTCAGGGAATCTCCTGTTTCCTAAGAGGCTCTATGTGGACTGCTCTGGGGGAAAAAGAAAAGAAAGAGAGTGCTCCATCCCTTTCTTCTTTTGAGGCTCTTGCAGTTTTTGTAGACTGAAGGGTTCATTTGCCTTCAGATGGATTAAGCAGGAGGCTCTGTTCTGATTAGAGGTCTATCAATGGGAGCAGGGCACCCTGGGCTTAAGTCCTTGCTCTACTGATTGTCTCTGGATTTATGGATATAAAACATATAAATGGTCCGTAATACAGACACACAAAGCCATCTTTTGTCCTTCCCAAACGAGTGCCATAACCACAAGCTTATAGACTAATTCCCTCTCTCTGATCTAATGCATTTTTAATTCTGTCAAAGTGTAGTAGCTTCAACAGAAGGGACAGAGTGTGTTTTCTTCCCTTCCATGTCCCCCTGGACCACGGGCTGTTTACCTGGCAAAGAGAGAGTTGAAGGCTTTGTTGAGCAAAGAATAAACCACATCCTTCACCTCCAGAATGTTTTAACCACCAGGATTTTTACATTAAACTGAAGAATAACTAAGCCTATGAGGAGGAAGTATCAGTTATGGCTGATACTTCTTGTGTGGAGGTTGACTTAGCAAAGCTGCTCCAAGACAGCGCTCAGGCGCTGAGCGGCTCAGTCAGATGAAGCCCGAGATGACTTCGGCCAAATAGACCTTCTGGGAAATTTATGCATAAAAACTGGAGCAACTGTGGATGTTAGTCACCTCCGAGGTCAGCTGTAACTAGGTGAGTGGTGTGAATAACCATAGCTCCGCTGGTTTTAATGTCTACATTCTACATCCATTCCACCTTCAGTATCCAAACCCTGTCACGGGGCTTTGGGGACTGAGTGGGCTTTCAGCCCTTCGCGACCAGGCGAGCCTCATGGCAATGCCAACTTGGTAAAATTAAAACTGGTAAAATTACTTTCTCAAGGCGTTTTTCTGACGCCGGGCCAGCTTCCCCCAACCAGGCACGGCCCTCCCTCGGGCACGGCCATCTCCGCATCGGGGCCCGGCACCCGCACTGCCCGGAGCGGCTCCGGCGGCGGTGGAGGAGAGGGAGGGAGCGCTGGGAAGAGGTGGAGACGGCGGCGGCGGCGGCGGCGCCGCCCTCCGGAGAGCGCCTGGGAGAGGCTGGTGTGAAGAGCCGCATTTCAATGAGGGCCGGGCTAATGCAAATCACTGCAACCGGCAGCAGCAGCAGAAGAAAGGCGAAGCAGCTGCAGCCCCGGCTCCCCGGCAGCGCGCTACAGCCAGAGGAGGCGTAACAAAGGCAGCGGAGCCGCTCTCTGCGGCAGCTCCTGCCACTGCAGCCGGGTGGTCGCGGGGGGGGAGGGGGAGCCGCCGCTCCTTGGCCGCTTCCCATTCCGAGCCGCCGCCTTCCCTCGGCGCCCCGCCGGCAGCTCTGAGCGAGGAGGTGCCCGCCAGGCTGCGGAGAACAGGTAAGCGCCGGGGGCGGTGCGGTGCGGGGCAGGCGGGGCGCGGTCGGCGGCGGTGCGCGGTCGGCGGCGGTGCGGAGCGGTGTGTGGCGCACCTGTGCCCATTGTGCGGGGTGGCATGTGGTGCACCTGTGCCCATTGTGTGGGGCCGCGGCGGCCTCGCCCGAGCTCCGCGGCGGTGCCGGTGCGTGTGCGGGGCATTGCCGCCGCCTCCCCTGGCTGCGGCATCGCTGCCGGACGGCCCCGGGCAGCGGGCGCGGCGCTCCCCGGTGCGCCCCCGGCTCGGGCACGCTGCGGGGCTGGAGGGCTGGATGCCTCCCCCCGCAGCGGGCCGGGGGGATTTCAGACACGTTTCCTTTACCCCAGCGTTATAAACGTTTTTTTTTTTTTTGTCGTGCACCCGCTGCCGCATTTGTCCACGTTTCCCGGTTTCCCCCCTCCCCTCGGTGACTGAAAATCGCCCTGCTGCTTCGTGTCTGGATGGGCTGCGCTGCGTCCCGGGGGCATCGCTGCCTGATGTGTTTTTCTTTATCAGCGTGTGTGGTTGTTTCGTGGAAATGTTCACCCACACCTGTATGATAAATTATTCTTCAGCAGATGTTAGGGTGTGAAGTATTGAGCACGGTGGTTTTCCAGGGGTGTGTCCGCTCATTTTTCCGTATCTGCCTCTATACGACCATATATTTATACACAGACAAACAGAAACATCCGATCAGATGAAATTGTTTAGGATTTCTTTGTCTGCTCTGACCTTGTGGTTTGAACACGCTTTTCTGTAAATAGCAGGACTGTGGCGTTAAAAGGGAGCTCTATTTCTGTTTAAAGGGCAAAACTGGGAATTACAGACATTATTGATTCAAGCATAAGCGTGGGGAAGAAAGGGCAGTGACTCGCACTTCTTCCTTCTCCCATCCAAAACTGGTAAAGCTGAAAGCCTCTTAAGAAAGTATGTATANTTTGAGTGTGTGTGTGAGATGGTTTGAGTAAAGGGAGCAGCAGACCAGAAGACCTAGGAAAAATCCATTTTTCTTGGCACAGGCATCGTTTCTTGAGATACAGTTTCTGAATTGTGCATTCTGGGGTTGTTTAAATCTGAATAACAGATTCTCATTGGAATTGGAAAAGAACTGAAAAAACTGACATAATTTTTTTTAACATAGAGACAGTGATGGTATGATCTTGACCATAAGATGTGACCACTAAGCTGTATTTTTTATTTAACCTGTAGAGGAGCATCAACAAAATACCACAGTAAATACTCTCATTCATTTCAATGAAGTGGGGTGTAATTGTGTGCGGGAAAACATAGATTAGTCTTTTTCTTTATATATGAGAAAACACATACATATACTACACCATGTATGTGTTAGGTGCCTTTAAAGTATTTACAAATATAAATCCTGCATATACACATAAGCATATGATCCCATGCCAGTGTAACAAAACAAGTTGTGAGCTGTAACCAAAGCAGAGTAAATAATTTCCACGGAGGCCCTGCATTTGCAGTGGTTAGCTTTAGGTGCTTGTGCTTTTAAAGCACATGAGCTGCTCTGAGAAGTTGCTGAGCACATTCACTACAGCTCTGCAGCATCAGGGTCCAGCTGTATAACCACTGGTTTAATGCAAACTTCTGTAAGCCAAAGAGCAACTGTAATTTTTCTGTATTTCCTCCCACTGTTTACAGCTGGTCTAAATATATTTTTTTTCTTAATGGTCCCATCATTATGACTGATTCAGACAAAGCTAGTGCATGCTGTTTTTTGTCTTTTTATTGGAAATCAATGAGAGAGGCCACTTCTAAATTAGGTCTGTGTATCTGTACTATAAATAAACTTACTGTCCTTTGCTGTTCTGTGGACAACTGCAGATCTAGGTGGCTCATAAATTAAAATAGCTGTGTTTTGAACCTAATGATTTTTTAGTTTTTTTGTCTTCTTAATGTGCATTTTGTAGAATTTGATCTTGTATTGGTTGTAGAAAGGAACAGAAGAATTTGCTCCCTTGATTTAATTTCAGAACATGTGAACTTCTATTTATGTGAACTGCATTGAACAACTGGGATTGTTTTGGTCAGGCCTGATGGATTTTTCTCACTGTCAAACATGGGAGACACCAATTGCTAATTTGCCCCACGACACTGATTTTATCACTCCTTTGGTAATGGCAAAATAAGATGTCAGCCTTAATCAATTTGAATATTAAGCTTAGGATATTAATAATACATCTTGCAAGTCTCACAGAGCACCAAAGTGAGAAATACTAGTTTCCTGTATTTCCTGTTTCCGGTAATAAATTTTTTCTTTAATTTTGTGCCATCTGAGCCCTTGTATTGGTTCGGAGTGTGTAAAGCTTTTGCACAAGGACAACTGAAATAATTTACTACGAAGCTTGGCCTGTAAGGAAGCTCGTGGTTGGAATATGTGGGGACTTCTTAGCAGTGGGATTGACCCAGTAAGTGATAGTCCTGATTCTCATTGCCAACCTGCCAGATCTATTCCTCTGAAAAGTTCTTAATTACTGACTTGTTGGTGACTGGCTGCCCTTTGGAAACACTTCGTAAGATCACAGTTGGAAAAAATAGTTCAGTGGGGGCAAACTGTCTAGAAGATAGACTAGGTTCGAATAGCACCTGAATATAACATGAGAAAAAGTAGAAAGTTGATGCGTTTGTTTCTTTTTTCCAGTAGCTCAACTTTGTCACCTCATTTTCAAAGTTACTGAATTGGAACAAACACTTCTAATGTTTGCATATCACTCGCAGTTTGGTTTCATGAGTGATGTTTCTATGGTGAATAAAAGTCTAACTAATGTTTATTTATGGCATGACAAGAGACTTATGTGTAAAATGACCATGTGAATGTAGCGTGGTTTTATTCAAACGTAATACGTGAAGTGTCTAAAATGTCTAAGATTCTTAAGGTTTTTCTCTTCTCTTGTGCATCCCTTAGGTTGAACTTCAAAATGTCCCTTGGGAGAGATATGGAGCTGGAGCATTTTGATGAACGTGATAAAGCGCAGAGATATGGCAGAGGGTCCCGGGTAAATGGTTTACCCAGCCCTACTCACAGTGCCCACTGCAGCTTTTACCGAACCCGTACTCTACAGACCCTGAGTTCTGAGAAAAAAGCCAAGAAAGTTCGTTTCTATCGCAATGGAGACCGGTATTTCAAAGGGATTGTATATGCCATCTCCCCTGACCGGTTCAGATCCTTTGAAGCTCTCCTGGCTGATCTGACCCGAACTCTGTCCGACAATGTGAATCTGCCCCAGGGAGTGAGAACAATCTACACAATTGATGGCTCCAAGAAGATTACCTCCTTGGACCAGCTAGTAGAAGGTCAGCAGTAAGATTTGGAGTTGTAAAGTTAAATTTGAGTCAGTTTGTTTAATCTGTTAAGCCTTCCAAAAATAGGTAATGATATTGGTCTTCTTGATAAAGGAAGGATCTTCGGTGGTCTAAAAAGAGTATCTTAAATTATGCCTTGAAATATTGTTGCCTTGCTTATTTCTGTCTTGTTGAACATGTCTGACCTCTTTTCTTTCGGTTAACCTCCTGTTGGTAGTCCTAGATCTTAAAGATTACATCTGTCCCTTCATTTTTTTAACCATGCAAGTTCAACTGCCAGCGAGTTTAGTCTGTTAAACTTCACAAGGCCTGTGGTGCTAATGAAACCTACATGAAATTCAGTTCTGTTGGATGTTTTTTGTTT
The DNA here is from genome assembly GCA_013396735.1 of Grallaria varia. Lineage (NCBI taxonomy): Eukaryota > Metazoa > Chordata > Aves > Passeriformes > Formicariidae > Grallaria > Grallaria varia. The sequence goes on along the minus strand of VWZG01001381.1, from coordinate 254,236 downwards.
TAACTCTCTCTGTACCTAGTGAATTCTTCCTTCCAGGTGAGTATGCCTTAAGTAAAGTAGCAGCCTCTCATGGAGTGGCATGAATGTTGCCAACTTGTTAAAAGAGTAGTATTGTAGCCATTGTTCAGCTGGGGTAGATTGCAAACCTTTCTCTCCTGTAGCATTTCCCTTTTCCTCTTCCCCAGTCATAGAATTGTCAAGATTGGAAAAGACCTTTAAGGTTATTGAGTCCAACTGCTAATCCAGCGCTGCCAAGTCCACCACTAAATCATGTTCCTAGGTGCCGCATGTGTGTGCGTTTTAAATACCTACACGGATAGTGCCTCAACCACTTTCCTGGGCAGCCTGCTCAAATGCTTGATAGTTCTTTCTGTGAAGAAATTTTTCCTAATATTTGATCTAATCCTCCCCTGGCACATCTTGAGGCCATTTCCTCGTCTTACTGCTTGTTAACTTGAGAGAAGAGGATCAACACCCACCTTGCTACAACCTCCTTTCAGGTAGTTGTAGAGATCCTTATGTTATTTGTAAATAAGTCTCATGTGCCTGCAGTATAAAGCATTACTGGGGTCCCTTACAACTTGGCCTATTCTGTGACTGTGTGGCTCTTGGTCACTGTCAAATATCCTATGCCAGTCTTTAATTTGCCCTTTACAGCACTGAATTTAGCACTCATTCAGTGATAGTTCTATTGGCAAAAGAAGCTGTCAGCATTAATCAGTTTAAATATTAGGCTTTGAAGATTAATAATGCTTTTCACAAGTTTTACAGGTAGCTAAAGGAGCTTTTCCAACATAAAGTGTTTCTTGCTTGCGGTGGGTTTCTAGTATAAAGCGTAAGAAGGTACAATGTATGAAAGCATCAACTGTCACATGGCCATAAATGAGTTTGTTTCTTAGCAGTAAAGTTTAAATGCTGGTGCTTGGCTGTTCAGAGAAAATAAAGGTGGAACAATTCTTTCATTGTTGCTTCCATCCTACCCCTGGCCCCAGTGTGCCATGGGCAAACCTGTAAAGGTGGGATATATAGTCACTGGGTAGCCAACTTAGAGTTGTAAAGGAGATTGTGATTTTCATTTTTAGCAACAGGTGAGAGAGCTTTCACTATCAGGATGTAATTAGAGGATGAGAAGAAAGCTAATGTGGGCAGAGAAGAAGAAAAGGATAATGCCAAATAAGGCTTCTGAAAGGGAGCACATCTTTGCACAGCAGGTGTTCAGCTACCATTGAGTTGTCTTTTTTTGTGTCATAGCAGAAAAAAGTTTTTTAAGGAGGAGTTTTCAGAAGCAGATATTCTTGACAGGCTTCCTTGTGTGAAAAAGAAAGTAGGAGGCAGCATGAAGACTCTCCAAAAAGAAAATTGAGGGGGTGGGATTGTCCATGTAAGTAAGGGGTTTGGAGGCTAGAACCAGAGGTTTAAGGAAATGGAAAGGAAATCTCTGGCAAGGTTATGAATTTCAGGGCAGAGTTTAAAACTGTATTTGTCAGGACAGTATTTAATTGCTGGAGCAAATCAATTTCTGGGAGGAAAGACCAATATTAATCAACATCTGTTTAAAAGCAGTGTGTGTGCATTTGCTTATTTGATTTGTATGCTCACCTATAAGCAAGTTTCATTGATGGTAATGTTGATTTGCACAGTGTTTTTGCAGCCAGTCAGAGACAGCGTTTGTAAAGAACTGAATGCAGAAATAAATTCAGTGACCGGTAAGATTAGTTCATTTTGGCATCCTAGAGAAGAGTAATACCGGTTATAAATCAGGAGTCAAAATGAGTGATGGTGCAAGAACCTGTTTGTTTTAAAGAGGGGTTTTGGGATTTCTTTTAGTCCTGTGGGGCTTTATTCCTTACCTTTTCAATGGACACATCTTCCTGTATAGTTCAAGTTCGATAACCTTTTTTTTTTTGTGCCATTAACACTGTGGGATTTACAGAAGTCAGTCTTCGTGTGCAAATAGAGACCTACATCCTCATTCCATCTGAAAAGGTGCTTCTGCTTATTTGTATAAAGCTGCAGGTGGGTTATTTTGTAGTTTCAGCTGTAGAGCTTCACAGTGCAGTACAGGTTCATATATTATTAGCTCAGTAATGGGTTTTCTATAAGCCCCTTCCACTCTTTACTATACTAGTTTATTAGTTTGGCTAGCCTGGTACAGCATTAATTAGCTTGAAGCTGTGCTTTGTGTTTAAATAAGTGGAAAATCACTTGATTTTTGCCTCTTGCCAAATGACATTTGTGCTCCAACTACTGAAATACAAAGCATTGCTTTCTTCATGGGGACACTATTCTATTACTGTATGACTTCATTAAGTAATTTAATGAAACTGTTGTGAATTTAGGTGATTGGGGGAGCATTGATTTTAGTGAATTGCATTTAAAGGCAAATGTCTAAAGCCTTGATTTGGTGTTGTTTTTTTGTCTTTATGCCTGTGAGGAAGTTACTGTACTCTCACCTTCCCATGCAGTACATGAAGACAGAGAAACAAGTAGCTCCTGGGGGAAGTGAGATAGCAGCCACTGTCTTTCATCCAAGAGCTAAATACATAGACCTGTATGAAAGATAGTCCTAAAGGAAAAAGACTGTAAAGGAAGTGTTTTGTTTCGCTTATATTTAGTTTCAGTCTGCATACAATTCAGAGCTAGCACGGGTATATGCTGGTGCTGTAGGTTATTTTGAGCTGCATGGACACTTTTTATCTGGGGGTTAATTGATTGATTTTTTAAAGACTTAGGGCATGTGAGATTTGTTGGAATTTGATAACAAGGGGTATGTAATGTAAAAAATTTCACACAGTCTGTAATGTCACCCTAGATGAAAAAAATAATGCAATGGACTCAGGTTACCTTCTTTTTGGCAGACCTGATGTTAGGACCCTCTTACCTTTTAAGAATGGTTTCCTAATGTGACATGACTTTATTCCCTAGGTATGACATGCAATCAAAGCATGTAGAAACAATGAAGATAAAGTTGCTCTTAAAGGATAAATTTTATAGCTGTAAAGAAAGTCTCAGGAAAGGAATAAAGTGCTTGTGCTTCTTCAAAAGTATATAATCTTTAAAGCTAAAGGCAGAAATAGACTCATAGATCTTACTCCCAGAACTACCAATGAGCAATGTAATAAGAACAGTAAGAAAGAAGAATGAGCAGGATAACTGTGAAACAAAGAGTATTTACAGTTTTTACTCCTCGGGTCCTGCTTTATGGAACAAAGACCACAGAATCAATATGTAGCCAAAACTGCATCCCTTTCTTATTGATTTTTATTATAATATTACCTCAGTCTTGGGTATGAACCAGAATTGATTGTTTTAGGTTTACACAATACCTGCCGCAAAGTTGAACCCTGCAACAGAGAGCTGGCCATCAAAGAAAAAACCAAAAACCCCAAACCACAAGGCTGAGAGTGTACTGGGAAACAATATTGTCACGTCAATGTTGGGTGCACTGCCAAATGATTCTAAAGACTTGTATCTGTACATGCATGTTTTTTGTAAGCATAATGGCAAAAATAGAAAACAAGTATCTCAGAGCTGCAATCCTCATTGAAGAAGCAGTTTGAATACACGAGCTTTAAAATCCAGTAAGAGCTGTAACTACCTAATAACTCTTGGGAGATATGAGCCTCGCTGCAGGGCAGAGGAGATGATGGGTCACATGAGGACTGAGGGAAAGCTCTTGTGATGGAGGCAGGCAGTTTGTGTTCAGAGCAGCAGAAAAGTTGCCTGCCAGTGGAGAGTTCAAAAGGCAGTATCTCCTTCCTAAAGTGGTGGGCTGCAACAGAGTTCCTGACTTTTTTTTGTATGTGTCTCTTGCTGCTCCTACTGTCTCCTCAGTCCTTTTATTTCATCTTTTCCCTCTCCTACCTGCTGCTCCTGCTGCCTTCTAGACTCTGCCAACCACTCCAGTGTTGCTGGTGAGAAGTCCAGCCAGGCTAGACTGTAGAAATTAATTGATGTGGTCTCTCATGCTCTCTGGAGCTAATGCTCTTTCTTCTAAGTCGTGCCTACCTCAGGAGCTGGGAATTGATGGGCTAGAAAGATTCATATGCATATGCAATGTGATATCAAAATAATAATAGTGAAGTGTCTGTTTAAATGTTTGTAGAGCTGATTCCATGTGGACATCTGTTTGCAGGATTAAATTTACATATTTACATATTTACCATGGACTTCATCCAGGGCTATCCAAGTTGGTGAAACTTGGACTGGATCCTGTGGCAGAAATGCCTGCAATCCTTATATTGTTTGATAAACAAACAGCTGAACAATCCTGTTGCATAAAATAATAGAGGGTTGCTCTGGCACTGTTTATTTGATTATTTTGTTCATCCATTAGCTAGTTGATTCACACTGTGTCTTCCTTAGCAACTTCTTGGATGGCCATGTGATTTCTTATTCTAGGTGCTCTCCAGGGTTTTGGTTTTTTTGTTTGTTTTTTTTTACTTTATTTTTTTATTTAGCATGTACAGTGCCTATCTTGCTTGGAGCAAGACTGCAGAAATTTGGGGGGCAAAGAGGGAGGAAGTGTGTGGGTTTTTTTGGTTTATTTTTACTTGGCTTTTGATGAGAAAGAAGAATTTTTAGTCTGAGCTGAGAAGAAAGAATGTTGTGCAAAAGAAGTCCTTTGAAAGGTCACAGCAGATCTGATTTAAAGTTTCTGGTACATCTGATTGCTAGCTGAACATCTGTCGGTCAGATTTATTTCCTGTAGATGCTCTATCTCTCTTGCACTATTGCATTTTTTCAGACCCTGAAGAAAGACAAGGCAGCAGCAATGTAGTTAAAGTAGGTTATTGTTCTGTTAACTGACACATTTGGGAACTATCAACTATCAGTAACTAATTTGATTCAGGTCATCTTCCTTTTGCAATCTGCTCTGTGTGGTGAGGGATACTCAGAATTCTTTGTCCTTCCTCCTGAAAGACTGAGATTCTACCTTATGTATGTGCAAAACCCAAGTGTAGAAGCAAAGAAAGGCAGGTGTGTCTAGGCATGGAGTGCTAGTCCCATCCCTCCTCTCTTAAGGTATTTCTCTCTTTATCTCTTGGGGAAACAGACCCCAGTAAATCACTGGTGAACATCCTCACCACCCAAGTGTGCAGGTGTTGCATTTCCTCTTCCTCATATGGACCTGTAGATAAAAATTTCTTTCCTACCACGTACTCAACTCCAAGGAATCAACACTATTTTCAATAAGTTGGTAAGTCCTGAAGACTCCACAAAGAGTGGATTTGTTGTTCCCTCTTTGCTTGTATGATACAAACAGGTTCTCTCTTCCTTCTCTGGGGTTTTCACCTAAGATCAGCTGGCTTCCTGAGGAGGGCATTTTAGGCCAAATCACCTTAGGCACACAAAAGCAATACAAAAAAGAGATAATGCCTTGATGATTCTTGTGAGGAGAATATCAGCTGGCTGAAGAAAACAAACTAACTACTAATACCGGTATGCCAAAGAGGAAAACACTTACATCAAGAAAACTCCAGTCCTTACATGCAGTGATTCAATCTCTCCTTAACAACCACTTCATACACAGACAATATTTTTAAAAATGACATATTTAATAAATGAAGCATGTCTTGAAGTTCTGTCATTACCTCTACGAACTGTCCTTCAGTGTTGCATGTCTCTAGTGGTTCAGCTGCATTGAACTGTGTAAAAGTAGGTAGTAGATTTTTGCTAGGTTTTTGTATTTTTTTCTTTTCTGTTTTTTTAAGCATAAACAATGTTTTGGGATTGGTCCTTCTCCATGATTAGCCTTCTGATCAATTTCTCAATGCTAAGATTTATTTTAAGTGTTCCACATGGTATTTTCTGGAATGTTAAGCACTTGTACAACTTAAATTGTAGGATTACTGGTTTGAAACTGACCAACAGGTGCTGTGTATCTTTTTTGAAGGGTTCAAGTGGTGTGTGTTTCATTTGCACTGTTGCTTTTAAGAGGCTATCAGGAATGGGAAACTTTCTACGATTTAGTAATCACGTTTTTTCCTAGATGTCAGGTGTCCTAAAACAGGTGATGAAAAGGGTGTTCCCCTTTAATTTTTCTAATGGCTATTGATACGGTAATTAAGAGTCAAAGTTTCATTAGTGACAGCTGACTGCACTGTGAAACTCTTGCTCTTCTCTCTTGGGGACCTACAGTCAAATAAACACTTTAAGTGGGCTGTATTTTCTGTGCCTTTTGCTTAATCCAGTATCTGCAAAGAGTCCTTCTTCAATGTGTTCTGCTACAAATCTAGTGTCTGGAGGTTGTTACTTTCTTCCTTGCAGTTAGTCAAAGCTGATGATGAGGAAGCAGTAGCTAAAGCAGAAGGTGGATTTATTGGACTTGCAAGTCATACCCCTTGTGAAACTTCTTTGCAGTCTTCTGTCCTGAAGGTACTAGTGGTAAAGAAGAGAGGATGAAAATCTAGGTGAAGACCTTTTTGTCCTTTCATTTGAGACTTCCTCTGCATACAAACACCATAGATGCTAAAGGTTTTTATTCTTATAGGCCTGACCCTTAGGACCAGCATGGTATGCATAAGAACTGTAGCCCCTGACTAACATCTAAAACAGCCTTGAATAACAGCATTATGGGCAAAGTGGCTGTATTTCTGTTGACCTATATAAAATAGCTCTTACTAAAGATATTTCATCTTAGAAGGCCTTGGATACTCTACCTCCAAGGTGTTCTGTAGCTAAATATGAGCCTCTTGAAGGGGAAAAAATACCTTGTTGTAGGCATTTTTTTTGATGTAGTATAGTACGGTTGGAAATTAGGAAAGGGCAAAAACTCTGATGCTCAAAGTCCCGAACCTTCGGTGATTGTACTGGGTCTTTTTTTTATGATCATTTACAGAAAGTTAGTCTTGTAATGAAGAGCTGGTCTGCAGTTAAATGCTACAAGGAATCCAGCTGACCTTTAAATATAGCTAGTATTAAAAATAATGTGGAATGCTGCCCTTTCAAGAAGGGGAACCAAAAGAGTCCTTAAACTAAATGTAAATCTTCTGAGTACACCATGCATGACCATTTATTTATGCACCTACCCTTTCAGAAGGCAGTTTTAATATGTAGACTTGTTTTTAAATAGATAACTTAGTTCATGCAACTAAACTGAAAAATCTCCCTGATAGGACAGAACCTGAAAACTCCCTCAAAAAATTAAAATAAGAGTTTGCTGGCGGATTTCATGTCTTAGAGCAGGCACAAGTAGAGACCAGAATAAGTTTTGTTTAAAAATTCGTAAAAGAGACTTCTGCAGAGTATTTTATAGAACAGGTATTTATTGTATTGAATGCAGTCTTATTAATAGTAGGATTTCTTTTTTTTTTTTTTTTCCTACAAAATACTACTGATGTTTTTAAAGCTTGTTAATTTTATGCATGTGGTGTTTTGGATGCTTTCTGACCTTGCAGTAGTTGAATAGTTAGTACTAAAACTATTGGACAGGGGCATGTATAAAAGAGAATATGTACTATTTAGTCACTCATTACTGTAGCTAAGACTGTCTGTTCTGATTGATCGATCTATCTATCTAAGCCTCAAGTCCCAATGTTCCCCACCTCCATTTCTAGCTGTGGTGGCTCTGCATCTAGCTGCATTCCTTGTGGGCTGTAGTATTTGTAGGATTGAGTTGGGTGCCTTGAAACCTTAAAATTTATTTTCAGAAGTAAATTTTAAATACTTCTTTTAATAATTGAACTATGAGTCCTCTTTCAGTAGGGTTGGGATCACTAGAAATAGTTGATCAAGGGAAGCCAGTTCATGTAACCTTGGATTTCAGTAGAACTTTTGATACTGTGTCTCACAGGATCCTTCTGGACAAACTGTCCAGCACAGCTGGATAAACACATCATGTGGTCGGTGAGCAATTGGTCAAGCATAGGGGGTGATAGTGAATGGGGTAACACCAGACTGGTGACCTGTCACTAGTGGGGCTCCACAGGGCTCCGTCTGGGGCCCTGTGCTGCTCAGTATCTTCATAAATGACTTGGATGCAGGACTGGAAGGGATATTGAGTAAGTCTGCAGATGACACAAAACTGGGAGGAGCTGTTGACTCCCTTGAAGGCAGGGAGGCCTTGCAGGGAGACCTGGAAAAATCAGAGGAGTGGGCAATCACCAACCATATGAAGTTCAACACAGAGAAGTGCCAGATTCTGCACCTGGGATGGAGCAACCCTGTATGTGTACAGACCAGAGAGCGAGATGCTGGAAAGCAGTGCCATGGAAAGGGCCCTGGGGTCCTGGTTGATGTCAAGCTGAGTTAGTCAGCAGTGCCCTGGCAGCCAGGAGGGCCAGCTGTGTCCTGGGGGGCACCAGGCACAGCATCACCAGCCGGTCGAGGGTGTTGATTGTCCCGCTCTGCTCTGCACTGGGGCGGCCTCACCTGGAATATTGTGTGTGGTTTTGGGCACCACAATACAAGAAAGACATTAAGCTATTAGAGAATGTGCAAAGGAGGACAGCGAAAATGGTGAAGGGCCTGGAGGGGAAGCCGTATGAGGAGGGGCTGAGGGCACTTGGTCTGTTCAGCCTGGAGAGGAGGAGACTGAGGGGAGATCTCATTGCAGTTACAACTTCCTCAGGACAAGAAGAGGAGTGGCAGGCACTGAACTCTTCTCTGTGGTGACCAGTGACAGGACCCAGTGACCCGGAGTTGCGTCAAGGGAGGTTTAGGTTGGATATAAGAAAAAGTTCTTCCCCCAGAGGGTGGTTGGGCACTGGAACAGGCGCCCCAGGAAAGTGGTCCCAGCACCAAGACTGAGAGAGGTCAGGAAGTGTTTGGATGATATTCTCAGGCACTTTTGGTGTGACTTTTGGAGCTGGTCCTGTGCAGGACTAAGGGTTGGACTTGATGATCCTTGTGGGTCCCTTCCAACTCAGGATGTTCCATGATTCGGTGGATATCTTTGGTTCTTAGGTGCTTTTTGACATAGTTGTTGCATCACTGAGCTTTGTTCTGGTGTTATTTTATTACCCGGAGATAAACTACTCTCGTGAAAGCCTGTGTGCTGTTAGCATACGCTGAAGTACTGAACCCAGAGGAATTAAAGCATCTCAGATGGGTTAGTGGTATTGTTCAGAATACGATTTTTGGCATTATTTGTAGTGGAGTGTAACTGCAGGCTGCCAGCAGGTGTGGTCTTGTTGGATCTTGTATTGCGTTCTTTGAGTTTTTGCCTTTTTTTTTTTTTTATAGTTTTTTTTCCAATGATTAGCTGGTTGCAAAATTCATATTGTCTTTATGTTCAATCAGATCATTATGCTGATCCAACTCTCCCAGTGTTATTAGCAGTGCAAATACACAGTCAAGCTCAAGGCAAAGCCTGGGAGCACCCAAGCATGTGCCCCTTTGACAGCAGCCTTCAGCTGGACTGGATTCAGGTGTTAATCAACAGGGATGTGCTGGTGTTTTCTGGTTGTCCTCTAGTTCCCCAGAAATTATGGGGGTGTGGTATTTGTGAAAATATTTTATTGTAGATAATGTTCCAGTAGAAATATGAACTAATACCCACTGTTTTTCTTTTAAGAATGGTAAATTTGTTGTGATGAGAGGTCTGTAATTGCTGCTCTTTGCCTTCCTTTCTCCCCATATTATATATAGAGTCAATAAAATAATATAGTGGGATTCTTGCCTACACATATCCTGGATTTATGCTGATTAAAGTTTTAATTATAAAATGTTAACAAATCTTCCATGACACTTTCATCAGCCTTTTAATGGAAGGGGTTTTTGTAATCTATTGTTTCTGTTAACCTTTCATATTATTTCCTCTGAAGTGTTTGGAGCCTGCTTTTTTGGTAGGGGTGGGCCGTTTTAAGCTTGAAGGCTTGGGGAGTACTGTGGTAATGTGCTGGGCTGGGCAGCTGATGAAATATGAACACTGTTTACTGACAGCAGCGATTCCCATTGCAAATGGTGTTTCCTGGAAAGAAAACTGCTACTTTCAAGGATTTTTGTTGTCATCATTTCTTGAATGGTTAACTGAGGAGTTGTCTTCAAAATACATTTTATAGTCTGTAGCATCTGAGAAGGGAAGGGAACAATACTTTGTACTGTAGATCAAGAGCAATAAGGATAATGTTTAATAATTTGAGAAGGATTTGATTTTGTATTTTTCTGCATTCTTCTTTTTTTTTCCTCCCCCCTTTCTCTCCAGTCTGACTTGCTGGTCTTTCACTTTTGTTTCCGCAGGGGAAAGTTATGTGTGTGGTTCCATAGAACCCTTCAAGAAACTGGAGTACACGAAGAATGTAAACCCAAACTGGTCAGTGAATGTTAAGACAACTTCCACTTCTCGTTCAGTGCCATCTCTTGCCACTGCTAAAGGAGGTGCTCCAGAGGCAAAAGAGAATAAGGATTTCATTAGGCCTAAACTTGTCACTATCATCAGAAGTGGAGTGAAACCACGGAAAGCAGTCCGGATTCTGCTCAACAAGAAGACAGCACATTCATTTGAACAGGTCCTTACTGATATAACTGATGCCATCAAGCTGGATTCGGGGGTGGTTAAACGCTTATACACGCTGGATGGAAAACAGGTAAGAATTTTCATGATGACCATTCTCAGCATAAAGAAAATAAAAATTTCCAAATGCAAAAGAATGGTACATGAGTAAAAAAAAAATCCCTTTTCTCTGGAACATACAACCAGGCCTTCTACTGCTTGCAGTGCACTTAAAATCTGTGAGCAGTTCAGGAACATCGTGAATCATTACTTGGCCTCAGTGGAGGTCTTGCCATTTATGATAAATAATAGTTCTAAATCTGTCAGTTGAAAGTGTGATGTGGTTTTGGCTCTGCATGCCGGAAATGTAGGATGAAGGATGTCACTTTAAAGAAGCTTGTTCTGTTAACTTGTTCCAGCTTTTTCTTGCAGCAGTTTTATGAGTCATTGTACTTGGCTTTCCATAAACTGTAAGAACAAACAGTGAGGACACATTCCAGTGTGATAAATGCAGGCCTATTGCTGTCCAGAGTGACTAAATGATGAATCTTACTGCGTCTAGAATGGACAATGAAGAAGGGTCAAGCTTAGAAAATGAGTGAGGTTTTTTCCCTTTTGCAGGTAGGGTTATGTGTGGTGTTCACATTTATTGAAGAATGTAATTTAGGTTATGTGTTATTTCTTCTATGAAATACTTTCAAGCAATGTCTCTTTTTTGCTGATTTATTAAATTGCAATACAGTGGGATTCTTGAGAGGCTTCTTATTGAACTTAGGGATGGAGGGACATGAAAAAATAATACAAAGTAATCCTACTTCTTTTTTGTCTTTCAATTTATTTGTAATTTGTCTATGTACATTTATTAATTATAGCAAAATTGGAGAAGCTGTTAACCTGGTGAAGGGCAAGGCTAATTTCAGCATGACCTGAATTGATTTAGAGCAATGGTGACTCTAGAGAAATAAGGCAGATATTTGCATTTACAGATTTAACTTATTAAACCGAACAAATTATAGACATGTAAAATGTGGGTAGAAAGATGAACAGTCTCCCCGAGAAGCCAGAAGCTGCTAGAGACCACGGTATTTCTTCTGTAATACAGCTGTGTTTTACAGGTCCTAGGTTCAATGATTCACAGATACACAGCAAACAGTGTAGCTATCAAGAGATGCTGCCAGATATGCTTGATACAGACAAATTCTCAGCTAGATCTAGTGGTGTCCTAACATGTCTGCAGTTACTGGGGTTAATGTGCAGCAATAGCTCTGGAAGCAGCTACAGCAGTACCCTCTGATCTCAGAGAGGGCTGTTTAGTGGACAATCTGCTTATTCAGAGCACTGGTTCCAACTGGGGCCAAGTCTGGCTTGACGAGAAGTCCCTTCCATCTGCTGTTTTGTATCAGTAACCTCTGACACCCTTTACAGACAATAGTACAGTTCTTGATGACTGCATACATGCCTCTAATGATCCCATTACTGAGAGTTTGTTTGACCTGGACCCAAATGTGGATGTGAAATTCATTTTGTCTGCAGCAAAGGTAAAATGTGCGTCGGGGAAACTCTCAAATCCTGTCCTTCCTTACCTTGTCTTATGCTCCAGGGAGCACTAAAGCTAGTAAATTTGAGGAAGGAGTTGGGGTTTTAAAGCTGCAGAGATCAGTGATGGTCTCTGCTATGACACTGACAGAAGACCTTGAATGACTATCTGGGTTCCTGCAAACCCTCTCAGTAAAAAAGGGATGCATATCTATTTTGTACTGTATATGTAAACAAACTTGTTGTTTAGCTCTGACGAAGTGCAGCCTGAAAGGTGCTCGTGTGGCCTATTATCTCCTGGATAATGTGCTCACATATATTTTTATATTCCAAAATCTCCTTTAATGCTTGTGCTTAAAACAACAAAATATACTTTTATACCTACTTTAGAACTCTAATTCCTGAAAGTGTATAGTAATATCCTATTCCAGGGGGGAAAGGGAAGACCAAGTTTTCTTGGCCCTGATGGGACAGTTTAGTTGATGCCTTTGTCAACTCGTGGGCTTTGAGATGAGTTTGAATCAGTGGTGTACTGGGGGAGCTGTTTCCTACCTTGTAGTCCAAAGCCCTTGTGTCTAGAAATTCTCCCAAGACACTGCTGTCTCCACCCTTTCTCCCTTTTTGGATGCACCTGTGCAATTGTGTAGCCTGCTACACTACTGGTGTGGTCGAGGTTTAAGGGAAGGGGTGTGTGTGTGTCCTCCAAGTGTAAGTGAGACTTTGCTTGTGGCATGTACAAAGCAGCTTTGCTGGCAGAAAGAGAAATGAATGATTCCGTGCTCAGCAGGAGTAGCCTGTTGCTCACCCCTGCGTGGGGACATCATTGATTTCCTCTGCTGCCAGGCAATTGCTGCTCCATTTTTCTCTGCCAAAAGTCTGATCTCCCAGATGGCGATGGGGACATGATGATGGATTTCTTTATTGGTAAACTCAAGCTGTGAATTATTACTGTGAGGAAATCTATGGTAAATCCAAAATTTTTCCAGTAGTATTTGTATTTGGAAGCTTCTACTGTGACTCCTGCTGGAGCTTTGAAGATTCTGGAAAAGCCTGTGTTCAGTGGCTAAATCTAACAAATCTCTGATTAAATCTTTCATTGGTAACTTAAAAAGCAATAAAATCTTAAAGCTCTGAGTCCAGAAAATTAATTTACTGTAAGGATAAGAGAATAAAGCTCTCCTGGGATTATTCTTTGGGAATATAACTTGAAGAAAAGCTATTCTGTACAGTTGTCTCTTTGAGTTATTTTAGGAGGCCAACATTGGACTTGCCCATCCATGGCAAAAATTGACCTGAGTCCTCTGTATTGTTAGTGCAGGTGGACAGTATGATATGTATACTGTTGTTGGATCCTATAATTATGTGCCTTATGCTAATAAAAAGAAAGTAGAGGAGTCAGTCTTAGCTGGGCATCCAAGTTAGGTGGTTTTCCCATACTGACACTACACACTGAGAAACAGAGCATAAATGCTCTTCCTACAACAGCCTTCTTAGTTGTGTTTTGATTGGTCTCTCTCAAAGATGTTAATAAATATTATGTTCAGTTAAAAGGAATTTAAATAATGGCCTATAAAATTTGATGACAAAAATCTTGCCTTGATGAGAGAGGTAGTGCTTGGACAATCAGAACCTGAGGAAAGTTATAATTGCTAGGAAGAGCACTCTCCTATGACAGCTGGTTGATTTCCCATCCCGAAAGTTCCTTCTTGATTTTGAAAGTTCAGTAATTTTTGGTACATATGATGCTTTGTGAGTGTTCCTTAGAACCCTAGAGGCTTGATTAAATTGGTACATTGTAGTAGCTGTTTCAGTTTTTTAATGCTGAATAGCAGATGAAAGGAGTGGGGGAAATGGGAAGTCAAAACAAAAAAAGGAACAAACTGAACCTGCAAAAAAATCCAGGAAAACAATCCTCAAAAAACCCAGCACCAGTAAATTTAACCAATCTTGTTTCACTGAGTCAGTGGCAGTTCAGGGACTAAAACTTGATTTTTTTCCAGTATTGGGTTGAATTTCATGCATGTAATTTAGTTTTGTTAAGATGTTTTTTGCTACAAACAGGGTGACTAGTGGTTTATTTGCATTTCCTTATAACACATCGGAATCCGTATTTTGACTTCAAAGTTTCTCGAAATTCAGAATATAATTTAATATGTGCTAAAAGGGCATAAGATACAACTGCAATCTGATTGTAAAGTGCATCAGTGGCCTGCATTTAGGATACTTTTGCAGTTTAATTATTAATGATTCCTCAGAGCTGGACAGGTTTCATCTACGTTTCTACTGGTACAAGGCACTGATGCTGTTTGAACTCTAGAGAAAGAGAGAGAATTGCTTCCCTTTAACATGCTGATGGATTTTAGATGGTGGGACTCTCAGAAGTGTTTAACAGTCTTATGAGCTCAAGCTAAAATCAAAAGCTTTCCAGGGGGAGATCTTGAAGTGTTTTCCGTGCTAACTTTGCCGTGTAATGAAAATAAAAATAGAATGAGTAGGTTTAATGACTGCCTGTAGGAATACAGATAATGAGGGCGTGCTCATACTATGATATTCAGTTTTTTTGATTAAGAGGTTGTGTAAATGCATGAAAAGACATTGTTAATGCTGGCAATTAATATTATCATATACTTGTGCAGAACAGAAACACTTTCCTATGGCTAAAATGTCTTGATTTACTGTAGCAGCACTGTTGCAGTTGGATTTCCAACCTGTCCTTAACAGAAGGTGCCATTTTCAGTTTGATGTGTGTGAAAATAGTTTTGTAAAATGCAGTGTGTGGACACACAATGTAAACATGGAGGATACAAGCTGCATGTGGAGATAGAGCCCACTTGCTTTGTTGCAAGCTCAATTTCCTGGTTGCTGTTTGCTTGGTACAATTCTAGAACAACTCTAGTGACTGAAATTGGAGAAAACTAATGAAGGTCACACTTAACAGCACACCTGTGAAATAGAACCATCGTTAGAAATGTTATGATGTGTGTATTTGTGTGGGGTATTTATAATTTGCGTGTTTAGACAAAGATTAAAGGCTGGACAACAATGCTTTGTTACCTTCTAAGTCCTCCATTTGCTTTTAGCAGAACAAACATCTGGTTTATATCAGGACCTGTTTATTTATTTGAACAGGTGGTTTGCTTAGTTTAACAAGATGCAATGATGCAAATTATTTTTCAGTTTACATATTGTGCTGTTGATTTGACTCCAGACAGATAAATGGTCAGTGGCAGAGATACCAGAATAAAAGTTACTATCTCTTTTCTGTGTTGTTTTTTAAAAAATAAATATTTTATTTTCAGACCAAATTACCTTTACAGATATGAAACGCAATTTTTTAAAGACATATACCTTTGATTATGTATATGTGTGAAGTATAGGATGTCCCTCAATAACCTTGCTTTAAGTCATTAAAATAGCTATTGAAAACTGAGGCTGCAAGGGAAGGGAACATCACAGTACTGGAAAGCTTGAATCTCCTTCATTGAGTGGAATATGCTTTTGGTTTTAGTGAAAACCCCCTCTAAATTGGGTATGTTATGATGCAAACAAACCCTCTCTCTTGTGGACTTCTCTTTTTGAAGACACATGACATCTTGATTTTTAAAAAGAAATACTACTGTTGTGAGAAAATACTCTCTTAAGAACAAAAGCAATTATTTGCACCTACACCTAAACTGAGCATGTGTTTTTTATTTTTTTGTTCTTAACAAGTGAAAAACATTTGATATTCTACAGTAAGTTCTTCATCAAATCTGCCCTTTTGTAGGATGTATTAAAGGTCTCAAATGTCTTTCGACCTGGATTGTCCTTGCTACGGAAATGCCTACATAAAGGAAGGTAGGTGTCATTCACAGAATGACATTCTCTACTTGGCATTTGGGTAGTGTATATTGTACAGCAATCTAGACAAAATGAACATTAAATAAAATTTATGTGCAGCAAGTGACTTATTCTGTGCGTGCTCTGTAATTTCAATTCACGTTAATGTTTGTAATCAATTCCACTCAATATAGAAGGTGCATTTAATTTTGAAGGTGACTGGTTGTGCATGTTATTTTTATTTGTTCTTCAGTTGTAGTTACTATCCACTCAAAATAGCACTTACTGTCCACATTTTTCAAAGTTGGATGAATTCAAGTCGAGTGCATCTTCAGCATCTCTCTCAGCACAGTAACTTAGCTTCTTTCTTTTGTTGAAGGCTTGGGAGCTCCCTGCCAGCCACAGGCACACAGGGGCAATGTTGATTGACCAGAGTACGACGGTGAATTCTCTGTGAGAAGTAGCTGTGCAGATAATGATTAATTGCAATAAAACATGAAGTAAAATGGTTTCTGCTACTCACTCAAGCATTTTAACAGGGAAGCAACAGCTTTTGAGGTGGTACTTTAATATCACACTACCATCTTGGGACCTGAAACCCCTTGTGCTTACACTGCGCAAGCTGTTCCTTCCTAGAGGGCTTCTAATGTGCTGCTAGATGGCATACCCCTCAGAAAATACCTGTGCTGCATATTTTAAACATGAATTTTAGGGATTTAAACATGAAAAATTTAAATGTGAATTTTCTGGGTGGTGCTGACAGGCCATCATGTTATGTAGCTATGAGAGACACTAAAACCCCCCCCAAAGAGCATCTCTCTGGCTTGTAATGCACCTCACATTTCCTCCTTCCTGCCTGCAGTCTCTTTAATCAAAACCTTTTTTTTTTCCTCTGGAAGATCTATCATTTCTGACTTTGGTGTTTTGAAACTGATTTTGGGAAAGGATTAAGAAGATGAGGATTTTTTTCTCAGTACTGAGGAAAAGGCCCCTTCTTGGAGACATGATAGTCTGAAGATCAAACCAAAAAAATCAATAGCTGGAAATTGCCTGTCTCAGCAAGTCATGATGGGCTCTGGGGATCTTGGGAGACTCTTGTGATTACTGTTGAGAAAAGTGGACTTCTGTTACAACTTAGACTATGCATTAAGAATAAAAAAATGTTTCAGAATTATTTGTGCTAGCATAGACAATTTTCTGGCAGTTGGTATTATCCTCTTGTAAGACGAGAGCTGTGATAGGTCCTTGAACTCGTGTCTCTGGGTAAGCTGTTTCGATGTCTTGTTATGACATTGACTAACAATTTTAATTGTTACTCAAATAAGGTTCTCTGTAAAGGAGTGAACAGAAGCGCATTCCTAATTGAAAGCAGTGTGTTCATTCATTTGTCTAGGGTCAGTTCTTATTAAGCTGAGACTGACAACTGTGTTGCTGTGTCTCCAAAAGCTGTCTCACAATAGGAGTTTCCATGGTTGCTGACTGGCATGCCACAGGAACTGTAGACTGACTTTGAAAATTAAGAAGAGAAGGCGCCATGTTCGCAGACCTTGGGACTGGCTTGTGTGCTATGCAAAAGAAGAGCTGCTATTAGTTGGATGAGACTGAAAACTTGCATATCTGCTTTAATGTGCTTGAAATACCACATAAGTTGATCTTAGTATCATTAAGGGTATCCAGCTACTTATTAGAGAGCTTATGTACTGTCAGAAGCCCTTTTACAAGGAAGAGTAATTTCCAACTCCTCAACGTAGAGTTTCATATTGTGTAAGTGTGAGGAAGTGTTTAACAGTGGAAAGGAGATGGTGTGGTCATTCAGAGCTATCCGTTACTAGAGTATGTGTACTATTCCTCTACATCTGGGCTTGGCTTTGTTGTTTAAATGTACAATATAACCAAGAAGAGCTTCTCTTCCAATTAAATTTTGATTTGTGCGTTACTGACCAGTGCAGGGGGGAGAAGAAAACCAAATGGAAACATCCCCAACTAAATGATCTTGTTTGGTGTAGTTGTTGGGTTTAGTTTGTTTGTTTGGTGTTTTGGTTTTTATTTGTTGTTGTGTGTTTGTTTGTTTGTTTTTTGTTTTGTTTTTGTGGTTTTGTTTTTTCAAATTTGTTCAGTGAAAGAGAGCTTGAAGATTTCTCTGAGGTTGCTGTGCAACTGCTGTGTGGACAGCCATGAGATTACTGGTGGTTATTGAAGAGTTTCCACTGCTTAGTATCAAGTGGTCCTCTGGAGCAGATAGGTTCTCTGTGAACAGCTGAAATCTTTTTGTGATGCTTTCAAACAGTAGTCATTCTAAACCTCCTCTATTCTGCCCCTTCCTGTTAAGGTACCATATTTCATGACTTTGAACAAAATGAGATCAATAGCTTGAAGATTTTACAGTGTTGTCCAACTATTGGGATGAATTTATTTTTACTCTCTGAAGCTGTTACTGTTAGTAAAACTTTTTTCTGTTGTCAGGAGTGTGTGTTTCCTTTCCCTTAAGTGGTATGCTGTAATAAGACTGTAAAAAAAGCATAATGAATGTTGTATTTACTGGGTTGTTTCTCCTTATAAAACTAGCTATTACAAGAGGATTCTGAATTTCTATTCATTTAGAAGAATTCTAAGCATCATCTAAAGGAAAAAAAAAAGGCATTTTCCTCTGTTTTTTGTAGCATATGTGTTTCTTTCCTAAGAAATTGAATTATACCATTCGTAAGAAAAATTTTTAATACTGCATGTAGCTTATTAGAATTTAAGTATTTTTTTTTTAATATAAGTATTTTTGTATAATTCTGTCCTTGGATTGTTTGGCCTTGAATTCTTACACAAACACTTGGAAAATCTTGGCAATGTCTCTTCTGAAAAAAAAATTGAGTTAGTAAACTAAAGAATGATAACTTAATCAAGCTCAAGTTTGAACAGCTATCTGAGACTTAGTGCAAGTATATCCTTAATTATTTATTTCTTTCCACTTAGTTTTCTATTCAACACCTTTTTGCCAAGCTGTTGTGTAGAAGAAAATTTTTATGTGAATTATGAACATCAGGAAGGTAAAGTACGTAAATATTCTCTTGTTGAATTCTCTGAAAATGAATCCTTTCATTTACAGGAACCAAGACTTTTCAAAAACTACAAAAGGTAATCAATACTGGCAAAATAATTAAAAAAATTACTGACAGTTCAGGAGATGGTAGTGACAGCCTTGTTTTTCTTATTAAGCTTTTATGAACTCATTTTCTTTACTGAAACTGCAGTAAACTGTGAAACATCTTATGGCCAATACTTTCCAGCTTCTTAAGCCATACACTTTGCTATTGTTTGTAGTGAGTGGCAAGAAACACAAATGTCTCAATATTCTACCTATTTGGTCTGAAATTGCCTCTCATGATTCATTTTCTGTAGAAAGCAAGTCTAAGGCAATGACATACTTTCAGGTGCTCATCAAGTTCATCAAGATGAATCCAGGTAGAAGAATTCTTTCTTAGATGATCTCTATTGTATATGGTGGTTGGAAGTGCAATTCAGTTTCCTGACTCTGTGAGTCTGAGGATTTCTGCTGTGGATTTTGGAAGTCGGTCTGAGACTTGATCTCTGAGGATCTTCAGGGACAACAGTATTACGTAGTATTAAATCAGCGATGTACCGTGTATTCTGCCTTTTTCCCCCTCCATTCCTCTCTAAGCTTGAAACTAATTTGTTCAATCCTATAGGAAGTAATGACTTAATCTCTTCTGAATTTCTGTCCCCACTGCTGTGTGCCAGTTCATGGGGACAGAATGCCCAGACTCAATCAGATTTAGAAACTAATACAATTACCAGTAGGTGAAAATACTTCCTTTGTACTGAATGAAGACAGCAGTGCTCTGAAGATGGCTTAGTTTTTCTATAATAAATCAAGGCTCTTTTGAGACTATTTTCCTGATGCCATTGGTTAATTGTACATGACAAGTGTATATCACGCAGTTTGTTCTTAAATTTTATTAAGTACTTTCTATTATATTTTACCCCCAAAAATTTTGAAGGTGGTCAGACCACCTGCTTACAAGCAGGTGATTTTGCTTGTGAAAGCTGCCAAGAAAGGAATCAAGTTTCTTCCTGGGACTGAATTCTTGAAGTCGCAGACAGAAGAGCAAAGAAGTCCTTGGGGACTTGAGGACAGGGTTATGGTACTTTCTACATCAACAAAAATGAATGCAAATGGGTGTGAAATTATCTAAGTGAGTTTAATCTCAGAAAGCAAGGCAGAAGACTGTGGTATGGTCCCACTGGAGCCAGCAAAACTTTATAGGGTTTTGAATTCAGAGCTGGATTTTACTGAAAATAAAACTCATGTTAAGCAGTTAAGGCTGATTGCCTCTCCCAAATCAGTTATTCTAGTGGATTTGGTTTTCCATTAAATGTTGGATCTCACAAACTTCTTTTATTTAAAACTCCTCTGAGTTTTAACAGCTTAAAACTGTAAGAGATGTTTACTGATCAAGTAAATGGAGAATGAAATCTCAGTTTGAACTGCTTTTAATTATCTTTTTGGGTTGGTTTAAGCAATGATTTTCTCAAAGCTTTCAGGCATAAGGGACACTGGGGGCATCTTGTGGATTAGCCAGGGTAGAGTGCCTTTGATTAAAAGTGAGAGAACACAGATGTTGCCTAAAATGCAAATGCTGACTTCTTTTTTTAAAATAATAGTGTTTGCTGTTCAAAATACCTTCACCTGCCTTCCTTTGCAGCCAGGTTATGTATCTGTTTTGCATTAATTTGAATTGCAAACTGCAGCTGCTGCTGCTATATAGTGTGCATCCAAAAGCTAAACCTTAGACTCTTTCTTTATTCTAGTTGTCCTTGAATATCCTGCTGTCTCATGTTCCCCTTCTTGAGTTCTTATATACCTCTGTATCATTAGTCTGTTTCTGAAGGTTTTCTAGGAGTCTCCTTCATTTTCTTTGACTTTTTTTTTAAACTTTTCTGTTCTGTCTTTCAGTATTAACTGCTTTTTTGATTCCTTGTCATAACTTCTGTTCATTTAGAATCTAGCAAATTCTGAAAAATGATGCTTTCTATGAAGTTTATTCTGTGTGTGAAATGGCCTCCTGACCACAACGTCTTGATTCTATAGTCTAGCTTTTTTGTTCTGTTTGTATATCACGTATACTCATAATCAATTTCTTTAACCTTCTGCTGTTTCTCCATGTATGAAATCTATGTTTGCATTTACACCCACACAAAATCTGAGTTAAAGCTAATGCAATATATGGAATGTTTAGTGGCATACTTACGTACTGCTTGGTGAGGAAATAACTTTGAGAAGGAGGTGAGTGTAGCACATATGTGTTGTGGGAAATGGTTCTGACACACGAGGCACTGATAATGAGAAACCCTGTGTTCATGTAAGAATAAACTCATGCAAGCTGTAATTCTGTCTTCGTGCTTAAGAATAAAACGGCTAAAAATATAGAAAGTCACGGTCATGCAAAAAGTCCATATATGGCTTTGTTAATTCTGATGCAGAGTAGGGTGTTTTCCTGTCCTTGTTTTGCCATAGCTCCATGAGAAATAATAGGATCAGTGCCCCTGGGTGGGTATGATGGTGCTGGCAAGGTTTACACTTATGCAGTTGGGTTTAGCGTGAGAGCACCTGGAATACAAAAAGGCACTATTATTATCTCCTGTCATCTGAGTAGCCTGTATTGCTATCTGAAATGCTTCTGTACTTTTTATACTTGCTACAGAAAAATACTTCCTGAGCGTCAGCACCTTCAGTTTTCTGTATATTTGTGAAAAAGACGGCTGCTTATAGGTTTTGAAGAAAAGAGTTGATATTTTGATGGTTCATTTTCTAAACCAGAACATACCTGTTCTGGGGCAGATTGAGGAGCATTGTGAATCCTCTCGAGTAATCTGTTTAAATAGGGTGTGATCTTGATGAATTAGGAACACGGACTGTAATCAGTGTAAAATTTAATAAGGCAAATATGAAGCAGTTAATGTAGGAAAGAATAATCAAGTGGCCTGTCAGAACTAGAGGAACAGAAACTGGATAAGAGTGCAGTAAGCATGACACATGAAGGTTTTTAACACAAGAAGGGTTGAACCTTTCATTGTTAACGAGATCGTGGAAAAAACATGCATGTAGGAGAAGAGTTTACTGGTTGGGCAGTTGATTAGAATCTTTGTGAATGCAGTTGTTGACCTTTGCTTCTTTCATCAGGACTAGGCAAACTAAAATTTCTGTACCTTGTGTAAAGATAATTGGACTAATATTAGCATTGATTCCTATCAGTACTGTGAGCAAAGGTCGAGAGAGACAAAGTATCTTAAGGGATGAAATAGCAAGAATAGGACTATTCTAATTGGCTAAAACCCAGGAACATTGATACTTGAAGTTTTCTCTTTTTTTTTTGGGTTGAATTTAGCAGCAAACAAACTTAAGATGAACATTCAATATCTGTAGTATGGGCATGCCAGGCAACTAAGTAAAACCTTTCTGAGGCCCTATTTCTGTAACAGAAGACTGAAATAAAACCTTTTACAATCGTGTATAGGTATTTCAATAGCTAATAAAATGTATAATGTTTTCAGTTAAAGTATTTGTCAAAATGAATACATTTATCCAAGAACTTTTGCTTTTGATAAAAAGTGATTCAATTGACTTTCTCTTCAATCAGACAATTTCATTGAGTCATGAGCAAGAAATAACACTGTGAAGCTAAAATTAACTTTAAATCATTTACTCAATTTTCAATGTGGGACCAAAAGAGCAAATGTGTAAAGATTTATAGGAGTCATTATAAATTCATAGTATTTGTAGGAATGTTACCTTGCTAAAAAATACTTTCAAACAAAACTGTATTGCAGCTTGATTTAAATCTCTTTTAAGCCGCGATATTTAAATGAGATGTCTTGGTCTGTGGCTTACTGTGTTTTATCCTTTGTTTTTTTGTGTGGGGAGGGAGGTGATGAGAATGAAAGGATGAGACTTTCTTTCTCCTGGCAAGTCTTCAATGACACTGTAGGAGGAGTAGCTTTTAAATGCGGCATCCCTGTAAAAAACTAACCCTTCCATCTGCAGATGGAGGAGGGCTGTCCTAGAAAAGAAAATCAAGCTCTGGTTTCTCTTGTGCTGAGTCCAACTGAATGCCAGTCATTTTTCACAGCCTTCAGTAGGAACTGCTCTCTTAAATGTTACAGAAGGAGGAGGAGAGGAGCAACTGAATGCCACAATGTACCTCTGTAGGAAGAGGGAAGCTTTTAACAGTGCTAGTTCTCTTATAGGTGGCTAATCAGAAGGATCACTGAAATTAGAGTGTGCTCTGAAAAATGACTGGTTATACTGATTGATGTTCTTCATCACTGCTTCCAGTTCGTCCCTGGCTGGGCAAGTCCCTCCCTTGACTTTCGTTTCAAACTGTGATATCTCTTCCTGCTGCAGCATTGAAACAGGAACATTGGGACATGACGTAGTCCTCAAGCGTGCCCCCTTTTCCCCCCACCTTCTCTTTTTTCTTTTTTTTTTTTTTAAGCAGGGTGTCATGACTTCACATCATTGTGAAACCCTGAAGTGACAGGCAGCCTTACAGCTCCAGATTTTCTCCCCCAGAATAACCTAGGTAGAGTGTGTGGGAAGGTTTTATATCCCAAATCAAGGGTAGTCTGTCTGTACAGTAAGTGTTTCTATTCTTTGGGAACAAAGCCTCACTAAAGATGTGTACTAACTCTCTTTAGCTTTATTCTGTATTATTTTAGATTACTCCCTGGAAATAAGTCTTTAAACTTGGTACCAAAAAAACCTCCAAGCAGTTAAGAAAAGGTATCAAGTCACTTTCAGCTTGTCAAGTAGAGCTGGAACAGTTTCCCGAGGTGCGCTTGGGTGTGTGCTGCATTAGAAAGAACAAAGATGCCACTTCTCCATCTTTGCAGTCCTAATCAATGTCAGGCAGAAAATGATGGATAACGGATTAATGGGAAGCTTGTGCAAAATAAGACTGAGACATTTTACCTTTAGCAAGGTGTACATAATTCCTTTTTAAATTAGTACTTGATCTCAATCACTTAGAGATGTAGAGAAAGAGATGCTGATTACTAAACAGTGGACATGAAGTTGAGCATGAGACTGGATAATCACCCTCTGTGGGGGGAGATAAAGGCCAGAAGTTGAGAGGACAGTATAAAGTTGTCGTGGATGATGCTAGTAGACTGGAACAAAGAGGCTAAATACAGCACAGAGGAACAGCAAAGAGAGATGAGATTGTAGAAAGTACCGGGCTACTGAAGAGGCATGAGAAGATTGACTCTCCTTTTATACAGGGATTTCTATGACATGTAGGTTAGGAAAATTTACAATTCTGTGAAACTCTTATGGATGCCCTGGGAGTGGAAGGGCTATTGGTAGTCACTGCAGGGCGAGGAGCAGCTGTCTCCTGGCAAATCCTAAGTAATACATCCCAGAGAAGGAAGGGAAGAAGGACTCTAAGACCCTAGAAGGGTAGTTGCTTGTTCATTTCCAAAAACATAACGAGTAATTTAGAGTCTTCTGCCATTGACATATGCTGTGATTTAGCCAACTATTTGACGTCGTGAGTTTATTTGGTGAATTGGTAACAGAAGCTAAGTAAGGGCTTTTCAAATAAAAATTTTAGCAGATAAAAGACTTAGTAGCCCAGCTTCGTTTTGTCTTGTTAGTGGAGCCATAATTTGTTTTTCTTCCTTTTAGGCACCTGTGTTCTCTATGACTTGAGAATATTCTGTAGGCTTCATGTTCTCAGCTTTCCTTTCTCAAAAAGATGTAAGTTCTGTGAATAATACCATTTTGGGTCAACTGGCTAATGCGAACAATTTTCAGTCATTGTGATACATCCTGCAATAGAAAAATCAACTAAATTAATCAAAGTTTTCTGGTACTATTCTCATTCATACATTTTTTTGTGAAAACTTTCTTCAGACATCTTGTCTCATTCACTTGCTCCTAAACTGTCATATAGAGGAGAAGCAAGACCACCAGATACTTACCAACTGTGCAAAAAAGCTGAGGAAACTGTACTGTTGGTAGTTTTCTCCCTTCCTATAGGGAAGATGATATTTAGAAAGGGGCAGAGAAGCAAAGCGAAGGTTGATTTTTGGGGGTGTTCTTTCCTTCCCTCAATAAACGTAAAGTTTCTGAACCAAAGGATAGAATTGATGTACACAGAAAGAAGTTTGTTTTTTTTTTTTAAATGACCCTGCATAATTCAGGTTTCATTTTTTGAGATGCCTGCGTCAATCTCTGCTACTCAGTAATTTGCCCATCTGGGAAAGGCAGCTTGGAGCTCTTTTGTGTGTTTATGTAAACGTACACACACCCACAATCCAACAGGCGTGTCACTTCTCTTGAGAACAAATAAGGAGGTAGAATTTTTTCTGGTTTTTTGGGTTTGTCTCTTTCTTCCAGTTGGTGTTGTCTGTGGAAAAAAACCCTGTGCTATCCCAGTTATTTGTTTCATGTGGGCTTTCACCCTCCATCTTCTCTCTGTTTGTTATAATGGCTCACATTTCCCTCAGCTTTGTGAAGTTTGGTTCATCTGGGAGGTGGTACTGAGCAAAGCCCATCTGGACTAGTCCTTTAGCTATGGCTGGCAGATGGCTTTTTAAGGAAGTAGTTTCATATATGGCATAGCATGTACAACTGTCTTTGGAGACAAAAAAGTTATTAGAAAATTTGGGTTGATTCTTTCCTGGTCTTGTTCTATCAGTCATAAAAGAAAACAATCTGCTGCTTGCTTAAAATATTTTTTTAAATCTTTTCAGATGGTAGAAAAAATTGTCAGCATCCGACTCACTATTTTACCACTGCTGCTAATCTCTAGAGATACAGAAGGGTGTTGTTCTGATATGAAAATCTGAAACTCCTTACTTTCAGAGATACTGGGCAAATGTTTGTTGTTACTTATAGAATCATAGAATTGCTTAGGTTGGAAAAGCCTTTCAAGATGTCCAAGCTTAATAATTAACCCAGCACTACCAAAATCATGGCTGGGCTTCGCGAACGAAGATTTGGGAAGGGCTCTACCCACCCTTGCTGCAAGCGCGCTGATGGCTAAAGAGGCCAATGCGAGATAGGCAAGTCCGGTTGCAAAAGGCACAGCAGTCGCGGGGGAGAAGCTTGCGTGCCCTTATGAGGCTGTGAGCTATGCTGGCGGTGGTTGTGCTTCCGGTAGGGTCTCCCATGCTAGTCAGGACCCAGCACTACCAAGTCCACCACTAAAACATGTCCCCAACTGTCTTTTCAATCCCTCCAGGGATGGTGATTCCACCAGTTCCCTCGCAGACTATTCCAATGCTTGACAACCCTTTCTGTGAAGAAATTTTTCCTAATATCCAATTGGAATGTCCTCTGGCAAAACTTGAAGCCATTTCCTCTTGTCCTGTTGCTTGTTACCTGGGAGAAGAGGCCGACCTCCTCCTGGCGACATCCTCCTTTGAGGCAGTTGTAGAGAGCCACAAGGTCTCTCCTGAGCCTTCTTTTCTTCAGACTAAACAACTCCAGCTCTCTCAGCTATTCCTCGCAGATCTTGTGCTCCAGACC
The DNA here is from genome assembly GCA_013396735.1 of Grallaria varia. Lineage (NCBI taxonomy): Eukaryota > Metazoa > Chordata > Aves > Passeriformes > Formicariidae > Grallaria > Grallaria varia. Next base: position 227,903 of record VWZG01001381.1, on the reverse strand, counting down.
CTTCAGGAGCTTCATGGTCCTACTCTGGACATGCTCCAGCACCTCAATGTCTTTCTTGTAGAGAGGGACCCGAAACAGAACACAGGACTACAGATGTGGCCTCACCAATGCCAAATACAGGGGAACAATCACTGCCCTGGCCCTGCTGGCCACAATATTTCTGATAGAAGTCAGGATGCCAGTGGTCTTCTTGGCCACCTGAGCACACTGCTGGCTCATGTTCAGCCAGCTGTTGGGCAAAAGTTTTCAGAATAAGAAAGGATTCTTAATCCAGTGGATACTTTAGGATGGGGAATGAAAAAAATGTTAAAATAAGCAGTAAACTGCATTTATCACAACAGCTGTCTTCCAATAAGTTGATGAAAAATTGGACATCCAATCTTTGTTTTGGATAAACTGAATTCATGTAGGTGGCAAAGACTAGATTTTTCACTCAGTGTTTGGAAAGTGTCTTTGAAGTATGATGCTATCACATGTCCAGGTGGAGTTTTATTGACTGGCTTCATGAGATGATGGGAAGTTCAAGATGACTGAGGCTTCAGCAGAAGAGAATTGGAACTGCTTAATAGAGAGTATATCTTTACCTGCCTCTGCAAGGAGCAGAGAATGTGCAATGATGTATTTCAGTTGAACAAGTTAACAGCCCACATGCTAATAAAAACTTCTTATGCTTCAGGACACAGGCTGTAAAGAGCAAAGAATGTATGCTACCCAGCTGCTTTGGCTCTTTGCTGTGGTGACGGTGCCTCTAGCTCTTCTAGGGCTTCAGAATAGATAAGCAGGTGAAGTATAAAGGCACTCGAAGTATAGAGACACATGTGAGAACCTTATCCAGCTGTCTTATACTTCCGTGTCCAGTCAAAAGAAGTAAAATTTTGTGTCTTTTTTAATATTCCTTGGTTTCTCTAATGATAACTGATAAGTTACTGTAGCTCTGTTAGAGTGTCATAATAAAGAGAACTTCACAGGCCGTACGTATTTGGTACACCAACCCTTCAAGCTATAAAAATTAAAATTTAAACCTCTACTTCTAACTCTCTGGAGAAGTGGTATGCGGTAGTATTTTTCAGGTTCTTACGGTGAGTCTGCGTGTAGTGGGAAATACTGTTGGTGTGTAATATCATACGCTAGAGAAACTTCTTCCAAGCACCTAAAGCTCAGAAATTTCACTATTACATTAAAATTAATGGAATCCATGCAAAATTTATTTGTGTACATAACAGGTAAGGTGTTAAACTAAGAGAACTTGTGGAATTGTTAGTTGGGATGCATGGGCTTTTTCGGTTTATAGTTTATAATAACTGATATGCAGCATTTCTCTGAAGCAGCTGCTTTCTTTTAGCACCACTAGGTTTTACGCACCTGACAATCTTGCTGATAATCACCAGTGATAACACTGGCTTTCACAGTTCATTGAATAGCTGAGCATGAGCACAGTTGTGTGACTGACTTTTGATGTGCAGAAAGCTTCAAGAGGATTTTCGTTTAAACTGCTGATGTTCTGGTCCAGTTTCCCATGGATACAGTATATGGATTTTTTATTTTAGTCCTCTCCTAATATATTTTGAACCTATGGGTCTGCCTAACTCAGACTTGAAATAGAAAATAGATATTTTGAAGAAGTTCCAATAACTTCAAGGAATTTTATGGCTGAGTGAAATAGACTTGGGTTGATGCCCTCCATGCTGCAAGTCACTTTTCCCCTTGAGGACATGAGGCAGCCAGGACTTCTGCCACTGGTGCTGTGTTTGGCTGTAGTCAGACAGTTGGTAAATAAATATTTACTACCCACTGTGAGCTGTGTGGGGATGTCATAGTGAATTGGTGAGTGCTGAGGTTAACATCGCAGGAGGAGAATCCATCCTGAACCTGTTGGTGGGAACCTCCCGTCAGTGAGAATCTCTGAGCAAGTGTATGCAAGCTCTCTTCATCTCTCTTTCTCTGGAATGTATCATTCTGAGGAGTTAAGTTGCCTGGCTAAACAGCTGGCTGAACTAGTTTTCTCCTTGAAGAGGGGACTTGTTGTCATATTGGTTTCCTTTCTTGGGAAATACAACATGTGGTGAGGTTTTTCCCACCTTGTTCACTGGTAAAAATATATACCTTGAGTGTTCTCTCCACATATGCGCATACAGAAAACATAACTGTGGTTAAAATGCATTCAGGACATGGCCATCTCTGGCTTGTCTCTAATTACTGAAGAAGATTAAATATTTATTAGTAGAAAGTATTTTTAAATGAATAGGAAACTTGAATATACATTTCTTAGCTCCAGTGGGCTATGATGCACACCATTGTTCTGCCTTTTCATTATATTAACACTTAGTTTCTCAAGCTTACAGATATTCTGGGCACACCACACAGCAGTTGTTCCATGCCATTTTCCCTCGGCCTTTCTCTTCCCTGAAAGAGAAAACACTAGCTGAAGTGGGAAGTGTTCCTCTTCAACTGCAGTATAAATCTTCAGGTGTATTTGCCAACTTGAATCAAAGGGCAGAATGGGCTATTGGCTGCTGATGCAACAAAACATTAGCTCTCTATGAATGCAATTTTACAGAAATAATAAGAATTACAACTAGTATTTAGTATTTTAATTTCTGGCTCTTTTAAGAGGGGGAACGCTGTAGGAAGTAATACGGAATATACCCACCCTATTTAGGGTTGCCTTTATAGCTGCTTTGTTTCAGAGTTTTCATAAATTAGTCTTTCCTGTTTCCTTGGCAACTGAGTTGTCTGCGTTGGTTGCCAAGAAACAGCTTCTGCTGCACAAAGGGCAGGGACACTGCTACAGAGTGATTTCATTCTTGGCACTGATAGGCAGTGGGAGCGAAAGCTTGAAATTTGATGGAGTATGGCCTCCACACTGACTGTTAGAACTTTATTTTTCTAAAAGTGTAACTGAGGTGTTGGCTTCTTTTTTGTAATTATCACACACCTCCTGTTATGTACAGCTACAGGATTGCTGTGGAAAGATGTAATAATTGCATAGACATAAAGCACTGGAAAATGTGTGTTTTTGGACCAGTTTAACCAGCCATACAATAAATCATGTGTTTCTCTGGCTAAAAAGTGAATTGTTTTTACAGTAAGTCCCAATTTTGTGATTTGTAGTCAGCAATTAAATGTTCTCTTTCTACATATTCCAGCAAAGACAGTATTAAAAGTGAGTGCTATTAAAATAACTCTTGGACTCATGACTCCCTGGGTTCTCTGGATCTCTTAAAGTATTTTCTTATTTGACCTCTGGTAAAACTACAATCTGGGTTCCCATCTGATCTTTCTGTTAAGAAGCACAAACTGACACCTGTCATCAGTTCATCAGTTTTCTAAAATGAATGCAGATAGAGGGAGCATATTGTGAGTCATGATTCTGCGTTAGTGTAAAATTTTTTTTGGGCTGCCTTGCAGGCATCAGTTCTATGGCTGTGAATTTCTGAGTGGATGGTCTCAAAGTAAGGAAGGAATTAATTTGGAATTCATTAAAATAGTACACACATTTTCAAATGAGAACATTAATTTGCTTTTTAGTTTTTTAAGTGGTAATCAGGAAAAAGTATTGTACATTGCACATAGACATACTAATAAATCCAGTTCTGTGAAAGAGCGAGGGGATTGGACCCTTCCTCAGAGACTGGTGTAGATACAGAAATAGGGTCTTTTGATCTTAGTATAGGATCTCTAACTCATATTTAGTCTGCCTCCTCTCATTGATTGTTTCATGAAGGGCCATTGCTATACAGTGTTACATGAGTGCTACTCATCAGTGAATTTTGAGTCAATCAGTGTTTGGAGTAGCTGCAAGGAGGGCAAATTGAGTAGTAGAACACAGAGCAGTTCATTATATACAGAAATGTAGATACTCTTGTCAAAGAGAAAAGCTGTTGCATAGTATTGTCTATCCACAGGTGTGTCAGAAAAGAGGCCAAGGTCAGGGGTTTTTTCTGCTGTAGCTAAAATACCAGGAGGAGTTTGCAATTTCAAGGCAACTTACAGAGTACAAGGAGAAGCTAAGCAATTAGAAATTTAATAGCATCTCTAGTTCTATGTCTTAGGTGAAAAGCTACATTACCTGCAGCCACTTTGCTTTTGTAGGTACTGAGCAAGGCACAGCCTCTTAGAGTGTGGCCAAAAGCATCATTATTACTTGCTAATTTTTTGGACGCTTTTAAGGTCTTTTGCCACCCAGTACTAGCCCTCTTTGTGTGAACTGGCATGCCTGTAGGCTCACTGGTGAGAGTTCTTCTGGAATTGATTTAGTTTAGTTTAGAAATGCTTTGGCCCTGGAAAACTGGGATTTAGTCTTTGAAGCCAAGTCAGTGCCTTTGACTTTTGTTATCACCATTACTACTGAATTTATTTTTTAAGAATTTCTAATATAAGTGCAGAAGTGTTCAAACCTTTCCTGTGCTGTTGTAATAAAAATAATCAGTTTTTTCATAGTGTGTTTGTAAGGTAAACTGTAATGCAATCAGCACAGACAGAACTCCTGGAAATCAGACTGAGCGACAACTTGATTTAGATTAGTGTTTGAAAAGCTAGATGCCAGGTTTCAGGTATGGTATTACACCTTGAGGAAACTACTGCATTTTGCAAATTATGAATAAAGTAGTAGGTATGGTGGTTGTATTTCATAGTGTAATACAGAGCCCTCAACTCCCTTTTGCCCCTAGTTTGCTGTAATCTGGAAGCTTTGAACAGAGAAGAACAATGCTCTAGAAAATATAAGAAGTTACCTATCTTACAATGAATGCCGTAAATAGCAGCCTATCCTTTGTACTTGCTCTCTTTCAGATGCTGTATTTCATGATACAAGCCCTACAATGTTCTTTAAAAACCATTTGGGGATTATTAAGAGGGGAACATTAAATTCTCTTTCTTATAATGCACTTACAATAATTTGCCGTTGCCCAAATAGCTTTACAAGTCACTTGAGGCACGATTTACCTAAAAGTTATATAAATCAATTACATACTAAAACATAATTAATGTAAAAGCTACAGCACAGACTGATGAAATCCAGGCTACAAGATCAAGTATTTGACCTAAACTTGTCCTTTTGAACCAGACGCTGTGAGGGCAGCATTTGGGCTTTAGACTGAGGGAGATACTCTGATGTTCTAATCTCCAACCACATAGATTGATTGGAGGGTCTGTGATCATGGTTTAAATATTGAATAAATAAAAACATTTATTATAAATACAACTTAAAAAAGAAAAGGATATGGCCGTACAATTGGGCCCTACTTCCTGAATTATTATTAGATCTTAATTTAAGTAAGATCAGTCATGCAGATTATATAGAATCTAGCAAAACTGGGGATTTTTTTCTTCTGCCTTTTATGTAACAGACTTTAAAATCCTGATTTGACACAACAAATCCATATGAATGTTTTATGTAAAACGCATGTCTTATAGTCCATCTCCCTTTATTGCCTATCCTGACAAAATCAATCTACTGAACGGACACCTGAATACCAATTTCTAAAACAGTCCTTATTGTTGCTAGCTCTATAATGACAAAAAAGAATATATTCTAGAAGAGGCCTTGAATGGAAAAATTCTTTGTTGCCCACGTTGGTGCTGCTCAGATGAGGTGGGGTTACTTTATAACCTGCTTATGTTGTCTGGTGTGCTCACGTTGGCAGGATGTCCTTCCCACCCTGACTGTGGCTCTGCAGCTGTTGGCACAAAAGCTGCATCCGCCAACATTGCCCTGAATGCTTCTCCCAGCTTTTGGTACTATCAAGGTGTTCTTGTTTTGATCCTGTGTTGGAGAGTGCCGCTGTTCAATACTGCAAGTTTCTAATAATTCAATCTCAAAGGAAGGAACTGAATGTTGGTTTTAAGATGTTTGTGCTACGTAATGACTGCACATCCCAATCTGAGCTAAAATCCAGTCTCTTTTTACACTGCCTCCAGATTATCTGGAAAGAAAGAGAGATGCTGAATTAACAATGACTGTTTTGTAGCACATCTTAAAAGTCACTAAACTAAAGCTTAGCTACAGTCTGTGCCTTTGTTGGAGCTGGTCTGTGAGAAAATTTTCTAAGGATATTAATATTGCCTTAAGAGAGGCCTTCAGCTGACCAAGTAAATAACTTCTTAGAGATCTCTTTGGGTAGATTTCCCTATAAGGGTAATTCAGGAGAATGTTATCACAGAACTGAGACTTTTCTGAAATACCACTGAAAAACAGCAGGTGACTGGAATTTCATTTAGTAAGTTGTCAAATGTCTAGACATCTAAATAATGTATGATTGAAAGAAAGTTACTCTCACACAAGATTGCTGTTGATTTAATAAAGATTGACATCAGCTGTGTGATATGTTAGAGTCTGTAGACATAACAGGTTGTTGACCCTTCATAGCAAATCAAACCTTATGTTAGAAGAAATCAAGGATACAGTATTGTGTGTACATATGATACAAAAAAGGGCAGCAGAAAAAGCCCTGTTTTGTTCAGCTCTTGAAAAGGGACTCATCCTTTCTTTAGTCAATGCCTGCCTCCTGAGATGTTTGGGATTTGGGGGGAAACTATTTTGCCTGCATTTTTTCATGACTTGCTGAAAGTCTTATGAGCCATTCTTAATTTATTTTTTATAAAAATATCTTTTCTTTGTGAAAGTCTGTTCTGTATGCTGCCTTGTTATGTAAAGCTCTGCAAAGGTGTGGTGAACTTCTTCAGGTAGTCTATATTAAAGGATGTTCTATTAGCTCCTTGAACTTAGCCTTCCCAACGAATGCATATAGGTAAGTGCTAGTCTTGCTGGTTTTAACTATCACATAGTGATGCTGATGTACGTTTTTACCTATTACTTGTTTTCCTGCCATTTTAAACAGCATCTAAAAGTTTGGGTACATTAAGCTAGACTTCTTATCCTGATTAACAGAATTCATAGTAGATTGGGATGCCATCAGCAAGGTGCATTGTGAAATCTTAATGACTTTGACTCATTAGTCACACAAACTACATCCAATATTAGTGACAATTGAAACATACACAAAAGGAAAATACGCTTCTTAGGGTTCAAAGAGGTATTAAGTCTAGTTTAGTTCAATTTCCAGGGATTATTAAAGTGTATGTATGGGGGAAAGATCCGGGGTGTAGGGTATCATACTGCTGTGTTTAATCACTCAAACTGGAACTTGTAGATTGCCCACAAACCTCCTGCTTTGGCTGAGGGATCAACAGATGATAGTTTTTGGGTCCTCTTTGAAAGGAAGCAAAGAAAGGTCAAATTAATCACCAGAATTCAGAAATACTTGCTTTCTTTTGAGTATGTGCAGGCTTGGCTATATTTTCACTGCAGTGGCAAGAGCCCATCGTGTGATTTGAAAGTGAAGTTATATTTGTTGTTCACAGTTGTTCTTAAGGGGAAGTCTTGCAAGAAATTAGCTTTTCAGACAAAGCATTTCCTTTTCTCCTTGACCCTTGTTTCTTAAGGTGATGGTTTTTTTTTAATTGTGCTTTTAAATTTGGAGAAAACTAGACTGCTGCTACACTGTGGCTCAGTTCCTGGAGTTTATAAGCAGCAGGGTAGCCCCAGAGGCTGTGCTGGGCAGCCTTTTTAGGTGTGTCTGCTTGCTGCACCTTAATAAACACAGCTGAAAGAGCTGAAGCCAACTGCAGGCAGTTCCTGGAAGGGATGAGTTTTGGATTCTCTTCATCATCAGCAAATGACAGCTTTGGAAGGGTGGTGTTGGCTTAGGCTGAGAAGCCTGGTGTTGAAGGGTTCTGAGTGGTGAGATGTTCTGAGCCAGCTCAGTGTCCCTTAACAAGGAGCCTGAAACTGCCTCTGGTGTTTGGGGCAGTAATCCTTAGAGGTTTTTTCTATAGCTTCAGTGAGTTGACTTACATGGGTTATGTGTATATCTTTAGAGTTTGTGTTGGGTTTTTCTTATTTAGTCACAGTTTCTTGGTTGCTGATACTAGAAAAGGGGAAACATTTTAATCTGTTCCTTTGTGTGCTGAATGTTAGTTGTCATCTTTCTACATGAAATCCATCAGTTGTTTTACTGAGGGAAGATCTCTTTGCAATAATTCAGCCTTTGATCTATGCAGCAAACCATAATGCTTCTCTTGGTTGCTTTCTTGTGATTACTGTACAATATTTTGAGAATTCTTCTGTGTGAATCATTATTTGGCAGGTACATGGAGGACTACAGGGTCTAGCTGAAAACTGACAACAGTCCGTGTCCTGCTGATCTTGGCCATGTTGCAGAACAGTGGTAGTCTCTTGTACTTAAGACATTTGAATCGTATATCATATTTTAGACAAGCTTTTAATCTTGGTGTGGTGGTTTTAAATTTTAGGCTTTGTCTAGGTTTGTTGTTTTTTGGGCCTTCCTGGGAAACAAGTCAGGTGACATACATTGACAAATCATAGGTATTCCCTACTATCTNGTAAATAAATATATTTATATATCTGTTCCCCTCACGGTCTGAAGCTTTTAAGATTTCTCTCCTTCCCCTTGGCTTTTTCGCCATTTTTTCTCCCCTTTGGGGGGGGTGCTTGGGGAGGGGGTGGGGGGTGGAAGTTGTGCTGGTGCTGGGAAGTTCTGCGCGGTGTTGCTTTGTTTTGGTTTTGCCCAGGGTCAAACTTCCACACTTGGGTTTGGGCTTATTGTCAGAAAAAAATATTTGGATTGAATAAAGTGTCTGTCCAATGTATTAATGTATAGTGTCTTTTGTTATGGTGGTCCTCAAATACAATTCCATGACAAGGAACTGTTTATGTTAGCATGGCTACTTTCTCCACATTCAAACTAGTAATGATATCAATCCCTATCCCAAGCATTTGAAAATGCAACACCAAACGAACACAATCACCTTAAAAACTGGTTTGATTATTTTAAAACTAAAAGAAAATATGAAACTTTCACTTCATTTCCGTGTCACCCCCTGCCTTTTCTTTACCCCCCCCGATGTTCTTCCTCAGCTGGGAATAGTTAACAGTTCCCTGGTACTGCACACTGTATGCTGAAATCCAAATTTAAAAAATATAGAATAATTGCTTGGGAGCAGAAGCAGGTGGTTTAGGTAAATTACAAAATATTGCATGATTCCTGATTAAAATTTTACATTGGGAAGGAGTTAGATTCCCTCAAGTCCAAGCTTGATATGAAAACTAAAGCATCCTGCATGTGCAGTGTAAAGATGAAAACCATGTATGTAATACTGTAGTGCTTTGAAACAATTGTATGTGAGAACATGTGAGACTGTGGTAGAGTTTAAAACGTGTGTAAATAAACCCAGTGTGTTCTTTCCTCTCCTACTAGTAGATTACCCCTTGTTGCAATTTCACTTCATAAAGCAAGTTGCAGTTTTACAAGGGTTCTTTGTCCCTTATCTCCAAAAGATACTTGCTTTTGACTCTATTTCAAAGCTGTTCCCAGGGCTTCTCTAAAATTTTGCTCTAGAACAAGAAAGTGAGTGTCCAGTCAGAAAAAATATATTGGAGATGACGGAGGTCTTTGAAATTATATCTTTAGGATACACCAAAAGCAAACGCTTATCAGGCAACACAGTGTTTGCGAACAGATTTGGTAGCAAATGCAGGAGACATCAAGCCTGCTAGTTAATGGCCTGTAGACTAATGGTTAAGCTTCTCTGCTGAGAGGTGGTGTGGAGTTTGTGAGACTCCTGTAGCTACTTTTCAGAAGCATTTTTACACTCTTGTCAAGATTTTAAAAGATACTTATGTGTACTGAGTTGCCTGCAGCTAGTATTAACCTGAAAGTCTTATTAGATGCTTAACAGCATTGTTTGCCACCTAAATATCCTTTAAACCATTAGCCTGTGCCAGAAGGATCACAAACTTTACTGGAATAGGTCTTTTAAACTTAGCTCTATGCTCAGGTTTCTTTGTGCTAGGACAGGTAACATCAGGCAGAAAGTATGGACGAGTAAAACCAGACACGGTTTGAGGACTATATGCTGTGTGTTTTTCAGGGTCTGCTTCACAGAGAAACTTGGGAAAATACAAGATTTACGAGTCTCAAAAGAGATTGTCAAATAGTTTGTTTCAGTGAGCCATATAAAAGCTTCTCTTCAGAGGAGGAAGTAAGGAAAGCCAGTAGGAAAGTGGACTGGCCTTGGAGTTTCAGTTAAGTTCCTACCTCACGCATTCCGAATGTGTGTCCATCACGCTTTGTTTTTGTAACAGGGTCAGGGAGTGTCTCAAACCCTCTGCTTAGCATTCGCACTGTAACAAATGATTCATATACTTGATTTCTTGCTGGTTTCCACTGGTCTCTGCCTAACAATTCCTGGAATAATCCGAAATGTTCTCTCCTACAGTTCACCTTCACTGCTCTGCTGTGTGCCTTTCCAGCCTTCCTCCAGTACCTCAGCTCAGGCATGAATGGGCACTGCATACTCTCTGCTACACAATTGCCTCAGCATCTGGAAGTTCTATTCTGTCTTGAGGCAATGTAATTTTTCTAGCATACCTTAAGATTGATAAGTCATCCCTGACCATGATCATTTAACAAATCAACACATCATCTGATTATTTTCAGAGAGGTTTGCTGGGGAAATGTTTTATAATATGGAAAATGAAAGATAATAAGAAAGGATCCTACTAGTATGGTCATTGCAAGAGAAAGTTCATCGAAAATGGCGTGTTGTTCAAGGATGGAGGAAGGCAACCCAATAACAGGAGATGCATAAAAGGTTGAAGTACTCTTCTGGTTTCCTATCAGTCTTTGTAGGCAAAACTCATTTCCTAGAAAAATCGATGAAATTGATGAGCCTGCAGTATTCAATGCAGGTCTGTCTTCTAGATAGATGAGTTTTTGATATTTGATATTAAAGTCAGATATGTGTCAAACAAATCTTCTTCTTTTTTTTTTTTTTTTTAGTATGGTCTCCTGGCATAGTACTGCCTAAACTGTTTCAAAGAAGTCTCCTGGATTAGCTATTTGTTGGTTAGATTTTTAAATTTTAGGGTTTGGTTTTTCGTTTGTTTTCGGTGTTTTTTTTTTCTTTGTTTGTTTTGTTTTGTTTTTTTTTTTTGTTTTGTTTTTGTTGTTGTTTTGCATCTCTTGCGTCATGCTAGTCTTGTGGTCCTTCAGTATATTCTTGGTTTTGTGGTTATATTTTAATTAGGTATTTTCCTACTGTTCTCTTTTTCTGTGCATGTATGGTGATCACTACAAATATAGCAGATGTTTGCCTGGTTTTGAAACTCAGGATGATTTTTAAGATGCTAATGTTCAGTGAAAGGTGGGATTTTTTTTTATTACCAGCTCAAGCGAGTGTGGTGTAATTAACATGTTTCGTCCAGATCAAATCTCTAGAGCTTTGCTGTCAACACCGAGCAGCATCCTAGAAAGCAGTTTCCTGTTTGGCTAGAGTTCTGTCAGCAGCATTGCCAAAAGATGCAACTGTGTTTCCCTTTGCTGCTTCCGTGCCAGCATCAGGACTGGATGGCTGACTGGGATCCCGAAAGCACGAATCCCAGTTCAAAATGGGCAATGGAGAGAAAGCACCACAGCTGGCAGAGGTGGAAGGTTAGTATGTGACTAGTCACATGACAGCAGCACTAACTTGGGCCCTTCATGAAACCACGTCCTAGAAAGGAGCTGCTGGATATATTTAAGCCGTGTTCGTTTGGTCTAAATGCAAGGAGTTCAGAAGTCATGAACTTGGCTGTAGCATCCTAGTCAAATGACGAGTCTGTGTTCCAGATTGTGGAATTTTAAGAACTTCCTATGGAAATAATCATTCAAAGCATTTTCATATAAAGAAATCTCTTCATGTCAGAGCTGTAGTTAATGAGGTTTCCTGCATCAGGGTGATGTGAGACTGCTACATAGCATGTGGAGTTTTACTCCAGGTACATCATTCCTTGCCAAATTTTGGAGAGCATTTCCATTTCTAGAAGTGAGTTAATATCATCATTCCATCTAAAAAGGGGAAACGAAGTGCAGAAAAGACGGGGAAAGGACAGGGTTCTGATCAGAATAGGGTATTAATTGATCTCTGAGACTTGATGGTTATGTAGTCATAGTGGTATGTAACAGCTGATCTCTGTGTCTGGGGAGTAAGCAGAGTGTGCCAGCTGGGAAAGAGACATGCCTCCAGTTCCATTCCCTTCAACTGCAGCTTCTGAGGAGGGAGTTCCCATGTGACTAGTAACGCTCAGTGTATGGTGAAGTCATGTGGGCTTTGCCTTTTATATTAAAGCTTCTTGGTTCCCTTTCATCGGTCTTTAGAAATTCTTAGCTTATTTTTCTTTTTGGCACTTTGTGCCTCAGGGGAGATTTCAATTTAGAGATACTGCTTATATGACCAAAACAAATAAAGGTTATTTGTTAAATAACCTCTGTTTGTTAACTCAGTGACTTTTTCAGCTTCTGAAATGAAGATGATATGCAACATAAAACACTGTACTGGAGTGGCCAGTAACGTAATTTTATTATATTCATATTATTATGAACACTGTCTTTTTATTAGGATGGTGTTTTGGCAGCAGGAAAGTTACATGAAGATAGGCATATTTTGATCTTGTTTCTAGATAAAGCAGTTAAGTGATAAACAAGGAGGAGATGTGTTCTATGACTTCACAGAAATCCCGTGAGGAAAGTCCCTAACGTGTGTACATTTAATGTTGCTTAAAGTTCAGGGAGTTTGCAGTCCATTGGAACAGTTCTTTCTGCTTGGACAGGACAGCAAGTGCCTGCCTTGGGCTGGCAGGCTGGCCAGTGGCAAAATCAGTGTGGTGTGCTTCAAGTCACAAGTAACTAAAGGCATACACCGTCAGGGCTTCATATGAACGCTTGTTTTCATTCTTTACTTTTTGTCCCACTTGATCACCTCTGAGTGTTAGTGCAACGCGTTGGGATTGTAAGGCCATGTAAAAATAATTACCCTGTTGTTAACACAGACGAAGTAAAAATGCATCGTTTGGCCTTTTTGGGCAGATGCTTCTTAATCCAATACAATAACAAGAGTTATTTACAAAGTACTTTAAAAACAGTAGCCTTTTCTCCCTTGAAGAGAAAAGCAGTACCTGCTACCATCATTTTTATTCAGATGTTTTGGTTTTTGTGGGTAAAAAAAGTCTGTTTGGTTTTCTTGTTTTGATTTTTAAACTTAAGGTTTTCTGCTAGGCTGGGTTTTGTAACTCTGTACAGGATGTTTAGCTTTGATGTTGGGAGTAATGTGCTTTTTGGTTTAGTTTTTTTTTTTTAAATTACTGTTTTAAAATTGCAGAATAATAAAAATCAGAGTTCTTTTCAGTTTAATGAAAACAAATACTTGAAAGAAATTTGACTTTGTTCTATTATAAAGTAAGAAAAGACAAAGCAAAAGGGAAAGCTAGCTTTCCGTGGTGAATAAATTTGGAATGCAACAAAACAACTGCTTACGGCTTTTCAGTGGTTGTCTGTAACCTGTCTTGGCACTGTAGCCTTGCCTGCTAGATTGAGGTGAGCTCCTGTGCAGCTTCCTTCTCCCAGGAGTCATTTTTATATCTTTTTTTCTGTACCATACAATGAGGAGGTGTGTTAAATAGCTGAGACCTCTGCTTCTCTGTCAAATCTGAGTGAACTCAATGATTTAAAATATTGTGAAGATAAGAATATGAGGTTTGCAGTTCACTGTGTTTGCGTAAGGCCCATTTCCTTACAAGATTTGATTGCTTACAAATTTTTTATTTACATATTTTTTTATTTTCTGTTTTTATCCAATTACTTGAAAACCTTCAGATTCAAGTATGTGTTGCCTTTAGTATAAGGTTGTAGTTAGATCTAAGTTTGTATTGGAATAGTCCAAATTATGTATTAGACTCTGGTTTTTGTCTATACCAACATGTTAAGACTAGATGTATAGGTTAGTGTTCTGGCACTGCTTTCTAAAATTTAAATAGCTGTGGACATGCTGCCATTGCTCTTGAAAAGGAGAGAGGGAATTGTAGGATGCCAAGAAGCACAAGTTCACCATTATTCCTTTCTGTCTTTGTATAATTTTTTACTTTTGAAAAAGTTTTGCTGTTTCTCATGCTGCTTGTGGCACAAAACTTGCTTTACTAGATATTTTGGTGTCATCAAAATTCAAGGAAGCAGGACCAGTAAATGCAGAACCAGAGAATGGATGTGCCTGGAGCACATCTGGGAGTCTCATTGGCTGAGGATAAGGTACAATGCAGATGACTGCATGGATCTGCAGGTGCCATATATGATAGTCAGAAGTTCTTAAAAGATAGAAGCTCTTCTCAACATTTTCCAGTACACTCATTTTTCAACACAGGGTTTTTTTAAAGAGTTCATAAAAAAAATACTGTATTAGGGCCCAAAAGGTGGTGTGAGATTGTGATGATTTCTAGACAAAGATGATTCCTATTTGATTTCAGGTAATAATAGTGTTTGGGTAGAGAAATTAATTTGATGAGACTCATCAGTTACTTAGATGTATGGCAGAGTTGAGTAAATTTTCAGGTAGTTTTAGGGAAATACGACTTTGTTAATGCTTCATCCTGATCTGCTGTCATGGAAAAACACTTTTCTTTCTGAGTAGCAACTTGTGGGGTAAAGGGCATTGGCACAGCTGGGACAGGCCAGCTCTCGGGGTATCTGCTCTCCCTCTGTACCAGCTGGCAGAAGGCTGGTGCATCTGCTCGTCCCATTAGCAGCTGCCCTTCTGTGTCAGAGCTCCAGTGTCTGCAGCCTTTGTGGAGAGCTAGCAAACCACAGGGTTTCCTGCTTCTTGCTGTTTGTATGTGTGGTATTGAAACATAAAGGGGGTAAAAGTGTTGAAAATAGATCCCATGCTGCTCTTCTAAGTCTTAAATAAGACAAGCCATCCCTACTGTTGCAGCGTAATTTTGCTGATTCCCCTTACTGTATTTCTGTAGCACTGAGGCATACCCCTTAGCAAATTGCTGAGGATGTAATAATAGTGTGTCTGTGCTGTAATACCATCAGTTTGTACTCTGGAACCTCAGCAGTACCTACAGTGTCTGCAAAAATGTAGAAAATGTATCTATTTGAAGGGGAAAGAAGCAATCTTTTACAACTGTAAAAGCGAAGGCATTGAGGATGGGACTTTTAATTGATGTGCTTTTGGTACAGCCTCACACCTAGCTAGGAGAGGATAGCTCCTGCAATCATGGGCAAGAGGGAAAGGACTCTTCAGACCAGGAACTAACAAAAGTGAAGTTAATATTTCTGACATTTGGAATAGAAGTCACAATTCTGTTTTAAATATGGAAGTTTTCTAGATCAGAAAGGGGAAAATTAAAAGTGGCAATGAGTGGTATTGTATACCATATCAGAGGGTGGAGAGAAAGGATGCCCTGGATTAGAGAGGGCACAAAAAGCTCATCAACAAAGCAAGTGCTACAGTGGAAGACAGTGCTTGTGGTTTTGACAAGCAGATGAGAGAGAAAATGGTGAAATTCAGAAATTCAGAAATAGTGAAACAATGGAGGAGTTAAACTTTCTCAAAGATTGATACTAGTGAATGAGAGGGAGCTGGGAAATTGCAGCTCTGGGTGATGTTGGACTGAGACAAGAAATAATTGAAAAGGAGCAAAAGATAGGAACTGGGTACCTTTGGAATTTACTCAGATAAGAATACAGAGCGGGATAAACCTCAGTATCTGTTGTGTGACTGAGTTTTTAAAAGGATGTGGAGGACACAATGCAACTCTGCCCCCTTTTTTGGGATAGGATAACTTTCTTGCTGATGCTTGAAAGGATCCAGCTGACTGGGGGCGCCACATTCACCCAGTAAAGGAGTATTCTATTTTGCTTGAAGGTATTTTTCTCCTTCTGTTACTGGAATTACTCTATTCCAACCCAAAAAAAGTCCCATCCTGTTTGAATTCCCCTTCTTTCTGAGCTCACTGATAAAGTTCAGTCTAGTGTCAGGTTTTTACTTTGATCTGGTAATTTTTGAAGTACTCCAGAGCATGGGATGGTGGCAAGATACTGTTTACTTAAACCCAGCAAAACTCAAGATAATGTTCTGCATTTATGCTCTTTTGTGGGACTGGACTTGGTTTGCTTATTAAGATGAAGTTACCCATTTGGGAAAGACTATGGCAAGTGACAGTGGGGGGGTTCAGCAAATCCATTCACGCAAATTTCCATTTAAACTCCTATTTCTAATTGGGAAACTTAAATTTATTTAATTCTGCCATAGATATTCCCAGATATTTTTATACATGTATTTTTTTGTACTTGATTCTTTGTAACGATTAACAACCTGGAATTTTTATGAAGCGTTGTACGTATGTATTAATCAAGTTGATCATTAAGAATTTAAATTCAGCTCCCAGGATCTGTAGACTGAGAACTGACACATGTTGGAGACCTAAGGAGAATACGAATAGGAGCTAAGGCAGCCCATCCCTGAACAGGAAGGGAAGGAGCCTTTCACGGCCATGAGCTTGTGACATTCATTTGCCTCACTTCAGATGTTTGCATCCTCCTCTCCTTGAGCTAATTGTCTAGTCTGTTGTCAGTGAAAAGGCACAGGCAATTCTGAGACTTGACTTGTGGTCTTTGTAAGGTGAGATGAACTGGACCTGCAAGGGCTGATTGTTCCTTTGTGAAATGGAGCTCGAAGTAACCAGAGTACATGCAGATGTTTGCATCATGGAAAAACACATCTGGGGCAGAACATCACCACGGTGCTGGAGGACATGCCTGGCACTGCATACTGCTAGAAGCAAAAGGAAGAGAAAGAGGCTGGGAATCTCTGCTACTTGGGAGTCCATATCATAAACAATGTCTTAATAGAGCTCCTAGAGGAGCATAGCTTATCTGAGAACTATTGGTTTCCTATTTCGTGGTGTTTGTTTTGTGGGGTTTTTTTGAATCTCACATGGGAGTGAGAGAGTTACATAACAACCATGTCAGCACACCCACAGCAGCAGAGCGGTGACACAGTTACAGGGTAAGAAGAGCAAACCAAAGATGCTATTTGCTTGGGAATTCTAAACAAAATGGACTGCTTGGAGGTGTTCAGTTGTAGTGATGGCAGCTCTAATTTTTCAGTCCTTAATATTGTGGTAGTCATTGTCTGCCTTGAAAATGTGGCTTCCGAACTCTTGTAAGAATCTGTATTGCTTTTTTAATTTTTCTTTTTTTCTTCTAAGCTCCTTCATATTACGCTTCAGGAAAAATCTAGAAATCTGGTTTACAACATTTTATCCTCATACTCTTTTTTATTAACCATTTTGTTAATGATTGAAGTTCTTCCATTTTTTGTTTGTTTTTTTTTTTTTTTGGTGGGATGTTTGGGTTTTTCTGTTTGTTTGTTTGTTTTTGTTTTTACCTTGGGAAATTTGGAGCCACCTTTGTGGATTTTGGGCATGTGGATTTGACAGTGTTGTAGGGACTTTTTGATTTAATTACTTCAGCAGAAGTTACCTGAATTTATTTTTGTTGTTATGTATAGAGAACGTTTTTTGACATTTTTTATGTGACATTTTGAACATTTTTAAGTAGACCTCTCAAAAGTGATTATAATGGAAGAGAATGCAGATTGATGATGTCTTTCTTTTTTTTGTGTGTGTGTAATTAAAAAGGCTGGAAAATTTTTATCTTTCAGTGGAAAAATAACAGCTAGTAGGGTGGAGTTTCAGTTTCAATGGAGTTTCACTTTTTATTCATTGTGACTGTGTCTCAAAAAAGTAATTGACAACAAAAGAATTAGATTTTTTGGTTGTTTTTCTGGCCTATGAACATCTAATTACATTTGTTAACCTCCAGTAAAAAGCAATTGTCAGAGCACAGAACATGTTGATGTAATTATTTTCTCTGTTTATCTTGTTATAGGAAGATGCGTACAGACAGATCAATATAACAGTCCTTATGTGTTTCTGTTCTGTAAGACTTGGGGAATGATGCTAAAGCAGATTCTTTTTTTAAACTGTTTTGCTGATAGTTTCAGAAGTTTTGCTGGTCATAGTGAAAGAGATGGAGATAGGGAGGGGAAATATGGTAAAAGCTAGATTGTGATCCATTTTTGCATGGTGAGTGTAAGAGAAGGTACTCTGGAAACCCAGCCTTTCTGGAGAAAGTTTCTGAAAGCTTTCCTTCAAGCAGTTCTGAGTGTCCACCAGTCCTCATTTTATTCTGGAGTGTAAAGTGTTCTTCTGAATCTCTTGTTAGATGTTTATTGAAATTTCTTTCCTAATAATTCCTGACACTTTATTTCCTATATTAACTGCTTGCTAAGCAGGGTACTGATATTCTCATGCATCTGTTTGTCATAACTATCAAGATCTTGCTGCTAATGGGTGATTGTATACTCATGCTCACAGTTGTCTTTCTGAAGTTAGTGTTGTTTTTCCCATGTCCATGATTTAACTACTCTGAATGTTACCTGCCATTTTATTGTCTATTCAGTAATTTTTCATAAAGCCTTTTTTTACTTGTCCTGGTTTAAGACCAGCTGACAACTAGAGCACTGCCGACCAGCTTGCTCAATCTCCCCCCTCCCCAGCCCCAGCAGGATAGTGGAAGAGAATTGGAAGGGTAAAAGTAAGAAAGCTTGTGGATTGAGATAGGAACAGTTGAATAATTAAAATATAATAATGGTAATAAATTGTAAGAAAAAGGAAAATAAAAGAAGGAAAAGGACAATAAAGGAAAAGAAAGACAAGTGGTGCAAATGAAAATGATTGTTCACTGCCAAATGATGCCCAGCTAGTCTCTGAGCAGTGACCCACTGTCAACGTTGCCGCGGCTTTATATGTTGAGCATGATACCATATGGTATGGAATATCCCCTTAGCCAGTTGGGGTCAGCTGTCCCTGGCTCTGTCCTCTCACAACTTGCTGGTGGGGTGAGAGGCCCTAAAGGCCTTATCCCTGTGTGAACACAGCTCAGCAATACCTAAAACATTCCTGGAATATCAACACTGTTTTCACCACAAATCCAAAACATAGCCCCGTACAAGATTCTATGGAGAAAATGAAGTCTATCGCAGCCAAACCCAGTATATTTCTGTGGTTTGCATTTTTCATTTATTACCTTGAGACCTTGAAGGTCTTTGAAAGTCTTTTTGTAGGAGAGGAACTGGATTAGGCTTCTGCACTGGTTTGTGGCTAGAACTTCAGTAGGCTTTTAAATTGGGACGTTCCATTGCAAAAGCCATGCTGACTCTTCCCAACAAGATTATATTTATCCAGATAGCTTCTAATTCCATTCTTCATTGCAGTTTTTATTAGTATATTCAGCACAAATCTCAGGTGCAATGTCTTCTCTCTTAAAAGTGTGTCACCTTTTCCACCACACAGTCCTCTACTACCAAGATGGTTTTAATTGAGAGGTGACACACAGTTGTGTTAGTAATTCACTGATTTCATGCTTGAGTTCCTTTAGGATGCCTGGGTTGAGTGCTGTCTGGTCCCAGTAGCTGTTAGCATTTGTTTTGTTTGTTCCTGTTGTTCCTGGTCATCCAGTCACTGCAATTTCAGACACATGGTGGAGTCCCCTGCAAAGAGGGGTCCTGGTAGGGGAATTCTGAGAAAAAGTGTTGCAATATTCTACCAGTAGTGTGACAAAACTCAGTGAGACTTTATAGGAAGGAAAAGTGATTTTATTTTAATACAAAACTGGTTTCATTTCACATAGTCACACATGTGTACTTACAAGCATCAAGATACTTCTGTCCACGCAGTTTACCATTCAGGCACCAAGGTATGTGTATCCACATTGTTGGTCCAGGATTCCTTGCAGTGATGTGGAAGATGAAAGAATCCAGCTGTTGAGTTCTCATCGAAGCTTCTGGACCCTTCTTCTGGCAGGCGTGTGGTTAATCCCTCCATCCTTTCTCACATCTGCATAATTTCAAATTAGTTTGTCTCTTTTTTTTAGGCCTCTTTTCTGGATTTGAGTATCCTGAAACACTATAGTGAATATGCTGTGTTTTGTTGCCTTGCTAATATAAGTACCATCAACAAATGCTATTATTATATTCCCTCTTCTGTTTTTGTTGTCTTCCCCCCACCCCGCCCTTCATGTTTTGTGCTCAAGCATTAACATTTATTCTCCATTCATACTAATGTTTGTATTTCTATCAAGTTTCTTTACTGAGGCTCCCCAGCGTCTCATACTGTCACCATCACTGCCATGAATCTGCCTGATTGATGTATTTTCTGTAATGCTTTTATCTTCTGAGTCCTCCTTTACTGTTCTGATGATGAGTTGCCTCCTGGAGTTTCTGGCAGGTTTTGAGTTCCTGACGTGCTTGAAAAAAAACCTATCATTAGTCTCTGCCAGTTGTTCACTTTTGGTTGTTTTGCCTGCCTTGGTGTGCCTTTACATTTAATTTGCCAGACTTTATGATCTATTGAGCCATGTTTTTCTATTTGGGCTGGACTTCAGCTTTTTTGAGGGTCGCCTCACTCCTACACTGCTGGTCTAACCATTCTGGTTCCTTTCTTCCTTCCTCAAGTTTTACTTAATAGGAAGTATGTATCTGCCTTGTCTTTCTTACCTTACCTCTGTTCATAAATTCCACGGTGCCTGCAAAGATTTAAATTCTTTATCTGACCGTTTCAGATTCTCTTAACAAGTTCCCTTCTCATCCTTGCACTCTCTGATGCTGAATGCAATTATAGGTTTATTTTTCATCTCCATTGCTCCAACTGGGAAGCTATTTCATAATCTTGTAGCTGAAGAGCCACTCTGTATTTAGGACTAAATCAAGGATTGCGTATTCTTTAGTGGGCTCCCTAACCAGCTGCTCTGTGAAACAGTCCCTGATTTACTGCAAAAAAAGTCACATCCTGGTATGATGGGATGTTTGTGTTCTATATTGAAAGGAAGTAAGCCAATGTCTCCCATTACAATATTCCACTTCCATCATATCACAGTTAAGTGGTGCTATTCATATTAGGTGGTAGTAAGGACCAGGTACCTTCCTGTTTCAGCCTGGAATCTAGGACATGAGGATGCTGCTTAAATTGTGGAAATGATAGGTTTGTCTATCTGAAATAAGAGGAACTGAATATACTTGTAAATCAAAATTGTGCTTTATTTAGCATAATTGTAGAATTTTTGTGCTTGAAAGGGGCATTTAAGTCCATCTAGTCCATCCCCCATGCCATGGACAGTGATGTCTTTCACTACACCAAGTTGCTCAGGCCCCATCCTACCTGGCCTTGAACACTTCTGGGGTGGGGCATCCACAGCTTCTCTGGGCAACCTGTTCCAGTCCTTCACCAGCTGCATTGTAAGAAAATGTTTTCCTTGTGACCAATGTAAACTTACCCTCCTTCGATTTAAAGCTGTTTCCTGTTCTCCTATCATTACAGGCCCTGGTAGAAAGTCTCTCTCCTTCTTTACTATTTGTCCCCTTACATATAAAGAAGCTGCAATGAGCTCTCCTGGAGCCTTCTCTTCTTCAGGCTGTTGTTTTTCACAGATGAGGTGTTTCATCCCTCTGATAATTTCTGTGGCCCTTCTTTGGACTCGCTCTAAGATACTCACGCCTTTTTTCTGTGTTGGAGGCTCCAGGTCTGGGTGCAGTACTCCAGGTGGGGTCTCATGAGAGCAGAGAGGAAGAATTGCCTGTTGGCCACTCAATTAAGTGCAGTAATTTTTATGACTGAAGTGTTGAATAAATAGTTTGCTAAAGTAAAACCAAGGACAGAGAAGAGGAGAAAATCTTTGTGTATTAAAAACATCTTTCCTTAGTCCCATGGCAGTGTTGAAAAGCCTCTAAAGGTACAATAAAAAAAAAATTATGCTAGTTCTCTTTGGATTCCTCAAGTAGGCTGTTTCTTATTTATGTGTCTTCCAAGTACAGGGTACGGAATTCAGGGGGACTTCAACTGCTCTGGCAAATTCCAGAAAATAGTAGTTTAACATGCACAGTCTAACAAAATTCCATCATTTCTTTTGATGAGCAAGGCTGAAAGCAACTCGTAGTGAATGTCTTCTGTATTTACTTCTGACTAAAAGGAAGGAAGGGATGGAGGAGGGTGGTAAATTGGATGAAAGTAGTTATTAAGCAATGGCCTGGAAAGAGTACTTCAGAAAATCAAAGAATTTTTCAATGTCTGAGGACAGAATATTTAGTGGTTTCTTGAAGACATGCTGTAAGGGCACAAGTACAGGCTGTTTCTTTGGAAAGAATAGATAGCCATAATTGCTGATGCCTAATTACAAGTTATTCATTAGCAGAAACTGAAGGAGTCATGCAAAAAAAGGGGTATTAGGTCAGCTTTTGAACATGTCTAAAAAAAATAGTACTTGTGTGTAGAGCCATTATCAGAAGGACTTGGTACAAAACAAGAAAGAGCTGGCAAAGTTGTGGCAAGAAAACATACTGTAAATATGTTAATAGCAAGGAAAATCACTAAAGAAATAACTTGTCTGTTAGGAGAAAGATGAGAATATTAACAACAGATGTTGCTAAAGTGGTTGTAAGCACCATTTTTGCTTTACTGATCAGGATTAGCTGTGAGCACACAAGCACAAGGGTAAGATGTTGGGGGACAGCCTAGCATACATACACGGAGGCTAAAGCTTGGGGTCCTTTCCTAAATACTCTTACAGCGGATAGAAAGTTTAGGCAAATGACTAAAATAGGTTGATGCTATTAGGGACCTTATTTGAGAATGAACAGAAGATAGCTGAAATCCTGGAAAACCAAAGAAAGACCGATTTAGTGCCCATTTCTAAAGGGATCAGGGGTTGAAAGTATAGAACCACAGGCCAGAATGACCAACAGAACTACAGGCCAGGGAGATTAATTCCAGGAAAAATAGTGAAAAAACCAATTTGCAAGCATTTGAAAGAAAGTGAGGCACGGCACGCAACAATAAACAGAGACTTGGCAAAGACAAGTTACTTTGAATCAGTTTGCCTTCTATGACAGAGCAACATGCCTGCTGGATGTGGGGGAAATAAATTTGATATATCTTGACTATAGGAAAGCTTTTGACACTTTTCTGGTGCTCCTATGAACAGGGTGTGAAAGTACTAACTAGTTGAAGTTTTGTACAAGGTAGGTATAGAACCAAATTTAGTGTATGATTAGGGTAGTTTGTTTTTGGCTGCAGAGAATTTCCTGATTTAGTAGTAACCTCTCCAAAGTCTGCTACAAATTGATATCAATGCTGTGAACATGAAGAAGTTTTAATGAAGGTCTGTCCAGCAAATTGTATCAGAGCTGAAGGCTATGTTAGAGAACAGATAAAACTTGAGGTTTTCTTCTTGTAACATTGCAGAAGGTAAGTGTGAAGCTGGGAAAAATAGTCAACTATCACATGGGAAACAGTTTCTATCTAAGGAGGTCTGAATAAAAGAATTTTGAAGTTGTAGTTGATTCCAGCTGAACACTAACTGGAAATGACGTCTTGTTGGAAAACATTGCCATTGGCAGAGTGGTTATATGCAGTGCTGGTCTGGCTCAGAAGATACCAACTAAGGAGTGAAATGAAATATGTGCTTCATGTGGCTTCAGGCTTCAAAACAATGTTTGAAAGACTGGAGACAAGCTAGATGCAAGAGCACCAAGAATGAGCAAAGTTCTAGAAAACTTCCATGACATGGCCCATGGCTGTGGCAGTCTGTGTTTGCAGTTCTTGTTCAGATTACTGTACTGCCTATGCTACTATTTACTGTCAGTTACAGTAAATCTTTTATATAGTAATGAGTTTTATTTGTCCTTTTAATACAATCTTCATAAAACTGCATTAAAAAGGGGTCAGAGGCTGGGGGGAAGTCCTTATTCAGAAAATGTCCTTACTGAGATGGCAAAATCTAGTACTTAAAAATCAAGAAAGGCTATTTCTTTTCTGCATAAGTGCATTCAGCATCCCTGTATGAGCACAGGCAGTCTTTTTAGTTATGTGGTTGTGTATTGTTTTTCTCATACAGCTTTCTAGTCTCACGTATTACATGTTAAGAATGCACACAAAACCAGCAAAGGGGTGTGTTCATCTTAATCATGCTTGCTATTGCCAGTATGTAGTTTGGTGCAGTCCAGTTTTTTAAGGTTTGGGGCTTTTTTAAACTCATGGTTGCACTTGTATAGGATGCAGTGTGGATCCACTTTGGTCAGCAGTAAGATGAGTTTGATTGGGTTAATATTCAGTCATTCACATTCCCATTGTGTGATTTTAGTCTCAGAAGATACTTGAGAAACTATTGCCTTAATATAGTTGAGGAGATGGACTTACTTGTACTTCATTGCTTGTTATAGTTCCCTATGATAACTGGTAGTACATACCAGTTAAACTATCTCAATGGCCATATTAAAACCAGAATGTTCATCACTTGCAGAAGATGAAATTAGCATGGTAGCATTTTGTTCTTTCCATTCATGCCATAAATAATATTTCATTACTGCTCTGTAAGGAAATTAATTTAGTTATATGCTATGCTGATAGAAAAATGATTACAGTGATGAATATGAACTCATAGGTGAGCAGTCCTATTCTAATCTTTCTTCAGCTGATGTGACTGCAGTGTAACTGGAAAGAAGTCTTGCTCTGTTTTTTGTATATAGAAATGGATAACATTTGAAGAGGCACTTACACTGTGTACTGAAGGGTGTGGGCCATATATTTTTGGAAAGTGACTTTCTTGAACTATATATTTTGAGCTCTGTGTTTCAGTCTGTTTCCCTGCAGAAGAGAGGATTTTCTGTTATCCTGTAGAAGTGAATAATTTTTACGTGCACTGTGCAAAATGTCATAAAATACCTGTAGCAATGCGGAGCATTAGATTTGCAGATTACCATGAAAGCACACTAGTCTGTGCAAAATGCTGGATGGCTATATTCAAAAAATAAAAAACGCTCAAGCAAATCAAGCAAACAAACAAAAAACAAACAAACAACAAAAACGAACACCACCACCACCCCCAAACATACCCCAACAAAAACAAAACTGCAAAAAGCAAATCTGTTTTCTCTTTACCCCTTCCTATACCTGCCAGTTTTAAAGGAGCTGTGCAGTGAGAGGCTGTAATTGCTTGTCAGAAGGCATAGAGGAGTTTAAGGAATACCTTTCATGTGAAACATTTGCTGAGTAACTCAGAGATTTCTGATTGTCCTTCTGAAATCCACAGACTGAAAAGCTCAGAAGTGGTGGCGGTCACAGCAGTGCTTATGTTCTCTCCAGTATTTCTCTGTAAGTTCCTAGGGGGTTGTACTGATGAAAGCTCCTGGTGTGTCTGCAATGCAGTCAGAACTGCGGCTGCAGTTCCTTATGTATACTGGGCTAGCCTTAAGCCAGGTGGAGGCTGTTCTCTGGCCACAACAGCGCAGGTTCTGACCACTCCTTACAGCAGCCTCTACTTTTCCTCCTTCCCAGTAAACTGCCTTTGGTGTAGGGAACTAAAGACAATGAACAGAATACTAGATCCCTCATCTTAGCAATGGGAATGGAGTGAACATGCAATGGAGAAACTCACACACAGTCTCTTGGCAAAAACAACCAGAAATTGTTTTATGCTAAACAGTTGCCTCTCATTCCTCCTCTCCCTAAACTTATCTCTCCACAAACATGTTTAAATTGTCTAACTGTTAAATACTAAGCTTCACTTTTCCATGCAGTTGTGTATGAAGGCATTTTAATGCGCCTATCAGGGGAGTGAACCCTGACAAAAGAAGTTGTGGCTGTTCTTGTAAGGCAACTTCATAGATTGTCCTGCAATAAACAGCTGAACAGAAGAGGATAGCGTTTGAGTCAATTATGTTGCTTGATTTTGTCAGCTGGCATATGGTAGCTGCAGTCCTTAAATGGGTTTAAAACAGAGATCTCCTGCTGTGCTGATAGCTAAATCTGATTATTCAATGATCTGGCTTTTCCTGTGAGATACCAGAATTAAACAAGGCAGCATATTTATTATGACATGCACCAGAACCACACCCGTGCATCCTTTAATAAGGAATTTGTGAAACTAGCTTTGTGGCATTAGAGTAGTGGAGGTGAGATTTGACTGTTCCAATGTGCCTGGCATTTATAAGGAGCTAATAAAAGGTGTCTTTACATGTTACCCTAGAATTTACTGTAGATTCACTCTGAAGCAGTAGTGAATATCGGCTTACGAACTACTGTAGAACTACTTAGTAATCCTCTCTTGTGATATTAGACACAAAGCTAATGCACTGTGATATTTTTCTTTCCTGCAGTGTTCATAAAGAAAATTATGATGAAGTTCAGTTCTGGTCTCAGAAAAAATTGCAGACAGACATGCAAAACATAAAGCATTTTCAATTTTGAGCTTGTTTTAGGCTTTTTTCTTCCATGTTATGTGGTGTTTCTCTCATTATAAATTTATCAAAACTATGTTTTCTATCTCTTTTTTAAGTGTGGTAGGTATTTAGGTGGTATCAATCATCTTCTGCGCCTTAGAGATGAGGAACACAACAGAAGGTCAAAACGCTACAATGAATGGTCTTGTCTTCTGAGTTCTTGGACAGTCTCAATCCTTTCCATACAAAAGTAGTAAGTCTCAAATGTGAGAAATAAAGAGATTTAACTATAGAAAATGCTATTTTCCAAATCAGCTATTTATTATGACCATTCTTTGGTTGGTAGTTTAGATCTTTTTAGTTTTAGGGGAGAGCTGTGTGACTTTCTTGCCACTTGGTAAACCCAATGCATATCCACAGTTCTTTTGGAGTCTTTGGACTTTCAGGTCTTGACAGGGCGGCTGTATTTCGCTTATACAGAAGAATGGTTAGTTCCTGCTTGCATGGAATTAACTGCTCGTTCACAACACTGTTGTTCTGTGCTGGTTGTGTGACAGCTTTGGTATTGCTGCAGAGCAGCACAGTTGTAGGTACTTGGTGGTGTGATAGGCTTGAGGGATTGCAAGAAGGCTCCAGGTTAAGCTGCTGCTGCAGCTGCCAGGGCAGTGAATCCAGCCTTTGCCCTCAAGTCTCTTTTCTTAAACTTGCAAGTTGCCCTGAGGAAATGAAGCTGTCTGGAGCATAACTAAGTGAATTCTCCTCAGGACCCGTAACCAGCATCTGTACTGCAGGTTGAACTTTATAAAGATAAATGAGATCCTTCCATTCTGTTTCTGTATATTATCTAAAGCTTGTAGTGCTGTGAGCAGAAAGATTTGCAAATACTAGTTACACAAAAGTATACAGAAATTAGAGAAAGCTGATAGTGATGTTGATTTTAATGTAAAATATCTGTGTATCCTCTGTGTGCCTGATAACTTCTGACCATCTTTGCAGATTGATGAGAATTTTTTTCAGCGTTGGCCTTGGTGGATGCCTGTCTGCACTGGAGCTATAGTGTATCAGTTAATGTGCTCAGGCTGAAATATTGTGGTAGGTGTTCCTTGCAGTGCTTCTGGCTTTTTCAAAAGGTAATCCAGGAAGCAATTGCTTCTTTTGAAACTTTGTACCATGTTTCTGTCTCTTAGCACTGAGAAGTTACTACTGTATCTCTTCTCATGATGCAAAATTTTATTTCTTCAGTGTACATGTAACTGCAAGCTAGTTTTTTCTTGTTTTAAAGAATGGTGGCTGGGACATTTGCAAGAGCTGCAGGTTTCTTGCGGTGAAGTCTCTGCTGTGGCTGACTGACACCAGTAATGGCTGTGCCACGTCACTGTTAGGGACTCACCGCAGAGTACTTGTTTTCTCTGTTGAAACTCTCCTGCTCAGTTTCTCAGACTCCAGCTCCAAGTGCCCCACCTTTGTAAGCAGCATCTTTAGTAGATAAGCAAGCCCTTCACCCAGGAGATGCAGATGCATCATGTCCAAGCCCAGTGTGCAGCCCAAGTTAGTAATCCCTGCTGAGTTCTGTCATAAAGGAAGCATAATGCATAAAGATTAAAAAAAAAAAAAACCCTTAATACTGAGACTGCAAAATACAATGAGGCTCTTGGCAGAAGATTTTATAGTGTAATCTGATACCAGCTAAAGGCACCTGTTTCATTTTCAATGAACAGGAAAAACCAAGGCTCCTTTCCCAGCTGGGATTTTGTTACTATAGGGAACCTAAACATGATCAAAGCGGGTTTTTTTCACTTGCATCCATGTATGATTCCTAGGGTGCATATGGAACTGGTCCATGAATGTAACCACTCACGTCCAAGTATTTGATTGCAATTATAATACTGAGGGCAAGGGAGGGAGGTTAGCAAAGTTTTTCAAAACAACTTGAAATGAAGAAATGTGAACTAGATCACTTCTAATTTTTTAAAAACTATCTAAGTAATTTATAAATATGGTGATAATTTTGTTTCATAGCATTCCCTGGTTGTTTTTGTGTTTGTGTGTATATTTTTTTTTGTCTGGGAAGCATATGCAGTAAATGGAAATACTATTGCTGAAATTACCATTACAGTCTCAATAAATATAAAGACTTTCTAATAATCATAAATAGAAGTGAAAGGAGGACTTTATTGACTAAAGGAGACTTGCTTGTACAAGTAATAGCATATATTCCTGTACTGTGATTACAAAGAAGAAATCAAATTTACATTGCTTAAAGTCAGCCTAGGAGTCAAACATCATCCCTTGATATTTTTAAATGCTGTTTATCAGATGCATCCAAATGTCTGCTGTCCTATTTCTTTTGTTTGTCATTCTATAGAAATAATTTTCAAAGGAAAAATGTTTCTTTCCTGAAAATCAGCAAAAAGGTATTAGTTACTCTGACATAATTCAGGTTGTCTGAGTCAATGGGCATGCTGTTCACTGTAGTTGGTAGCGCACTCAAGTTATTCATAATGCAGTGGTGCATTTGCACAAATGCTTTATGTTGAGGATTGTGGCTGTTAACTGGGACAGCACTCTTAATTGTGTAATGCAGTTGCAGTTCCCAGAGTGCCATGTCAAGCTCTAAAGGACTGGCATTTGTCATAGAGCGGTGACATTGCAAACAATCTATCAAACTAATTAAACAAGCCAAATTAGTTAAGTGTTTGTTTCATCTTATTTCAAAGTTCCTTCTTTGGCTAATACAAAAACATTTACAAACTAAGTTTGTTTTTTTTTTTTGTGTTGGAGTTTGTTTTCAATATCTCAGACATGGATACATTTCTCCTGAGAGCAGTCTGTAAGTCCTTAGTGCTTTTTTACCCTTTAAACTGAAGTGTTTCAGTTCAGTTTTTCAAATGGACTTTGCATTTGTGGGCAGGAGAGCACAATATACCCAGCCTGGGATTACTGTTCCCCCTGGCCCTGATTATTGAGTGTATGCAATGTCTTACAGTTTTAAGGGAACAGAGAACCTCGGCTGAATAAGTTCTCTGTATCGCTTTGGGAGCATCAGGACTGACATATGCAACGAGGTTTTTATGGTCTGGAGAGATAAAAAGGGTTGAAGGAGAAAGATCAGAAGAATTAGCAGGATTTGGTATGTAATTCTCTCTCAGAAGAATCTGTGCAGGCTGTGGGGTATAGATGGTTGCTGGGGAGAGGGTTATGAAAGTTCAGCGTTCTCTGTGAAAAAGACCCCATGGTAGTTGACTCCTGGTGCTGCAGAGGTGCTGTTTGCTCTTCAGAACCTCCCAAATGCCCTGACCCTTCCAAGATTTTGGAAGTGATTACTGTATGAAGCGTCTTAGACATAACTTTGGAATGTTGCTTCTTTTGTAACCGTTCAAGGCTAGTGTTGGCCCAAGTTCTACCAGAGTCCCCTGTTCCCTTATACAGCAGACTGAAAGGAGGTTCTGCGATGAGCCAGGCCCATTGAATGAGTCCCTGAAGTGGGGCATTTTGCATGGCTAGCTCCCATTTGAATAATAGGAATACCATCATCAGACTTTCTTACCAGGCACTGTCATACATCCTCTCAGCAGCTGATTCTTCCTTTGCAGACAGATCTTTTACTTTAATTGTTTGTGCCTTTACAGAATAAAAGCCTAAGCCACCCAGAAAGTCTTCATTTGCTCTGCAAGACTTCTGGTGTAGGTCGTGCATTCTACACTTATCATCTAAACCACAGTAAGCCCACATTAACAGCTTTCCAGTTGTTCAGGGCGGGTTTCTACTTTCATCAGATAACATTGCATTGAGTACTTGTACTTTTTGTTTACTCATAGGGCTGCTAATGAAGTCTTTTTCAGGACAGCCTGAGTTGACAGGTCTCCTTTTATTCCCTAGAACAGCATGATAAATATTTGATTTCCTGATTGCTTTGAATATGTTAGCTTTTGTGATTAAGCAGAATTATTCTAATATTCCTGATATAAGGTAGTAAAATTGCATAAAAGCAAAGCAGGTGGCTGGGTGATACAGTAGAAGACAGAGATCTCTGGTGGAAGTTATCTCACTGCAGCCAACACTGACATTAGACTGATGTGTGCCTCCAGTCATGTCAGTGCCGTGCATTCAGGAATTATTAGGCAAGTCTGGCTACCTGAACTCATCTTCATTAGAGTCCAAAGGCCAAAATCAGCCTTCAAAAGAGTAAGAATCTAGGATCTCATAAGTATTTAAAGAACCTGTGGATGTGGCCCTGAGAAACATGGTTTAGTGATGGATTTAGTAGTTCTGGGTTAACAGTTGGACTCAAAAGTCTTTTCCAACCTAAATGATTCTATGATTCTAAAGTGGTCAATAAGGTTGCCATTCATTACCTAAATTATTGGCAGAATTACCCATCTGAAAAGATTTAATATTCAGAGGATTTGACTCACAAATGTTTTGTTTGGCTTCAGATTCTAAGTAAAAAATGGTCAAACATGAATCAGTCCATGGTTTCCTCAATATCTGAGTCAGTTCTGAAAATATGTCTTAGGAGACTGGGATAATATTTTCTCTGGCCTGTATTTCATGGTTATGAACAGTGCTACGCATGTAAGAAGTGATGAAAAATAAATACAGTGGTAGACTTTTTATTCTATCAATAAAACCTTCACATTATGTTGTAGTACAACTATCTTGTGATATATAAAAGCAATTTTTTTTGACGGACTTTTGTTTATCTACTGATACAGAGGGAACTTGTGTGAAAAAAAAAGATCTTTTGGAGGATTCATAAAGCTTGAGTTGCTACACACATTGAATAATTTTGTCTTTGAGCATTTGAATCAGGAAGGGTGAGTTCTGCCCTGATAATATAACAGCATTCAGGGTTGTTTTCAGATTCTGGCTTCTGAGGCAAACCTGATTAGCTTGAGATACAATTGATTAAAAATAACATGCATATTTATTCTCGTTTCCCTGAAAAAACCACATTGGGAGTAATCAGTTTTGCCTTGGAAATCAATGGCTTTTGTCTAGGAAAAAAGAAGCTTCATCTAATCTCAACTTCAGCAGCTTTTAACTAACCGTGTTTG
Organism: Grallaria varia; assembly: GCA_013396735.1. Classification (NCBI taxonomy): domain Eukaryota; kingdom Metazoa; phylum Chordata; class Aves; order Passeriformes; family Formicariidae; genus Grallaria; species Grallaria varia. The sequence goes on along the minus strand of VWZG01001381.1, from coordinate 196,674 downwards.
GTTTTTCCAAACTGTGAATCTGCAAGTCCTTCCCACGCCCAGATCTGCACACACAGATATGTGAAAATCAAAGGGCATAATCTGGTAGAAATTCTGCTGTCATTATAGTGTATACAAGATGGTGACAGTTTTGGCTGAAGTACATTTTTCTAACAGGCAGCATCTGGCCTTTGGTATTAAAAGTAAGCCTGTGAATAAAATTCAGTCTATCTACAGTGTGTTATCATAAGACTTTTTCAGCAACATTTGTCTTTAAAGTACTGGCTGGAGTGATTCATTGCTAATGATAAACATTTTGCCTTCTTTGCTGAATCCATTGTTTTAATTTTCTTTTGAATCAATGAGAACAGAGCTTTCTATTTACAGCTTGCTCAGCTCAGGTTAATGAGCCAAAACAAAAATATACACAGTGTTTGATGGAAAATAAGAGATCATTTGCTTTGAACAAAAGCATTCTCCTCAGAACCAAAGCATTCATTAGGACTAATCAGATACTTTTTTTTAATAGAAAAGTTTTCATATAATTGTAAGTCTTGGAATGAGGTGTATATACTAATTTAGGAATGAGATAAAAATTAGAACCAAAAAAAACCCCCAACCAAACCCCATAACATACCACAGCATAAGATACTGTTGAGCTTTTGCTTCCTAATGCCTGTTAGTTTGGGAAGGGAGAGGACGACAGTCTTTCCTCACCTGACAGTTCTAAGTCTCTTTATTCTGAACTCCAAAATATATTGCACGTTTGTTTTGTGTGTGTGCTGTCTGAAGGTGCAATGTCCTTCACCAGTCAGTTTTGATTTAGGCACTGTGTTTGAAACTGCTCACAACAGCTGACTTTAGACATCCCATCTCACACAGAATGTGTTCAAGGCCAGGTTGGATGGGGATTTGAGCACCCTGATCTAGTGAAAGATGTCCATACCCAAGGCAGGGTGGTTGTAATTTCCTGTCCACTAGTGGCAGTCTGTGTGAACCTCCCATCTCAGTTTAACATTCAGTACTGTTGTAAGGTATTTCCAAAGTCATGTTAGGTTGACCTTTCTTATGGGACATGATAGACCATCAATTGTGTTTGCCATTACTTTCACATTTAGATACAGGTGAAGCATTTTTCCAGTTGTTGCTGTCTCATCATTGATACTTCTGCTCAAAGGCCATTGTCCGTAGCTGTGTGCTCTTGCTGAGTCTGCCCTATTCATGGGATCAGGCAGTTGAAATTGAAAGTCAGGAAATGCACATAGAATAAATCTATATGTAAAAAATACAAATATAGTATCAGCAACTGTGAGTATTTGAGTATTTAATCTACCTCTTGAACCAAATAAGGTTGTATATGCCGAGAAGTTTTGTTCTTCATTGTGGCTATTACCGCAGTGAAGAGCTAGTCTCTATTGGAGACTGCATTGCTAAATAGGAGAGTGGGAGGAATAGGATGAGATGTACATGGGGGAGTACAGTTACATTCCTGGATCATATATGTAAGTGTCTACACCTGAAAAATCAATGATTAGCTTGTGTTAAACTTTAGGCGAAAAAGTTATTGTCATACCTCAAAAAAATTTGCTGGTGTTTTGTAGTAAGTAGTGTTACCTTGCCATTAGTAAGACAGGAAGGAATTATTCACTTTCTCCTCATTCATCTCTTTTAGGTTTCTGTCAGGAAGTGAACTACAAACATTTTCACTTTGCCAGCAGTTTTTAAAATAGCTGCATTTTCCGTCCTCATTTGATTTTAAAAGAAATCAGTCTTTGAGATGTCTTTTTTTTTTCTTTTTTTAATTCAGCATCATAAATAGTATTCCAGTATGAATCAGTTCTCTGGTGTCTGCCTTTTATCTGTTCCTTACTTTGCTTAGAAGAAAGCAAAACTTAATTTTCTGTATGTTATCGATGCCAAATGTCGAGGACGTGGTACTGAGGGCTGAGCACTTTCAGGTGATTTATTACCAACCCCATATTATAATATAGGAGTTTTTAACTCAAAGTTAATTTCAATAGAGGCACAGCAGAAGGGAAAGGTGTTGTCCCATGGAGTCCATATGAGTAAGTTTGTGGTGGGTATGAGGTGTGTGGTGATTCAGAGGCAGAGGACTGTAAGGACAGGGACACTTCTGGGGTGAGCATACTGTGCAATTACATAATGTGACCTGTGATGCTGCTACTTTTTGTGGTTTTGTGGATGAATCATCAGTTGCAAGTGTGAAAATCAGATACTTGCCTGAAAATTAAGCAACAAAAAAACCCCAAAAAACCCAGAAAAAACCAGACACCTGATTTTCAATTGTTCAACCTAGTTGTCACCCAGCATAGATAATTTGCATTTCTCTGTATGTCCACAGTGCCACAATCTTACCAATTATAAACTAACAACAAAGAATAACATGGCTGTAGTAACTGGTGTTTAGGTTTGCTCTTGAATATGCTAATATCTGGACTAGAAAATTATGCTCCTTCGGGTTAGCTGGCTTTCTAAAGTAATAATGATCTGTAGTGTGCTTTGCAAAGAGAAACAGCTTCATTATGGTGGTGTGTTGTTGCCTAGAAAAGTTTGACCTGGTGGTTAAAGCACTTTCCAGAGGAAAGGGAAATATTTCCTTTAACCATTAGAATATTGCTTGTCTACTACCTTTGATGGTTAAAAAGAAGTACCCTTTTGTTTCTTTTCTGTTATAGAGAGATGTTGACTTGTGGATAAATGCTTGAGTGAAGCAGTTAAGATTGGCAGAGGTGGTACTTAAGGTACAGCATTCCCTCCCCCCAGTTCTTCATGTTTACTGTTAATTGCTCAGACCCTGTTACTGAGGGGGCTGTTGTAGTACTGTAGAGACATCATGCAGTCTTTCCACTCAGGAAGATAAATGCCTCGTGAGTCTTGTCCAAGGTTTTGCTTTTCTTCGAGTACACCTGAGGTTACTTCCTTATTCACAGCTCTTAGCTGACTGCTAAGAGCTTTCTGAAAATGCAGTGGAGTCAAGGTTGGCTTGTTCTGAGGTGCTGGAAGCCCAATGCAGGTCTTGAATGAACCGTAGAGATGGTATTTCTGTAAGTTGTCAATTAACTGCTTATGTGCCCAGCAACTTACAAGTCCATAGTCCATACCTACCAGTTCAATATCTGGAAAAATCAGTTGTTGTAATCAAGCAGTGTATTCTTGGGAGTGTATTTTTTATCATGAAAGTTAGAAATATTTTTGGTGTGTTATAATTACACTATTATATTGCGTATCTTGATCTCCTTGTTGCCAATTTTCTGCAAAGTTTTATACTGGAAGTATTATAGTTGTTATGAACATCCCATAGTTGAGACAAATCTAATGTATTGCTCTGGATTTTCATTTAAGAAAATGTGACATCATGAAAAATTGATACCATGATAATGTTAGATTTTCATTGTTCCTTTGAGTAGTGCATGACTGTTATTTGGTGCATACTTTTGTAACTGTGCAGGACTCAAATAATATATTTTGGATCTTAGATTCTGTTAATAATGTCAAATAATCATGATATTAAAATAAAAAATACTTGGAGGTCATTAACTGCCATTTATATCTGTGACCCAAAAGTCTTAATACTCCTGCTCCCGCAGTCTGCTGTGGCTTATTTACTGTTGTGGAAACTCTTGGTTGCTGGAAGTAGGATCTGGAAACCTGTTTCCAAGTACTGATTATATCCCGCAAATTTGTCCAGTACCATCTCTGATCCAACCCGTGCATACCTATATAACCTTTTCTTTTCCAGGAAAGAAAAAAGTTACAGAGACTGTAGAATCATTAAGATTGGAAAAGACTTCCAAGATCATCAAGTCCAACCTTTGACTGAATGCCACTAAGCCATATTGTGAACTGCCACATCATCTCATTTTTGGAACACTTGCAGGGATGGTTACTCAGCTGCTTCCTAGACAACCTGTTCCAATGCTTAACCCCTCTTTCAGTGAAGAAATTTTTCCTCACATCCAATTGAAACCTCCCCTGGCACAATCTGAGGCCATTTTCTCTTGTCCTGTTACTAGGCACTTGGGAAAAGAGACTGACCCCCACCTCACTGCAACCTCCTTTCAGGTAGTTGCAGAGAGCAATAAGGTCTCCTTTGAACCTCCTTTTCTCCAGACTAAACAACCCCAGCTCCCTCAGCTACTCCTCATAGGACTTGTGCTCCAGACCCTTCCCCAGCTCAACTGCCACTCTCTGGACATCCTGCAGCACCTCAATGTTCTTCTTGTAGAGAGTGGCCCAAAACTGAGCACAGGATTTGAGGTGTGGCCTCACCAGTGCCAAGTACAGGGGAACAATCACTGCCCTGGTCCTGCTGGTGGCACTGCTTCTGGTACAAGCCAGGATGCTGTCGGCCTTTTTGGCCACGTGGACACACTACTCTCATGTTCAGCTCCTGTTGACCAGGTCCTTCTCTGTTGGGCAGCTTTCCAGCCACAGTTCAGTGGTTCAGTTCAGTGCTGCTCAGTATTTCTAGGAAATACTTCCCTTTCCCACCTTCTGTAGCAAAAAGGTTCCTCTTCCCTCTAGAGGAAGGAAGATTTATGCCTATATATAGTTTCAAAATCTTTCATGGCATTTTTTTTTGGTCTCCCTTACCAACACGGTGGTTTGGGTGTTGGAAGCCAGAATGGGTTGTTGAAGCTTGTTGAAGGCCAGCTCTCTCACTACCTGTTCCCAGAGCCAGCTGACTGTCTAAACAAAGGGACAGCCAATAGCTCTGCATTCCAGCGTGATGGCTGGGGAGAGGACTGGGGGGGGTGTTTTCTCTTTTGCAGGGGGAGGACTTCACTTTTTCCCTGGCTTGGGACGTGGTGGGAGAGAGGTTTCCTGGTGCTTTTTTTTTTTGCCACTACACGTTTGTCCTCTGTCTGCTTGAGTTCCCAGCCACCACTTGCTGGGCTGGTGGCAGCACTGGGAGAGGGGGCCCAGCTCACTTCCTCCCTTGACTTTTCACATCCTGTGCAGTTCTCCTGAGAGGAAAACCACCACTGCCTGGATTCGCTACAGAGTCATCCAGGGGCCAGAGCCATCTGCAGAGGAGGTGCTAACTCCCAGTGCTTTCAGAGGAAGGACGGTTGTTTGAGGAGAGAGAGGCTCCCTTTCTAGTCGAGGAGGATTCCTCACTTTCCTTGATAGACATCTTGGTTTCTTTTTAAACTGAGACAGCCTGCTTCTCAACTTTGGTTTTCTGTTGTAGAGCCAGGAATGGTGAAGGTGCTTGGTCAGTGAGTGGGAGGTCAAGAACTTCAATCACATATTTGGTCTAAAGCTTCCTGTATCACAAAGGGACTAGGTCCACAGGGATCTGAAATGGCAGCACCCCTAACGGACCACAACACTTACATGAATGCTGAAGATGTTTCCTGGAAACATAATGCCAGGTTATTCTGCAGTGATACTGTAAAAGACACACACCTCCATCCAAGACTCTACTGTGGAAACACAGCAATTCTTTGAGTAATAGGTAATTTGAAAAGCTCCCCAGGAATGGGGTGGGACTCACTGCTGATTGCCAGCCAGCTGTCAACTGACTGAGCCTTGAGCAAAGATGGGCAATGTGGGTCCCAGGGTGTAAGCATGCTGCCTGCCTGGGCTGCCCCTGCTCTGAGGTGGCATCAAGTAGAACTTCTGGTGTTATGTCCAATTTTACAGCTCTTTTTCTGGATCTTTCTGCTTTGTACCTGTCCATAACTTTGAGCACTAAAGTAAATAGTGATGGTGGTGCTGCTAGCTTGACAGTTGGACTTGACAATCTTAAAGGTCTTTTCTAATCTTAAAGGTTCCATCATTTTGTGAAATACTTAAATAAAACTAAGGTACTGTTGTTGTAACCTCCGAGGCTGGTAACTTCCAATACAGAGTGTCTCCAGTACCAGCTTAGAATGTTTTGCCTGCAGTCAGGATGGTGCAAAGCTGAAATATTCACCACACAGTTGTTATTGTAGCTGAAGAACCAGCCAGCAACCATGTCACAACTTGCACCCTATGTGCTGTAATCAGTGTATTGTATGCTTTCTGCTTACACATAGGCTGCATGATCTGCCATCCCCAAACAAACCCTCTTGGTGTTGCCTGTGCAGGTGTAGGTGAAGCTGATGAATGGATTGTACTCTCCATGTATTCCTGCTTCTAAACTTAAGTAGTCTGATTACCTATTTTCCCTGTTCTGAGTTTCTTACTGAGTACATTTTAAAATGCATCCCCAATCTTGTAACCTTCCTTTCTGTGTCATTGGAAGCATTTCTTTTTCCAAAGCCCAGGTCCATTAGTCAGTTTGCCAAGCAGGTGATGAAGAGCCATTATTACGACTTTAAAACTTCACTGGCTTTTCACTGAGAAATCTGACAACAGTGTCAGTACTGTGCTTTATTGGGCCCATGATTAGACAGGAATGCAAATTCACTGCGACACTTAGTGAAGAGGTAAGGAAAGGTTTCAGTGTGGATAAAAGCAAGGAGTAGAACCTGTAGGAACTTCCTCAACAATACTATTTTCTCCTAAACTGAAGAGCTGTCACTATTTATGTGAATTTTTTTAATATGCAAAGGGTAGATGTGGCTATAAGGAGAACGGTAAGGCATTTTAAAATGCTTTGATCAAAAAGAGTAGGAAGAGGAGTTAAGCCCACAGAATTCTTTCACAATTGATGTATGACTTTTAATCTGTATTTACCCGTAGATACCTATTTGTACACTAATGGAATAATAAAAATTCAGCTAAGAATTTATTAGACAATCAGATATGGATGTAGCTGTATAAATTTTGTATGTGCTTGCTGAAATTGTTTTCCTAAGGAAAACAGCAAGATAGCTTGAAGTTTTGCTTGTCTGAGCTACCTGCTGTGCCTCATTTGAAAGGCCTGCTTCACTGATTGACAGTTCTTGAAGAGGTACTTCCATTAGAAGTCTCTTGTGTGTGTGTTTGTTTGTTTTTTTTCTTTTTTAATTTGTGATGTTTGGAGGTAGGGGAGAACACCTGCAAGTCAATATTCTATGAAAATACCAAAACCTCCATTTCTGGGGTTTTATGCTTTGGGATTATTGTTTTTTAAAAAGCCAGATATTATATATATGTATATTCTCTCTGTATCCTACTGGATTGCCTATGGGCTAGAGACTCCCAGGGGTTAGTACACAAGAAACTTGACATGCCAAATAGTGTACAATGGTGTCAGCCCTACAGAATTACAAACAGGGACTACTTCCCTTATGTTACCGCAGGCAAAGGGAGGTACAGAGGTAGAAGAAACTAAAGAAAGGGGTGATTCATTTCACCTAGCACTACCTTTCTGAAGTTCAGTGTTTAGTCTAAGCTAATTGTTTAGAGATAAGTGGATATTTCCACAGGGCAATTCAGTTCCTCTAGAAATAATCTGATACGACTGATACAATGAATTACCCTTTCAGGTTTGCTGTCCTCCATTAAATATGCTCTGTCTTCAAACAAGCCGAAACCTTTCTTTTTGTGTTACATACTTGTTTTTCAAGTCACAGGATAGTCTTTTAACTTCTAATTCTTTCATTCCACCAGAACAACCCTGACAGACCCCTTCCCCCCAGACCCCAAAATACTCTGCTCCACTCTCTCCTCTAAGGTCATATAAGTAAAGAAAATGTTAAGCAAACCTTAAAATCTATGGTTGTGTTTTTGTTTAAGCTCTGTAGGAACAGAATGGCAGTGAATAGTGCAAGTCCTATTTCTGTCTGTTTGGTGGTAGGTTTTTTGTTGTGTTTAGGGGTAGTAGGAAAGCTGTGGAGGGCGAAAACAAGGCATCTCTGTAGGCAGAGGTGAAAATGCAATGCTGGCTCATTGCATACTCCTAAGTCACTTTTGTAGTCACTTTCTTTAGCTTTATCCAGAAATCTTCATTTTGCTATTGTTTCTGAAGTAGGGATGAGTTTTCTGTCAATATCACAATGAGCTGCAAAACTCGCATAAAGACTCAAAGACCTTGAGTAGTATACCTGTTATGCCAGTGCTCTCTCCATCTTCCTGATGCTACAAAGAGAAATTTAATAATTGTCATCAAACCAAGCTTATGCATTAGTTGTCTACAAAATAGTATTTGACATGAGCAAAGAACTTCAGAGTCCACCAAACCTGCAGACGATTATCTGATTGTACCATCAACTTTTCTTTGTAGAGTGCAGGTCTTGGAAACTGTATAGCTGATACATCAAACTACTTGAGTAATTAATCTGCCCCACCTGCATGAAGCAATGCAGGTACCTGCTAAGATGGCATCTGACAGCAACCTCCCCAACACTGGCAACTTCTTAAAAGGTTTCATCCATACTGTACACACAATCAAGATGGCAGATTTGGTTCCCCAAACATGTCTCTTGGCACTGCCTCGCTTGTGCTAAAAGACCATTTGGAGGCCAATACAAGGATATTAGGAAGTCAATTCTTAAAGCTTGTCAGCACTGTGTGAGTAATTGCATGGAGAGCTCTGGGTTGAAAGATCTGGAGGTTTGCTCTGGTGCTGCTGCATCCCTTGAGGTAAAGCTTGCAGCCATGCTGGAGGCCAGGAAAGACAAAGGGAAGCTCATACAGAATCAGTTTCATAATCCAGTCATCTCATATACACATACTTGACTAATCATTCTACATCTTCATCACAGATCAGATTCTTGTCACAGACTGACTTTAGTGCTCTGGAAGTATTTAAAAAAAAAGGTGGAAAAATGTACCGGAGAATTATCAGTGACAATTATTTGTATTATTTTGACTGATTATAGGGAGATAAGAGGATTGTTTGGAACACAATAGGAGATAAATAGTGAACTGAACTACAATAATAATTTCAAGAACCTGTAGTAAAGGAGGAGGAATGGAGAGTGGATTCCAAAGAGCATCCTTGCGGATTAAGGCAAGGGGCTCTGCTGGCTGTCTGGGATATCCAGGGTCATCTAAGCCCTAAGAAAGGCGATGAGCTGGAAGCAAGCTCCAAGCATTATGTACTTAACCTTTTTTCCTCTGGTTTTTGAGTGATTTGTGGGTGAATGAACAATATTGGTTTGGAAGGAAGTTGCTATTTTGAACTGTGAATCAGTCACTGGTAACAACTAAGCAAGTCTTACAGTTAGGCTTGTCACCGATTCCCCCAAAACTCTAGGGGTGCAAGGTGGTACATACAAACATATGTAGGCATAAGAAATTGTCTTTTAAAGTTGTGTTAGTAAGAAAATTCTTATTAGAGGCATGACGTCTAAACTAGAGGGTTGCACAAAGAATCCCCAGCAGCAGTAAGTGAAAGAACGTGGATACATATTTCTGTGAACCCTCATGCCATCCACCTGCTATTGGTGGTATCATGGGTTAATTTCTCATAAGGTCAAACTTGCTTCTTCGTTGTCCCCCTTGTTCTGCCTGTGGATCCAGGGGATGTGTTTGAAAGAAGGGCATGAGTGACTCTGCTCTTGAGTTTAATCCAAAATCTTCTAAAATGAAGAGATTTTTAAAAAGGCGATGTTTTCATATGTTGTCATGGAAAAGATGTCTTCTAGCAAAGATGACCTTGAACGCTTTTGAAAATTCTTGTCTTGCATGCTAATGTGGGATTTTGCATCCCTTATTCCAAATTTAGGGCATGTTTGATTTATTACAGATAATTAAAAGTATATAACATTGCAAGGGTTTTATATCAGTGAGAGGAATGGCTTTCCATAAGTTAGTCTTATATAACAGTGCCTGTATGTATGACATTGTCCTCACACTGAAATAAAGCACAATGGTATTACAAATATAACTTATTTGCCTCGGTGATATGTTTTGAACAGTCATCTGAACTCTAATTTTTTTTTAGTAAATATTGTACAGTTTCTATTATTGAATGAGAAAGTCTTGAACCTGACAAATAGTACTTTTTTTCTTTTTTCTTTTTTTTTTTTTTTAATTCTTTATGCACAAATATGAAAGTTGTTTTCTTCAGCAGCTGTTATTCAGTCATTTGTGCATGTACATCTTGAACTGCAGTCAGCAATATTGAAATGTTTAAATGAAGACTGTGGCTTCATCTTGCCTGAATGAGGAGTGTAAAAGCCATTATTGTATGGTTTTTCTCCCTTCCAGATATCAAAGTGCTGAATGATTAGCTATAACCAGGGCTCTGCTAATTTTCCCCTAAATCTAACCTCTCTCTACCCAAAAAACCCTACCCCAAAATCCTACAAATGCAAAATTGTAGGAGCTACCTTATGGAAAAGATCTCCCTTGTTTTGCAAGGACAACAATCTCTTGATTGAGTTACTTACTAGCGATGCCTGTAATACTGTAGAGATTGACGAGCATGTAGTTGTTTAATGATGAGAACAATTCTGAAGCTGTTGGCTGACACATCTTCTGTCCTTATTACATTTTGAGCAGTTTAGTTTCCAAGGCAACTGCTCATGTCAGCATACAGATGTGCTTAAAGCTATGGGAAGGCATTTTCCAACAATATCCTTAATATAGTGACAAAACATAAAGGGCTAACTTCTATCCTTCTTTCTAACATCTGCAGAGAATTCAAGATTTCTCATGAACTAGTAGTGTGCCACCTTAATGCAGAGTTTGGCCAGAGGGGAGTGATTGGAATGAGTATCCAAGTGAGGCATGGTATTTACTGATGGCAACAATGTGATTCTGATTAGATCTCTTTACTGGCAAGGAAGAAAATGTGAAATGAAGAGATTGTGACTATTGTTGTTGTGGTGAGGTTTTGTCTTGATCTTGTCTTCCAGTTGGAAAGAGAAGACTGGATTATAGTCGAGCAGCATGTTATGAACACAGCACACAGCACCCTGGAAGGTGCAATACTTGCTGATAGTGCTTTTGCTGGCCCCATATTTTTCAGTCAAATAGGTCACTTTCTGAGCTAACTAGGACTGCTTTCTTGAGGGAATAGAATAAGGCAAATGGCATAGTTAAACTGTTGAGTTGATAAGCCGTTACTGTAATGGCTTTAGTTCAAAACTGCAGTGAAGTACAAAATAAGTACTATTTCCAGTGCCTTGTGAACCAATAGGAGAACTTTCTCTGTAATAGAGCACAGTGATTAACTATTAAAATAAAAATGAGGCGAAATTATCCATGGGTGTGGAGATGAAAAGACCAGAGAGATCTGTTGTGGTCACCTACACCAATCTGCCATGTAAAGCAGAACAAAGGGGCTTGCTGTTTTTATTTTGTCTCCCAGTGTTGTATTTATATTTGAATAACATCCACTTTAGCATAAACACTCAGAATGTTCCCACTTTAAAAAATACTTTAAAAAGTAACTTTGGTAGATATTATTAAGCAGTTTAATATTTTCCTGTGTTGAGACATATGGTGCACATTTCGATTTGAATTTATCCACCTTCAGCTTTCAATAATTTGTCTTGGGTAGGTCTTTGTCACCTGGACAGAAATTCCTACTGGCCAACAGCACACTGAGCATAGAAGAGGAGGGAAAGTACTCCTCAGTACTATTGACAAAGTTTGTTGCTCTCATCCACCCCTGGACTCAAGCCAAAATGTATGAACAACTGGTGACTATTCAGTTACTGAGCACAGTGACCAGTAGTCCAGAATCTCAGGAGTGGTTCTGATATATATGATACATTGTACAAAATACGTATTCAAGAAATCATATTACTAAAGGGATGTTCCTTTAACATTATGTTAACATTTCCCAATTAACTACAGATAAGGACGAGAAAAATCGGGTACTTGCTTTCACCCGGTAGAGGAACGCCACCTTCTTCTGAGCAGTTCAAGTTCTACAAGAATTCCTGTAGGTTAGGAATGGTTAGACTGTATTATCTTTGTTTCTGTCATGAACGTACACAGGAAGATGGTTTTTAAATCTTTCTGTATCAGTTTGTTACACAAATGTTTGCTAATGGAATATAAAGTGTATTTCACAAGGTTCAGAAATATTAGAAAATATATATATTTGTTTTCCATGCTGGGTGAAGGGTAAATTAAAACATAATTTCTAACTTAGTGCTCAGAATATTAAGAGCACGTGGAGTTTCAGTATGGAGAAGGGTAAAGGAACTTCATGCCTTACCTCTTGTAATGCTACTGATACTGAATACTGTGACAGATTCAAGTCAAAAATTTTAAAGGAAGGTAGAAAAAAGATTTCCCAGAGTTAGAAAGGAATAAACTTCAAGAGAATTTCATTATCATGTTTTGCTTTGCTGTGAAGATTGCATGGCTGTGTAAGTTAACTTCTTGCCCCTGTTCATCCCCTCAACTTCTGTGCCCTGGTGGCTCAGGGTGGTTCTGTAGTGTCACTGAACAATCCTGTTTACATATGTATGAAACTCAAGAATCAATACTTTAAAAAACATGTGTGTTTGTGGAATTTTCTTTCACAAATCTCAGTTTTGCTGCAGATGGGCTGTGGACATTTTTAATTTCAATGACAATAGAATTACTGTTGAAGAACTGGAGAGTTTGCATTAAATTATTATTTTTGTGGTGATTTTTTCCAAGGCTTTTCCAGTTCACATTCGTGAAGAATTTTTCTGCTGTAAATAGAAGTAGCCTTTGAAATGGATCATGACAACTGCTTGCAGACTCAAGCTTCAAGCCTGTAGCACTTCATGGGGAATTTTCATTCAATGGGAAATTCTGATATGTCAGAGTTTTGTGCTTAATTGGGACAAAATATCAATCTCATTTGTGGATGGAGCACTTCAAAAACATTGGCAGTATTTTTATTTAAAATATTGATGAAATGTCTATGTTCTCACAAAATGTTTTAATTAAACCAAATCCTCATTTCCCAATGAGAAAAATTCGAACGGTTTTTCATCCTGTTTTACACTAGAGCACAAAACACTGAATTAAAATCCACTTGTTACAGAAGAATTAATTTTTGCATGCATGACAGAATTGAATTTTGGATACTTAATGAGAGTCTCTTTATGGTGCATAAAAAATAAACCATCTGTTGCAAAGTTGTTGGCTTGCAAATCTAGTATGACCAGATGAGCATTTTGCTATCGGTTTTGCACCTCTATCTTCAGTCCTTTACCACATCAATTAAGATAATGTGGTTCCTTTGTTTAGTAATCGCACACTTATATAATGAATTCTGAAAATGAAATACACCAATGTGTTTTGTCAAGAGTTACATATGTAGTGCTAAGGAAGTAGATGAGCAAGGTCCTGTTTGAAGCTGTTGGGTAGGCAGAGGAGTAGGACGCACACCTTTAAATGTTTTTGGCAGAGATATGGAGAGAGAAATGCAATCCCTCGTCAGTCCTTTTGGAATGTGTTTTTGCTGAAGGCACCGCTTCAGCAGTCATCCACAGCAGATGCATCCAGAGTTGTTCCTGCTAAGTTTATTGATTCAAAATACATTATTTATATCCTCCTGACTGTTAAAATTCGGGACTGAACCCAGCCCTCCTGTGAGGGAGAGGCACAGTGAGCAGAGCACAGCCATGCACCTGTGGCTGTGCCGTCCCCTGAAGCACCTGGGCTGTTGGGCACATGTGTACAGGTCTGGTTTGGCTCAGCGTCTATACTGACATTGCCAGTTTACATTCTAGGTGTAGGTTGTCTTTGCCATCAAAGCAGGTACCAGAAATACCCAGGTTTGATTATAATTATGTTTACAAGGCAATGGTCAGCAACATTTCTCTATTTGGTGAAGGGGAGCTGTTCTGGAAGTTTAAAGCAGCTTTAGGCTTGAGTTTTAACTAATCCAAATACAAATGAAAATGAACAACTAAGATTTTGTACCATGAATCCAAACCATGCTACCATTCTATTTTGGCATGTAACCATTGTAGCTAATACTGTCTAGTCGTGTTGTCCAGTATAACAAAATACGTGCCAGAACAGCTTCCTCAAAAATTTCTGTTACGAAATGGTTTCAGTGCCTATTTGAAGAGTTATCCAAGTTGAGAGGAACCTCCGCTTCTCTTTGCTGAAGCCTTCTCTGAAAAAAAAATTTTCTTTTTCCTATTCCTATTCTTTTGTAGATGTTTCTGCTTACACATTTTACCACATCTCATGGGAAACCCTAATATCACCAAATACTAAAACAGCTGCTCCCTGTGCTCTTCTCCAGACCACAGAAGGAGCAGAATTATGGCACTGAGGCTGAAAATTGTCAGTGTCCAGGGACAATCTCCAAGAATACTCTATCATTAAATGCAGATCAAGCAACTTTATTATAAATTGCAAGCTGCTATTGAGGGCCTCCAACATTCTTTAAACTGCCCTTGCCTGTGTAGTAAGGGAACCATATGGTGACTTGTTTCCTCTGTAGTTATGAAGACTTGATTATTTATTTTTCAAGCTCCATTTTAACACTTTTGTTTTACAAGCTTAAAAAAAGAAAATGTGGGCAAAGAAAATAGGCTGAACCTAATTTTTTTAGTGGATGTATTTTAGTTAGACTGGATTGAAGAGATCCACTCAGAAATAAAAATATAAATTTTGATGACAAACCAAGGAATTGCTGGTGCATTATTCTAGTTTGTTTGTTTGGGTTTTTTCACATTAAAGTATGCTTATTTGCATGTTGATTCTGCTGTAATAATAGGATCCACCTCTTCCACATGCATGTCTCAGCAGCTGGGTTATTCCTGTACCTCGTTTACATTGTTTCATGGAGTTTTTTCCTTCCCACCATGCTCTTTGATGGGTTAAACCTTTGCTGAAATTATTTTTCATATACATGTAGCAGTGATATTTTTTTCCTGGATGCTGCTGCTTTTACATCATAGAAACTGTGTCAGATTAAAAGCTTTCAACTTTTGGAGTCTTGCAGAGATGACTCTTGCAGTTTTTTAAAGGAAGGCATATAGGACCAATAGTGTAAAGTGCTATACAAGAAAATATTCCTCCAGACTTACATGCCAAGTACGTGCTACTGTTGATTCATTAATATGATGCTGTGATTCAGGGCTGTCTTTTTGAAAACCAAACTGTGGCTTTGGGGGCATATAAAGATAGGCACTGTTGAGCTTGTCAAAGAGTATAAGGCAGTTTTCTGTCAAACTCTCAAAACCAAAACAGGTTGCTACTTTTCTTTGAAAGCATGTGTAGGATTTGAAGGGACCAGTATTCTGGGTTTAGACTAAAACCAGAAAGTTTCCTTGACAGGACTTCTGGTGATTTATGAGACTAGGAGCGGCACCTAAATGTAGCTGTTCTTCAGCAATGCAATTCAGTGTTTTGGGTTGTGTAGAAATAAAGACAGTATTGGTACAGAATAATTATAATTAAAAGTACTTTGGAGCAGAACTGAAAGTCTGTGTTAATTCTTTGCTCGTCTTAATATTCTGTAAGCTACAGTGAACACTGCTGCAGATTAGCCCTGCTGCAGCTCCTTGCACTGACAGTGCCTGCCTCTCAAGCTAATATTCAGAGTCTTTCCTTGGGAAAAAAAAAAAAAAAAAAAAAAAAAAGCATAAGTCATTTATATTTATAACTTAGAGAAAATGCTAAGGAGGGTTGCATTTTGTGAAAATCTTACAGACCTCATATTTGATGGACTAGTTTAATAAATACCCACCAAGCATAGCTAAACAACAAGGGTAAGGATTTGGGGTTAGTGATATTACTTAAATTGCACAGTGGTCATTACTCCAGTGTCTTTTATGTCTAAATTCACTGCATTTCATTTTCTGTTTCAAAAAATCCCAATAACCTGCCACATTTTTATTGTTGTTTTGGGAATTCTGTGGGTTAATTTTTTATAGGTATTATTTTTGGCATTTAAGATGATCTTTTAGACTTCAGAACTGCTGCAGTTGCCGCTGTAAAAGTTGGGAGTATGGCTGCACCCCGAGTTAGTCACTGGGTTGCAGTAGTTGATCATAAGCTGCCCTTGTGTATCCATTTTAAGACACTAATGTGTTTAGAGCTTTGATGTCTTCAATTTCGTCTGCAGTCTCTTGTTCTGACTGTGGACAGTGGAAGTAGAAAAGTCCTGGTAGACTGTTAGTTGTTCAGATGTATGAAACATGTGGGGTTTGCTAATATACCTTTTTTATTTTACTTTGTCATGTGATATCTATTTGTATTATTGTTCACTGTTGATTACCCTAGGAAAAAAAACGTAATTTGAGATCAACAGAACTAACAGTATATTTCAAGAATCTGTAAGCTGTATCTGACTAGTATAGTTTTTTAGGATTTTTTAAAGACTTTTTCCTGGGAGCTGAGCATTTTAATTGATTTTGAAAGGCGCTATTAGAGAGTAATTACTAGTGGAAGTTCCAATTACAATGGATGTTTCAGTTATTCAGGCTTCTTGTAGGAGGCAAAGATGTGGAGGAGGGAAGGCTGTATTAGTATTTCTTGGAAGACTATATAAAATGTATAAAAAATGCTCTGCAAAGTTTCATACAGTGAATTTTGTAGCATTTGAAAAAAAACATAAGCTGTATACAGTGATACTTTATTTAAACACAAACTTCAAATTAAATGCTACTGCATTAATTAAAGAGAAATCTAAAGAGGGTATAGAACTCAGGATAGCTAATTCTAAAAGGAATCTTGCCTTAAAACTTCCCCAAATTGCTGGAAAGCAGTGCTGAGAGGATTATTTGAGTAAGATCTGAAGGACAAGACACATATAATGAAAGATCAAAGAAAGAAGAAAGCTTGGGAGAGAGAGAGAACAGGAAGGATTCTATGCAGAGTTGCTGACAAGCTTTAACTGGAAGTGAGTAGGTAACAGGGGAAGAAGGGAATTGGAAGAAGGCCTTTAATATGCATTTCTTTAGTAATCCAAGTCAAAGACCTTCACCTCTGTGATCTTTCTGTGTGCAGAGGATTTGTCTCCAAGGTGGCAAGTTCTTAAGGAATTGGACACAGGATTAATGAAGTTCAAAACAGTTTAGTTTGGATTCCAGAAGTCAGAAGTTCAGACCGGGCCAAGATTAAATTAAAGCTAAGCTTGGAGTATGATTGGTTTTAAGATTTTAAAGATTGGAAAGATTTCTAGATTATATGAATTGGGGTCACTAGGAATAAGATTCTGTACTAACAACTATGCTGAGAAACTAGGTTATTTTCACTACAGGAGAGTTTCACTATCGTGACCCTTGAAGCTACAGTAAAGAATGGTAAGAAGCAATGAAAAGGAAAACCTTATAAAACAAAATTATTCACCTCTGCATTGATTTAAAAAAAAAATAAAAATGAACCATTCCTGACTCCCATCTACCTGTATTTTCTTTATATTTCCCCTCTTTTACAGTTTTCTTCAACAGAAATGTCATCCTCCATGTCCTTCTGTAGGTCCTAGTGCTTTTGCAGTATTTTTGAATGTAGACTAAGTTTACAGGAAGGGATGGGCTAAGCCTTCTTGGTGCTGTTAGCCAAATAAAAAATGTTTATATTAATTTTCTAAGATATTCCAAAAGTTATGTATCAAAGTAGCATGTATGCATTGGCTGCCTTCTTTATGAGACAAGGCTTATTATTAATAACTCTCGGTCTGTGCAAGGGCTTGGGTTGGTTCTGAGATAGGTGAAACCCTAGGTGGTTTCATCTGTTCTTTGACACATCTTGATGGTCATTTCAGGAACACAGAGAGTGCTTTCACTAAACTATTGATGATTTCATCTGCTTCAGCAGTGTTCATTCATGTTCTGTGCAGCGCTGATGAGAAGTAAGTCCATGACAAGCTGAGAATAGCTTCCTGGCTTTAATGAAAAAGAGCACTATGGGTCCAGGTCGTGTTTTTAGTTTTCCTCACACTTTACAAGGTCAAGAGACATTTCCTGTAAGAAGTGTCTGCCCCCAGAAAGTAGTGGTGTAGATAAAGCATTGGAGTGGGCAAAATACGAGAACCTCCATGTCACATACTTCCTTAACAAACAGAGAATCACAGAATATGCTGATTTGTAAGGGACCCACAAGGATCATAGAGTCCAACTCCTAACTCTGCACAGGACCATGCTCAGGATGGTCCTCACCATGTGCCTGAGAGTGTCATCCAAATGCTTCTTGAACTCTGGCAGGCTTGGTGCTGTGGCTTGTTCCCTGAGGAGCCTCTTCCAGTGCCCAGCCACCCTCTGGGTGAAGAACCTTTTCCTAATATCCAGCCTAAACCTCCCCTGGCACAACTTCAGGCCATTCGCTTGGGTCCTGTCAGTGGTCACCACAGGGAAGAGCTCAGTGCCTGCCCCTCCTCTGCCCCTCACCAGGAAGTTGTAACTGCAATGAGGTCTCCCCTCAGTCTCTTCTCCAGGCTGAACACACCAAGTGCCCTCAACCCCTCCTCATAAGAATTCTCCTCCAGGCCCTTCACCGTCTTTATTGCTCTCCTTTGCACACTCTGTAGTGGCTTAATATCTTTCTAATATTGTGGTGACAAAAACTGCAGTAAGTCCATCTATCTTTCTGTTTCCTAAGTTACATATTATGTGTATAAACGGTAAGCTTTACAGACCTTGTATATATTTATATATGTCCTATATATTTCGACCAGAATTTAAAATACTGTTATAGTATAAAAAAAATGGTTGCATGGATATTTCTGCTTCAGTTCAGTGCTAGGTTTGGAGTGGTAGGGGTTGCCTTTTCTTCTAGATATCTGAACTGATGTGAAATGGATGCAAATTGCTCTCAAGTCATCTTTAGGAATGCTGTTCTCTGACCAGATTCCATTTTTATAAACCATAATAGAGGTAGATTGCTTAGGACTGCTTTTTATAGTTCTCACCTTGACTCTTTACTGAAGTGCACGGCCCTGAGTGCTTTCTTCGGGGCTCTCCAGAGTGAGCCTGAACATGTGAGTTCAAGGCTGGGTCAGAAACTGCAGTGTTGTCCATGGAAAACCTTCTCTAACAAAAGCAATGGGCTAAACCAGAAGTTACAATGAAATAAAAGCCTGTTGTGATTTGTAATTCCTTTCTAAAACTGCTCTTGTTTGTTTGCTCGTTAGTTAGTTGAATAGTTTCTGTACCGGCGTGTTGCTTTGAAACATATCTGGTCTCACAAGGAGTTTGAATTGTAGAGAGTTGATTGTACCATTTCTGCTAAAATATGAGACCTGCAACATAGATATAAGTGGTCAATGTTCAAAGTATCAGTTTTTACAGGATTTTGTTAAGGCTGTCCATTAAAGCTGCTCCTTTCCCGTCATCTTAATGAGGTCTACAAACCTAAACTTTGGAAAATTTTAATTTTTGTTCTTTCTGAAACCAAATAAAATCACAATTAAAAGCAGTTGGTTGATAGTTGCTGTTGAACATCATCATATCTGGAGTTAAAAAATTCTAACTTTTCCTAGTATGTAATAATCCAGAGTTAAACAGGCACTGAGATGTCCCTGTGATGGCTGACATCTATCGCAGTCTCAGGTTACTAGTGCTGTCATCAATGCCGGTGTTCATAGGCTTTTCTCTTGCCCGAAGCTATAATGAGATATAAATCAATGTTCATTGAGGTGTTGTTGTTCTTCATCTGATTTTACTGGGTTAGTCTGAGTTACCTTGCGTTGTTCTGATTACTAAAGAAGATCCAAATGAAATATCATTTCTGCTTCCTACATATTTCCTTCCTCTGGAACTAAATTAAATGCTGCAGTATAATGTGTTTCAGTTACATAAACACTGTTCTTTATCTCATTAATTTTACTTCCCTTCCCATCTCTTCATCAGTTTCTGTCTCCTGGTAGAACTATTTGTGACCTCCACTTTTTATCTATAAGGTAGTTAATTATGGCCTAACATCTAAGAAGCAGGAATGCAATTAGAATAATGATTTATCCGCATTATTGCGGAAAGATCTTGAAATGTGTGCCAACCTAATTTAAATCCTTTGCTGCTCAAGATGTTGCAGATACACAGTCACTTGGCACACAACAGCAGGTTGATGATACGATGTCAGAGTGTATTTGGTTTCTGTGACAAGGTTTTGGTAGCTGGGGACTACCAAGAGTGGATTTTGTAAAATGATGCCAGAAGTCCTACAAAGTCAATGCCAGTGACCTCTAAGGTGAACTCACCGCTTACCAAGGCTGAGCCCATCAGTGACAATGGTATCACCTCTGGATAAGAGTGTCCAGAAGAAGGAAGGAGGGGGTTGGGGAAGGGTTAACGACAACTTCAGCCGAAGAAAGAATTGAGAATGTGAGAGAAACAGCTCTGCAGACACCAAGGTCAGTGAAGAAGGAGGGGGAGGAGGTGCTCCGAGTGACAAAGTGGAGATTCCCCTGCAGCCCATGGTGAGGCAACCCCTTGCAACCCACAGGGATCCACTGTGAAGTAGAGATCCACCTACAGCCCCTGGAAAACCCCACATCAGAGCAGGTGGATACCCGAGGGAGCCCTGTGGAAAGCCTATGCTGGAGCAGGCTCCTGGCAGGACCAGTAGCCCCGTGGAGAGAGGAGCCCACCCTGGATCTGGTTTGCTGGCAGGGCTTGTGACCCCACAGGTGACCCCCTCTGGAGCATCCTGTTCCTGAAGGACTGCACCCCGTGGAAGGGACCCAGCCTAGAGCACTTTGTGAAGGACTGCCCCATGGGAAGGATGTTGGAAAAGTTCCTAGAGAACTGTCACCCATGGGAGAGACCCTATGCTGGAGCAGAAGGGTGTGAGGAGTCCTGCCCCTGAGGAGAAAAGAGGGGCAGAGACAATGTGTGATTAACTGACTGCAGCCCCCATTCCCCATCCCTTTGTGCTGCTGGGGGAGGAAGAAGTAGAGAAAGTAAAGGCAGGGAGGTAAAGTTGAGCCTGGGAAGAAGTGGGGTGTGGGAGGAAGGTGTTTTAAGATTTGGTTTTATTTCTCATCATCCTACTCTGATGTGCTTGGTAATAAATGAAACTAATATCCCAAGTCAAGTCTGTTTTGCCCATGATGGTAATCGATGACTGATTTCTCCCTGTCCTTATCTCGACTCATGAGCCTTTCCTAATATTTTCTCTTCCCCTCCCAGCTGAGGAGGGGAGTGATAAAGCAATTTTGATGGGCACCTGGCATCCAGCCAGGGTCAGCCCACCACATAGAGCTTGGCTTAATTTCAGCTAGTGCTTTTTATTATCCTGTATCATGCTGATATGCCAATTTTCTTGCATTCCAAGTGGCAGCAGCTGAATGCATTTGAAATATGGGTTCAGTGCTCTAATGCAAAAGGATTTTTCTCTTCAATTCTAGCACAAAGATTTTAGTAACTTGTAGATGTCAATGAGATGATGAGAGACGTAAATTTAATTTCAAAAATTTTTAAAACCAGACTTAACCTACTTTTTAATGTGTATTTCCTTCGGATCATGCACTGCATTTCAGCAGATGGACTTTTGGTAACTATCCAGAAATACAGCATTGGGGTTCAGCATTGCTACTGTTCTTCTACAAGTTCTGACTGGTTACAAAATGTGTGTGAACTACCCCACTACTCATAAATATACCATTACATACCTGCTCACATCTGTTAGCTGGAATGCAAATGTCAAATATATTATATGCATTTAGGAAAGATTAAACTATTTCTGAGAAGCAAAAAGATACTTCACTGTGTGTTGGCTGTGCAAAGTGTGGTGGCTACTTGCTCCATCTGTGCACTTCAGAAGGGTCAGTCTGATTCTGGCATACCACGTACTGTGTGGCATCTTACAGGATGTCACATTACTTGCAGTGACTCCAAGACATCTCACTGACAGTGGAATGGTCTTTGTTTTCAGATTTTTTTTTTAAAAAAATTGGTCTTACTGACTCCATTTGATTTTTATTCTTAATTAGAGAGCTTTACAATTTTGGAGATGAATACAAGTAATGTGCTGTTATTTTGTTATTAATTGGTAATATGCTGCATTTTGAAAACCAACATTGGAATAAACTGGCGATTTGAAAGAATGATAAACAACAACATAGTAAATAGTAAAGGTTAAATAAAAAAAAGATGGCCTGTTAATACATTGGATTAATTCAAATAATGGCAGCAGTTTCACTCCTTCAGTTAGAAAGGAGTGGTCCTCCTGGATGTGCAATTTCTGTCACAGAAAAAATTAATATTCTTCAGAATGCACTTGGCAGAACTTCAGGATCAGCACTGATCTAATTTCTTTTCCATTTTGCATCAGGTCTTGTAATGAGGGCAAAAGCAGTTGATAAAAACCTATGTTTCTTTATGCAACTTGCAACTTTCAAAGCTGTAGCTGTTGTAAAGTTCATCAGAGTACTGACTGGAACATGTCTGGAAAGGGACTGTGTATTGGGGGGTGGTGGTTTCCCATGAGAGACACAGTTCATCCTGAGAGGCAAGTGTGCATATGCAGGGCAGACTTTTCAGCAAGAGGTGGCCAACAAAAGGCGTTGCTGCAGTGAGATCAGTTGGTGTTACATTACCCTGCCTCAAGAATGAAATACAAAAATTACTTTGAAGCTCTGTGCCGTAAGAAATACTTATTAAGGCCATCAAGTATCTGAAGCCTTTCTTGGTCGGGCAGTGAATTATCAGGGAGAGATGTACTCAAAGTACTTCTCAAAGTACTTCAAACTGTGGAGGTAATTGGGCACTGCAAGGACAGGCATGGCACGAATTGGCATTAAGAGCCGGAAGTGGTGGCTGTGGTGAAGCCTGATGGGAGGCTTTCTCATTCCTCTGGTGGTGATGCGTAGGACACTTAATACAACTCCCTTTTCCTCTTTTCCTGTTTCAAAAACAATAAATGTTTCTTTCATGGTGCTGCTGTTGTGAATGGCTCTTGAGCTTCCTCTTCATATCGGGACTGTAGCCTTTTCTTTCCAAGTGAAATGAGAACAATTCAAGTCCTGTTCCCTGAGAAATCATCTCTACAAAAGTCTGAGTAAATGTGAAACATAAGCTTCCTGTTGGCTGCAGATGCTTTGTTTCTTGCTGGGGCTTGTGCAGTTTCTTTCCAGCCGTGCTTCATAAGAAGACTTAGTGCCTTCATTTTCACTCATATATATACCCTTGACTAAGATGAAATGTCATTGCAGTGTTTCCTGATACCGAATCTGTATACCTTGAGGTGTTTTAAAGAACCCTTAGGAAGTAAATACGAACATTGAGGGTCCTTTCTTCTTCTTTTTTTTTTTTTTTCAATATGAATGACCAAAATGCTTTAAAGCTTTTCTGTCTGTTTTTAAAAAAAGGAGTTGATGAAATTCATTTTTATACCTTCTACAGCCCATTTTAGTAACATTTTTAAATGCTGTTTAGAGACACTGCACTCCTGCTCCTTGATGTGACTTGTTAACAGTATACAATGGTGTGTGGAGAACTGGTGAAGACAAGGTAGAGATCCTTTGAGAGTTTGTTAAGAGTAATTTCAGTGGACATCAAGAGACATGGTCAGAAGTGGAGCAGGCGTGGAGATAGGGTTGGGAGTTCCAAGAGGTAGCACCGTCTGGCTTCCTGCCTGTGAACTTGAAGAAAGGCATTAAAAAGATCAGTAGTTGCAGATGCAAGGGAAACCATGGTGTCTGATTTTACCTACTATCTCTTCTCTTGGTCTTTCTGGAATGCCCACTTCAAATCTTAGAACCAAAATCATCTCTTCACAGGAGGTTGGTGTTTGTACTGCGTTTTGTCTAAACTCCTGCCTTTGGCAGTCCTTCTTATGGAAGTTTCTCCGTCTCAAAATCACCTGGCTTTGGAACAGGAAAGCAGTAGTACATGTCGCCTCAATTTCTCTATTCCTGCCTTCTCCAGTAGACCCATCCACCCCAGCCTCCTCACTCTTTCTTTTCTATTAAATGGCTTGCAAACTTCCTCTGTTTAACCTCTGCCATGGTTACTGTTTTCCCTCAGCAAAAGGGCAATACATTTGACATTTGTAGGTTGTCTAATTTCTTTGTCGCTGTATCCATCCTTTCTGATTGTCTGGATTCACCTTGGTATCCTCTATCAATCTTCTGCCTCTTATCCTGTCACTCAGCTGCTCTATAGCTTGTCATCCTTCAACTGTTGACTCTGCTGCTGCTTTTAATTCTCCTTTCATTGGTTATCCTGTAAGGACAATTTGTTTAATGTTTTTCCCATTAAAACTCCTTGTTCAGTATTAGTTAGAAAGTAGTGTAACACTCCAAGTCATGTGACAGGCCTGGTTTGGCTATTAAATTAGTAGAAAAAATATTTAATATTTTCCTTTTTTCTTTTTCCCATGGGAAGATACAGAAAAAAACAATAACTTAAAGTGTTGTTTCAAAAATTGCATTTATTTTCTTGAACAGTGAATGTATTCTACCAGAATTGAATGTTTCTGTGATAGTGTTTGAAATATATCATTACTGAGACACATGCCCTGTGCCAACTGTATTACTTGTAAGCAATAAATCAGCTTATCTTCAAACAAATTAAATCTGACAGCTGGCCTTTCATCACTCCCTATCAAATGAACATGTCAGACTGTTCAACTCATTAACTCCTACTTAAATCAGGATCCAGTCTGGGTTTCATACGAAGTGAGGTCACGATAGCCTTTTAGCATCCATTCTTTAAGGAAGTTCCTAAGGTTTCTTCTTCAGAAAGAAAGATTTGACATCTCCCTTGCACTCAACCCAAATTTTTTAACCCTGTGGAGGAATTTGTGGGGCAGGTGACATGGAAATTCAGGCAAATGGCTACAGAAAAGGGTGCGTGTGTATCTTCTTGTTGTCCACATATGCAACTGTAGCATTGTGAAGTATGCTGTTTAAAGAAAAGATGAAAGTAAATTATTTTGGAAGCCAGTCTCTAACTTTTGAACATGGAATAACTTGGACTGAAATGTTATAAATGGCAGTACCTATTACTTAGACGCTGGGTAATAGCATAGGGATCAATTGCCCCCTTTCTGTTGGCACGTGTGGGAAGATGTTAGGGTACATGGATGTGGCTTCTGCAGATGTGAAGAGGAAGCAGAGACCCAAAGGAAAGTGCTTCTAAGGAATCATCTGTTAATAAAGAGTTTTAAACTGAACTGTGTTGTATATGAGTCAAGCAGTATTGACTTTATTGTGCTGGATTTTGGTCAATATACTGTATAGTCTTTTCCCAAACCATTTATAGACTAAACTGGAACACAGACTGATGAGATAAAGAAGTGGAATATAAACAGAGCTGTTGAGTCTTTTACTGTACAAATAAGACTTGCAGAAATGACTCCTATCTCACAGTTCCCTGCAATCCTCTGCACTGTTTTGTGGTCTTTGACCTTTTTGCTTTCACTTGACTCAACTTTCATCGCAGGCATGAGATGGAATGTGTGAGAAGATGCCCAAGGGGTGTACAGGCAAGTCTGGAGAATAAAAACATAAAGAATTTTAGCAGGCAAAGAACAGTCTTGAATGCAGTGAAAGAGCATGTTTATCCCTAGCAGAAGCCCCATGTTAGTGTAAGTAAAATGTCATTGGTCCAAAAACAGAGGTAAGCATAAGTTAAAAACAAACAAACAAAAAACCTGCAATTAATGATTTGGGTTTTGTGAGATTTGGTTCCATATTGAATATTTAAAAAATCTTAAGTTATTTAGAATTTATAGCTCAGAAATAAACAGAGTTAGGTTATTTTATTTTGTTTATGACTGCGCCATTTCTTGTAAATGAAATACCCAGTCTGGATTGCCCATAAGTTTTCTTACCCACTCCAAGTTCAGCTCTCATTTCAAGGTTAATTTTTGTGGAGCACTATATGTAAGCCAAGACATGATGATTTCAATTAGATTCCGAAGGTTGGAGTAATAATTAATTGGATAAGTAAGGGAGCATCATGAAAAGAAAATGTCTGCTTGGCCTGTAATGAATGAAAAGCTGAGAAACAGATGGTGGGAGTAAGATCAGATCTGTGCTAAGACTTCATCATACTCATAAATATCTGGGAAGAGGGCTCAGTGTTGGGTTGTAATCGTGTTTTCTGTTGGGAAAATCAGTGCTAAAGCTTGTGGCAAAGTCTTATACATGTATTTCATGGTAGTAAACAACTGGCCAGAAAGAAAGCACAAATCTAACTTCTTGTCCATGGTTGAAAAGTGATTTACAGAAGAGGCTGAAAATTTGATTCTGCTTCCTCTCAGAGTCCGGACTCTTGCCCTACTTATCAGTTTCAGAGTGAGCAGCATCAAATAGGTTTAGACTGATTCTTCAGCCTCTCAGGGAGATTATTATCTCTCATTAGTGTCATATCGCACTGGAAATATGTTTTTTAATTGAGGTTGTGTATTCTGGGGGAAAAAGAACAGTTCCCGCTCTTCTTAGGTTGTTGCAGGCATGCTGGCTGGGGGGATGCTGCTGTTGTTTATGCACTTCGTGTGGCACAGAATGATCCTTGGAAGCCCTTGGCTCCCTTCTTTCCTTTTCTTTTAAAGATTAATTGTAGAAGGGGAACATGCAGGGATATTTGATTTATCCTGGGAAGAGAGTCCAAATGTAGAAACAGACTCTGACTTTGCAGAGTATGCCAAGTGTACTGTGTTTATGATAGTCCTTTTAAGGGATGTAATAAATATTTTCTAAAACTTGTTATTCTAATTCTGTGTTTTAGTAGAAAAAAATACCTTGTGTACAAAAGATAGAACTTGCTGCATCACATCCTCTTTATATCCAAAAAAGTTTGTATTGGTGAGAAGAATATGAATGTAAAACCAAATTGGTTTTGACACTTCAGATCAAAACACAAAGATTGTCTTTGTTAGAGATAGCATCATCTTTGCAGATGAGTTCATCAAAAACCTCACAGGAGACTGCTTTGGAGGTAGACATTTTTCTGCACAACAACATTTGGAGTATCTAGAGATAACTCAGGAAACTGCTTATGTTTTTACAATATTTTTGTCAAGACAAGAATGTCAGAACTCATAAGTTTCTATCTGGGCTTTGGGTTTTCTTGACTGCAGACGTTCTTATCCGTGCAGATTTAAGTATGTCATAAATACATTAGGTTTTGGCAGGACAAGAGAGAGAAGAATATTTGTTCTCCCAGAAGTAGGGAATTGTATTAATTTTTTGTGTGCTATAGCATTGTGGGAGAAAAATATTTGAAAGGACTCCAAACAGTTCAATGGCCTGTTAAGAAGACTCCCTTTTTGAAGGCAGAAGCAACTTTTGGCATGTGTTTGCCTTAAACTTCAATGTCCAAGAGACTCAGAAACTTCTCTGTGAAACATTTCCCAGTATTTTATTGTTCTTGCTGTCAAAAAGCTTTTCTTAAAGTTTAACCTAAATCTTTCTTTCTTATCATTAAATGTCTTCCTGTCCTAGCAGCATATCTTTTTCCCATGCAGTAGTTTTTTCTATATACAAATGCTTATGACCAAGTAGTTTTTTTCCCCCTCCAGACTAAACAACTCTAATTTGCTCAATTTTTGTTTCATATGTGACATTTTGTACATTTTTCTTCATTCTTTGTCATTCTTGGACTCAACAGCATCTCCTGTCCCTGGAACTCTGTTATTCATAACATTAAATTATTTGAAGTCTCCTTGAAATGCTTTTTGGTCTGAGCTAGCTAGCACACTCCCACTTTGGGGAAATGTTGCATTTACTTGTTTAGATGTCACCTGAGGGTCAAGAATTATTAGAAATCTATAAAACATGATTTGTAAGGCACTTCTTACTTATTGTGCTTATCCTTTTCTGCCACAAATCTTAAGAGGGTCACGGACTGAAAAAGAATTACTGTTAAACACCAAGCCCAATGCCAGTCCCTGTGGATTCCTGCTGAAAAAGCTGCATTTTCAAGGTGATTTCCCTGTTGTAGCTGCTGTTTGGGAACTGTTATTCTCACATCTTAATCCAGATATGCTTTACTGATTCTGAATACTGCTAATTTTTGAATCAGAATATCACGCAATAACAAGTCAGCTATTTAATCTAAATTTCTCTATTGCATCTACCTTAATCAACAAAGTTTTGTTTCATCAGGGAGTAAACCCAGGTTTATTTGAAAAAATAGATTTTTCCACTGAATTGCATTGACCGACTCTGATTATATACCAATCTTCTAATTCTTTATTTCCCCAATCTATTACATTTATCAGGAGTAGTGTCAGGCTAACTAGTGTTTCTCTGCAAATGTTATCTGAAATGACATTTTGTTTTCTATTGGTACCCTTCCAGGCTTTAAAAGATTCTGTAGCAGCCAAAGAGTTGTATTTCAAAAAGATAGGCTATTCTCCAGCTAATCTCTTCTAGACTTTTGGATTATACTTATCCAGCTCTTCCAATTTTGAAAGTTTCTTTTTTTTTTGGTAGTATCTAATTCCTGATACTCTCTTCAGTTTTCAAGGGACTGCAGCACACTCTATCATGACTTAAGGCAGTAAAAAACTACTCTGTTTATCTTACATTTTTGCCTCTTTGGTAACAACTTTGCCATCCTTATCCACAGAGAACCTATACTACTACTTTTCTTCTTAATTTGCTTGAACATCTTCAGTATCCTGATTCCTTGGAGGTACTGGCTGGTTGTTTGGTTTTGCTTTTTTTTTTTTTCTTCTTCCTTTTACAGCTTTTACTGTGCTACTGTTTATTCCCCTCCTTTACATTTGTGTGATTTAATAAAGGATACTTTACATTGCTTTTGTTTAACCACCAAACCAAGAAAGGCTTTTAGCCATTGTTATCTCAGTTGTCCAAGCCACAGGTTCTGGACAACATAACCCCTTGTTTTTTCTGATCAGTTATGCCTGTAGTTATGGAAGAAATATGTAGCCATTCAGAGCTGAACAGCATCTTCTTTTGGAGCTGTGTGCGCTTATGCATTCAGATCAGACTCTCTTCTGTTCTCCAGTAATTTTCAGATTGTGGTTATTGCTTCAGAGGTAAAATGCTTACATAGTCAATATCCACAGAACAAATTTAGCATTCAATAAGTTGTTGGTTTCTGTTTTTTTTTTTTAAACACGATTGTGTAGAATCTTTTAAAAACAGATGCAGTGAAATGCAGCTGTTGGTTTCAATAAAAAGTCAGGCATACATTTCCTGTCTTGAAGTGTGGAAAAGTGAAAGCTCAGACACTGTGCAGTGATGGAGAAGGGTATTGTTCATTCTGGTGGAAGGGAAGAAGAAAAAATTGGCAATTGAGATAAAGTCTGATTCCGTACTGATCTCTAGAGGATAAATGTTTGGGTGGCTGGCGAGGCAGACAGGCAGAGGGGCAAATGAGGTTGAGCTGCTCTGAAATGTCAAATGTACCCAGAGAGATCTTGAATTAGAATGACACTTTTTGTCATTTAACTGCTCTTCTAGAGGAAGTATTGCAGAGGGGGAAAAAGAAAAACAGAATGAAAATGCTTTTCAATAATGCTTTGTTGCCTGCAATTATATTTTTTCATACTAATAATTTTTTATCTTCATTTCTATGTGGAAGTAGCATTTAAATAAATGTTTTCAGTAGGTTGGATCAGAAGCTAGAATTAGGGATGCAATTAGATTGCTTACTAAAACTGAACTTAGAGTTTCCCTGTGCTTGGAAATGTTTGTTGCATTGGAAAAGGGTGTAAACCTTGGAATTGGGATGTATAACAAAGGCTGTGAAGAAAGAAGAGGTCAAAGAAAATTGACTAAACTTCTCTTAAGCTATAGACAATTGAGGCCTTTGCAACAGACTTCTGCTTCTTAAAGTTGCACAGATACATAGAAGTTCCTGTTTCCAGTGCATAAAATATGCAGTTTGTATGTGATAGCATCTATGTGTCTTCTCACCAAGCCATTTATTATTGGGCTGGAGGTGTCAAAGGTTGTGACTGTTTTCCTTTCTCATCCTTGCCTGGATGAGATTGTTGCTTTGGAAAGTGGGAATTTTATGTCAGTTTCATAAGTCAACCCTTTGAAAACTATCAGAGGAGCTCCGTAGTCCTGCAAAGGCCTCTGCAGGTGAAGAAGGAAAGAGGAGTTCTTTGGGACCTGGAAGGGGACAAGACAGCCTTCTGCTGTGCATCTGTCCCACGGGACCGTCCTCAGTGCTGCTCTGTGGCTCTTTCCATGTGAACTGTTTTTCCTTCACAGGCACCAACTCGTCACTTTTTGGAATTTTGGAAGGGGAGAGAATTACCTACGTTTAAGTCATTTAGTGTGTTCTCTGTGTGTATTTTGCTCAAATGGTAGCTTACTGACAGCTACTGAAAATCCACAGCTGTTCTCTTCCTCTTTTAGACGCATGATAGTCATTGAGTAAATTAAAGTCAGAAAGTTTTAACTGTTCTGAATTTATAATTTCCTGTCTTCATAATGATATGGAGGAGAACTCCTCTGGCTTTGTCTTTGATATCCTGCTTTATTATCAGTATTGTCACAAGGGAAAAAAACTATGCATGATCAGCAAATTCCATTCAAGTCGACTGCCTCCACCCTCATCCTCATTTTTACTGCTGCATGAAAATTAAAATTGACCCAAGGATTCCATTTCACTCCTGTTTCTTCTAAAGGGCATCTTTTGGAAAGTATTATTATGACATGCATATGAAAGCCTCAGTATTTGTCTGTGCTGCTGTCACGAGAGCACACAGCAGAGATTTCCACAGTAGTTTTAAATTTACATGCTACCATTGGAAGCAGCATCTCTGCAGCAGCACAGACTCAGTAGAGGTTGCTTTATCTTCCCAGGCAGTCCCTTGTTTCCACAGGGGGGCCATGTCACTGCTTGCCACCGCAGGTGGACATTGTGATACTCTCTGCTGCTGACTTCTAGCAATTCCTGTTCACCTTACTGTGGTATCATACCTGGCAAAATTAAAGAAATAAGAAAATTCTTTTGAAGCAAGAGGGTTTGCATTCAGAAATTAAAACAGCTCTAAATTAAGGGTCAATCAGCTAGGATCCAAATCTTGTGTTTAATTATATCAAAAACAACATCACACCTCCCTACCAATGTATCAAGATGAAGGTGGAAGCCCTACTTATATTGAAGCTGAAATGCATAAGAAATACCTAGTGCATGTGCTCTATTTTTTTCTAGATTGTCTCTCTAGTTATTTTAAATCTCATTATAACTGGAAAATTGCCTTGCACAACACCATGCACTGCAGGAACTGAAAGGGCTTGTGAACAGAAAATGGCAGTCAAGTTCCCTTGCAATCAGCGATGCTGTTTTTAGGCCAGCTGAGTACTACTTCTCAAAGGTTTTCTATGGTTAAAATGTGATTGCTGTCAGTGTGATGGTAGAAGCTGAGAGAAAGAAGTGAAATTTCTTCTGAGATTGCTTGAAACAGGCTTAAAATACTGCTGAGCTGTGCTGGGAGTTGCAGGATTTTGTGTCAGGTGCTTAAATTCTGTTCAAGTTTAACTTAATGAAATGGTCCCTTACCACTTACATTACCTTTTAAGAGAAGCAAAGCCTTCACAAGAAACAGAACTATTGCTCCTAATATCCCTCTCTTTGGGAAGTGTTGGAATTTGATAATATTCCTTAAATTCCTCTCTTTAAGAAGCTCTCAGAGCTTGTTAATGAACTTATAGGCACTATTTTCTGAATATATATGCCTTCTGTAGGAGATGAGCAGTACTCTGGGCCTGAAGATCTTCTGAAGGTCTGAGAACTGCAACCCATTCCCTCAAAGCAGAGAAAACTGCAGCATTTGTGCTTCTTTCATGAAATCTCCAGCTGCCCCACTCAGCCAAACAGTAAGTACATCTGGGAGGGTAGGTCAGGAGGCTTGTTTTATAATCCAGCAATAGAAGGAAAATGGAGACACTGTCAGAAGATCAAGAATCCAGAAGGGGCACTGAGAGAGCTAGGTTTCAGCAGGAGATGCTTGGCAATTATTCCGTCTGGTTTCTGATATGGAGGAATAGCTGAGACTGGAGCTGTGTAGTAGCAGACTTTTTCATAGAAGAAAATGTTCAAATAGTTAAAGTTTTGAAGCTACTGAAGAGCCCTGGGCTGGTTTAGGGCTTTATTTGGGCAAAACAGGAAACTATTTGTATGCTACGTGTAAGTTTTCAGTAAATTGTGAATGATTAGAAAAATAAATTTTGTTATTTTATACATATATAAAACAGATATAATAAATTCTATTAATCTTTTATGAGCAGAATAATCAATTAGTATATTAATAAATAATCAAAAATCAACATGTGATGCATGTAGTTGTGGTAATATATCAGAAACATTAAGATGCAGTTGCTTTTCTTTCTCAAACACACATGGACACCCATTTATATCATTCTTTCATCCTCCTGCCTTTGTGTCTGTAAACTTACTTGTCTTACATCAGAAAAAGTAGTCTGCAGAAGTTACTTAAGGAAGTAGAACAGAAGTGTCCTGTTAATTCAGAAAATCTTTTGAAACACTGGTAACATTAATGATGAAATTATAAACCCTTTCCTTTTTAGTCAGCCCCAAGGCAGTCCTGGCAGTAAGGTCCAGCTGAGTAATCACTGGGAAAAGCTACCAAACCTTAATGTGTTCATCCAGAAAGATCTGGCTTTTGCACCCTTCTGTGCTTTTGAACAGTGATCTTTCTTCCTTTATCACTTTGTACTTCGCTCCTTAACCTTCTTGCTCTTGTCTTTTACCCCATCCCAATTCCGTACTCCAGGCAGTTGTACAGACAAAGCAATCCCTGAAGCTTGCTTAGGTTAGCAATGCCATTTTAGCCACATCCCTTTGTGAACCCATCTGAATACTCTGCAGTGAAGAACAAGCTGAAAAATGCACAGGAAAAAGCAATGGAGGGGGCTTGGCCTGTTTCACAGGCTCCTGTGTTGTCTGACAGGAGGAAAAGGGGAAATATGAGAGGAAAGGGGTCTGTGTGCCATACATTTAAGTGACTGCAGGCAAGGCTGAAACTCTGACAGGGCAGGACAATTGCTAGAAGGCAATGGACAGTAGTACAGAAGCTCTGCTTTGATCTTCTGGACTGATTGTGGTTCTAGAAAGGAGCTGGAAATCACTGGGGAGGGATAAAAACTTATTTTTGATGAAGGTGGTTCTAGAAAGGAGCTGAAAATCACTGGGGAGGGATAAAAACTTATTTTTGATGAAGGTGGTTCTAGAAAGGAGCTGAAAATCACTGGGGAGGGATAAAAACTTATTTTTGATGAAGGAAAAATGCTATCTGAAGGAAATGGGATCACAGAAAGGGGATTGTAAATTCTTCATGTTGAGCTTAAATGTTTGAGCCTGATTGCTTATGAGGACATTGTAATCCTAAGATTAAAAAAAAAAAAAAATAAAAGAAAGGAAAGAAGCATAATTGCTCTGTCCTGTGGTATGATTACCTTCAATTTGGTGATGAGGTGACTTTGCTTTGAATAAGTTATGGTGCTAATTGTACCTCTGTGCCTCTCCTTCTTCCTTTTTACCCTGCGGTGGCAGAGATCAGCCTCGCAGACTGTTGCTGTTCAGCTTGGACTGGCATTGGCTGCTCTAGAAAACACAGGTCTGGCCTTGGAGGGAGGAAGAGTTAGAGGGGTTTCAGTTACCATGTTTTTGCATGATTCCTACTCTGGCTGACAGTGCACAGACACCATGTTTTGATTGTATCAAAGTGGGAGGAAGGTAATGCAAAGATTATTGGGCATATTCACTGAGGCTGCAACATGATGGGGCAAACAACTGCAAATGGCCGAAGGGTGAAGTGTTAAATTTAGGTTTTCTGCCTAATTGGATACTTGTTTGAACTCTTTATCCTAGGCTTTTTCACCCATTCCTATTCTCTGTTCATCTTCATTCTTGTTGTCTGGCCATCCATGAGATACCATGGCCGTCCTTCTCATGCCAGGGAACTGGAGCTCAAGTTTTGTTGCAGTAAGAGAGCAGTGCCTGTGGTGTGCTGGCTGCCTTACAGGCGACCTACTGGAAGGTCTGTCCTTAGCCTTGCCTTCTGAATCGCTCTTTCAATGGACTTAGAAGGAGATTGGAGCTTAAGTTGTGCTGCTACATTTTAAATATGCTGTCAAAGATCCTTAAAACATGTGGGATACTGATTATTTTTTGAGTTTTGTTCATATTTAGTTATTTTTAAAATTCTAACAAAAATTACATGAATAACTGCATTAAAAAGCCATTTTTTAATTCTCTAGTCTGTGTGCAATGTTGAGTCTTACTGCTACTAATAGTTCATGTGTAAATGCATCAATGTGTTAGAACCACTGTTTAATGCTTGTAATTTCAGAGATGTTGGCAGGTGTTATCTCCATTTTACAAAGGAAACAGAAACACAGAGAGCTGAAATACAGCTCAAATATCCTCTGATCTGGGTAGCCAGAACGGTGTGTCTGTACCCAGGCTCCCAACTATGCAGCCCTTTTCAACAGCCTCTTTAGCAGCACAGCTTCATTGTGTTCAGTCTCGACGCCCTCCTCTTCCCCCGCAGTCTCGTTTTTTTCAATACATACCTGCCAACTTTTTCAGCAGATGAAGAAGGGTACTACAGATAACAGCTTTCTTCATTATCCTCTTCAAAAGGACACCAGCTCTGGGGATGAGATAGTACGTGATCATGTAATTAAAGGCTGTGTGATGTCCATTCCGCCGTGGCGGACTATGGGGAGCACAGCAGCCGCAATCCCTGGCTCCCATTCTAATGCCGCAGTAGCATCTGGTGGCTGGAGTGGCAATTGCACAGGGAAAAACGGGGATTTTCTGTTTCTTGAGCCATCGAGCTGGGAGGGGCACATCTTCCCTAATGTTGCTTTGCACTTTCTGGAGTTGCCCTATGGGCGCAGAGCATTAGAAAAAGAGATTGTCAGATTCTAATATGCTTCTACAGGATGTGCATTTGAATAATGCACACACACCATAAAATCTGAGCAAATTGAAGCTTTTATTGAAAGAGAAATGAGGCTTTTCTTTGACCTTGGTGTAGTCCCTGCTCCAAAGGATGGAAGAGCTAAATCTTCTGTATCAAGCACTTGAGTTGTTTGAGTCTTATCCTAGCTGGTAACAGAGAAATGGCTGACTAGCTGCTGCTGAACATTCCCCTGCTGTTTTCTGGGCTGACACTGGTGTGAAAAATATCAAATGGTTTAAAAACTCAACATTATCATCAGAGATGATGATCTAAAATACTATCTATACTAGTGCAGCCAACTCTACACACTGCATAAATTCTCCCTTCTGCAGAGAAGAAATTAGGAAAAGCATGTTTCATAAGACCGGAATATGATGTCTTTCAGAAAATAATAGTAATTTAAAATTGAAGTGAGTCTTCATTTCGTTGATATACTGCAGTGGTGCTTTGTCCATTCTTGTTACAGTTCATCATCACGCAGGTTGGAAACTACAAAGATTATACGTACACTCTGAAAATGCCCAGCAAGCCTTTTAGCCATGGAGCTTGACTTCAAAGCTGACAAAGCACAGTGGTCAAAAGCTGTGTGCTTGGCCCCACTTCTCCCTGGTGAATATGGACTGTGTGAGTGAGGGCTTGTGATTGCACTCATAGGAATGTCTCACGTTTTGATCTTCTCTCCTCTGGCTCTCCATTGGGCTTCTGCCACCATGAGAGGATAGAAGGGTTTCAAGCCTGGTCCTTTGAGGGGCTGCAGAACAGTAACATAGATAGCCCTGACCTTTTGATCCTATTAACAGCTTCTTCCACAATTTTTTAGTTGAGAAATCCCTGAGTCCATTACCTTCTGGTAGCTTGTGGGGGGTCACTGAGAGTACTCAAGCCAGGAAAAAATGGAGAAAATTAAATAAGCTACACTGGATAAAAATACAGGGGAAGAAATTCTACAATGGGGTTCTGCAGGTAAGCAGTTCCTAGTTTTGCTGTGTTTCTCCTGTTTTTGTAAGTAAGGGAGAAGACATAGTTGAGCCTCTCATTCTTTTTCTGTGAAGTGGACATCGGTAGAAGGCTTTAGTGGCAATGACCAATAGTTTTGATAGTGCTGCACACTGAGTTTGGCTTCAGGGTGATTTCCCAGCGGTGTCACACAGCTGCTTTGGGCTGTCCTACCTGCCTTATGGGGCCATGTTGTATAGAGATTTGCTGCTTTCAGTTAACTGTGCTTGACTGAAGTAAGGGAATAAGACTATTTCTCCCCATGCAATGTGACTTGAACTCAAATAAATCATAGTTTCTGTGCTTGAAATGCTGATTTCTGCCCTAAGATCACAGTATTGTCCGACTTCAAAGTAAAAACTCTGTTTTATGGACTTTAGTTATTTCTTAATAGGAGAAGGGATAATGTTAGTGCAAACTTTTTTTTGAAGATTGTGTTCTTGCTTTAATGTCATGTCATTGAACAGAGGCCAAATAGTTTTCACTGATAAGCATTTCATAGCTTATTCTAGATCTAAAGCAGAAGATTAAAGTTATTCTTCAGTGCTCAGGGAAAACTAACTTCCTTGTCTGCATTATGCTTTTTAATGAGCACTATCCAAACTCAGGACCCTTTTTAAATGTACAAAAAAAAAATGTATCTACTGTAACACGTTGATTAAACTGGAACAAATTATGTGGTGACTTCTGAAAGGTCAGGCTGAAACTGAGCTTAGAGCAGAACCTACAGGATTGTATTTCTAGGCCCGGGGGTTAAATCTATACAGCCCAAATGCTACAGGAGTATGAACCTTTGTTCCCTCTTGGGACTCAGTACATTAATTAGTCTGTTATGGCTGCTAATGCCCTTCCTGCATCTCAGTTTCCAGATCTGGACTTTTAGGGATGTGATTTTCAAACTTCACTGTCACCTTAGAAATGATCAGTTATATAAGTACAGTTCTCGTTTTCCCATGGACACTATCTAAACTTGCAGATTTTTTAAAATGCTGTAAGGTATTTTAAACAGTAGTAAATACATGATTACGTTCATTAAATTAATTGAAAGCTGGAGATTTCAAAAGGTCAAATGTATTGAGCATGACAGAATCTAATTGAAAATAACACAGGAGGAAGCTGTTGGACAGCAAAGCTTCCTTCTGCGCCAGGGGGAGAATGGTGGCTGCAGTGACTTTTCTGCTGAAGGACCACGTGTGCTTGCTTCTTAGTGGATCCAGACTGTCTTGTGCTGTCTGTCTGCAGAGTTACATCTCCATATCCAGCTGGAGAAGGTAAAAGCTGTAGCAGGTAGGCACACAGTGACAGGTTTATACAAATGTGTGAGAGAGCAAGCAGAGAGAAGAGATAGGTTAAAAAAGTATTTTCAAACATTACAATCAGCATCACACTGTCCTTCAGAAGATTCAGCATACAGTGAGTTCACAGTGGTCATTTTGGGTTCCGTAAATATGACCAAAAGTACAAGTCTTTTGTGTGTTTATCTGAGGACGTTACACAGAAGTACTCCAATGCATTGTATTTGGAACACCTTGTTTCACCCTGAGGTTTCTTGTTTT
Organism: Grallaria varia; assembly: GCA_013396735.1. Taxonomy (NCBI): domain Eukaryota; kingdom Metazoa; phylum Chordata; class Aves; order Passeriformes; family Formicariidae; genus Grallaria; species Grallaria varia. The sequence goes on along the minus strand of VWZG01001381.1, from coordinate 159,499 downwards.
GCTCCTGAAGGGAAAAGGGCATGTGTTTCACTCTGTTGCTCACCTAGCTCGATGCTGGAATCCTCACTGTGCTGTGCTGAAAGGTTTCAATGGCTTTTGTCTATCTGCCTGTTGCTTTTATTTCCTCTGAAAGTTACAATTTGTGCTTGTGAGTGAAAACATCCTGCATGGTTGTTATGGATCTATGCTCAGAGGCAAATGAAGAGCATGATGAAAAGACAGCATTTCCCATTTCCTGCCAAATAAGCAAAGAGTTATGTCTGAGAGACAAATCCATGTTCAGACGGCCTGTGTCCCAAATGTCTCACTTCAAACCTTAGGCAGCTCCAGCCTTTAACTGCTGTGAATTGCAATAATGGACAGATTCAATTGCAACTTTTATCCTGAGTTCAGAGAAGAAAAACTCTCTAAATCAAATGAGGATCAAATCCTCAAAAGTTGCAAATCTTCCCCTCCTGTCTCCCTCATCTCCCTCTGCAACAACAGAAAAAGACCCTGGCAAGTTTGTTTCTGCAGAAAAGGTCATTTAGTAGACGTGTTACTTCACCTGAGACGACCTGCACAGGAAGAGCTCTGCGCTTTGTCTAGACTGACTGCAAATTTCTTGATGTGAATAAGAGTTGGCCTTTATTGCTTGCTTCTTCTCAGCCCCGTGTTATGCTTGGATTAAGCCTCATCTGTGAGATACGAAGAGACATTATGGAGCTGGCTGTTTGTGCAGTGGAGCGTGTGGCTGTTCCAGCTTCATGGTAATCTGGGGAAGTAGGTGAGATAGGAGTAGCATGAAAATGGCATGTCATGTTAGTGGAAACAAAATGAGCTACTGCTCACTGTCGCCTTCCTATGTAACAAAATAATCCTGGTTCATAATTGCTTGTTACCCTTCAACCTTTTGTCACACTGGTATATTAGGTCTGTTATGTGAATGAAATGTGTTCTGTAAACTCAGGTCAGTTCTTAATGGGCAATAATTCAAATGAAGAGACGCGTAATTGGTTATAACTTACTCTAATTGACATGCTTTTCCCAGGACAACTCCAGTGCTCAAACAGCAAGAGCATGGATGTTATTAACCAGGGCGAGTGTGAAGGACGTCCCACTTTTATATGTCCTGATTTTTTCCCTGGATCAAATGAATGATAACTTTCATCTAGGTAAAATATCCTTCAGGTCCTGTACGTATAGACAACTTCCACCTCAAAATCAGCCAAAACATTCCTGCCTACCTCAATTATAGTAAATTTGAATACTGTTACAAGCAATGACAGATAACACCAGCCTGTTAGGTAATGATGCAGTGCCTGCGTCTGCTGTGTCTTTCAAGCATCGGTCACAGACTCCTTCCATCCAAGATGGCCAGTCTTGGGCCAGCATTTAAGAAAGAGTATTTCATATTCTTCAAATTACCATAAATTTGAAGTCCTTTTATGCAGAAGTACAGAAGACATAAAATTTCTTTCAGAATTTGTTACTTGTAGCAATAACAGTGCATTCTTTTTTTTTCCCCTCTTTCTAGCCCAGAATGTAAGACTGAAAAAATGTTTTAATGGAGTGCACTGCTGTTGTATGTTAATTTCACTATCTTAAAACTGTACTACCTTTAATTTATTTAAATATAGAAGAACAAATATTTCTCTTAAGTTGAGCAGACAAGCTTGCAGAGTGGAAAGCTCTCATGAGCTTTAAGTTCCTTTTTAAAAATAACTACAGCAACTGTGACAGTTTTTATTTCTATGAAAAAAACTGAAAATATTTTCTCCTACTCTATCTTAGGCTCCCTCAGAGCTACCAAAGACTCCAGTCACCTGTCAGCTGGTGATAAAAGAAAGGCATTTTCTGAATGGAATTCAGATAGTGCTTTCATATACAAGAAGCATCAAAAAGGATAAAAATTTACAAATTCCTATTAAGCTGTTGAGTCAAAGGTTTGATGATTTATGTTTTTAAGCCTGTTTCTGAAAAGCATTTAGTGTCATTCTTACAGTGTAAAAAAAGCTGAATGTTGTCTACTCTGTTTTTTCCTCCTGAAAGTCCCCTGTCTGCCTTAATATTTAAAATGTGTCTTAATTCGCATACTTTATCTAGGCATCCTATTAATTGAAGGGAAAATTTTTTTAGACTGTTAGGACACCTTCTAGGGTTATTATTCTAACTCTGAGGAGTTTCGTTCATTTTATATGGTGACAAATGCACTTATTTCTAGACTGCATGCACAGATTTTAATCTGCTGTAATGCCCTGGGTTTCAGCCATTTCCTTACTGCAAATGAATAATGAATAAGCTGTGGTTTGAAAGCTAATGGTTCAAGATGAAATCAGAAGCTCATTGCAACATGGATGATATTCATTTGTCATCTCCATGGAAACGTCTATTTATCAAGACACTGCAGCTAAGACTGTAACAAGAAAGTAGGCAATTGTTGGAATGTAGGGCTTTTGCTGAGAAGCAGACTTAGTGAACAAATGATAGGATTACACAGGGCTGTGATATTATTTTTGCAATTGAATTTTTTTTTTCAAGAATACATGATTCTTTCGCCTTGAAGGATATGGATTTTGCTGTCTTTTGAAACGTTGTTCCTCATTCTACTGGTATTTTTCAAAAAGTGTAAATATCCTGGGAGATCTCTTCCATTCTCACCTGTTGTCATCCATGTGCCTGAGGGTGCACACACATGTCAAAGCTATAGAGTTGTGTGTCCCCTTGTATCCAAAGTACAGCAACACAGCCCCTTGTGTATAATATACCAACTATAAATGTAACTGAATTTAACAGTTAGTGCTGCTTAGCCACAGGGAGAATTTTCTATGAGGTGCATTCAAACTTCCTTCAAAGTTTTTCTTAATGGAGTTTGGGTTAAATCCTTTATTTCTGTTTGTGAGAAGTAGGGACTTGTGAAAAAGGCACAAAGGTCCCGCTCAGGATTGAGCTCACTGTTTCTCCTCTCAGACAGATTATTCTTTTCTCACTTAAATAGTAACAATAATTCAAGTCCCAATCCTGAAACAATTTAATCATTCCATGACTGGCTTGAGTTTTTTGTTTTGTGGATATAAGCAGTGGACTCATTTTTTTTTATTTTTTATTTTTAGTACTCTTAAGGCAGCTTTAATTGTGTGCCAGGAGGTAAGCTCAGAGCTTGTGAGGCATCAGAAAGAGCATAAAAGGCTTTTTTTCCAACTTTTGTTTTTGGTATGTCTCAGCTTTTTGAAGCAGAGAAAAGCTTTCCTGAGCTGGTGCTGCTTTCCCCCAGGAATGCCACACATGCCCTCACTGGGGCAGGTGATGCTTAAGGGAAACCTTTTCTTCCCTCAGTCTTTGACTGAAGTTTCCACAGTTAGATGAAATAGTTATCCCTCTTCCTGAGTAGCATGGTCAGGGATAGCTTGGCCTCTGGGAGTGAAAGTAATCCATTAGTCCATTAGGTAGCTTTGTAATTTGATGTCCAAGTAAAGTGGGTGAGGGCAAAACTGAGTGGAATTGGTGATGGTGAGATTGTTGCTAGTAAATTAGGGGTACACAACATGATCTGTTTTTTCTGTTCTGCTCTTGTTTATGAAAGGGACTTATACTGAGCTTGTTTCTGGGTTGTTTTTTTTTTAAAGGAGTGAGCTATTTTGAAGAATGGTCATAGACGTCTGTTACGGATTTGGCTTTTAAACTGTGTAAGGTCTGCTTATCACCCTTTACAATTACTTTTAAAAATCAGGATTTTAAGGAAAAAAAAATCCACTTGATTGTTTGGAATACTTGCCATGTATATGGCAGCTCTATAGATGAGGTATACATTTATTCCCAGCATGTTAGCAGCCCTTTTGACGTAGGGAAGCATTTTTATGTTGATACAAATAGTGCAGTTTCCTGGTTACACCAAGTATGTCTTATAGTGTGTATGCTTGAATGGATATCCTCTAGCCATGGTGATGATGTTCTTCTGTAGTGTCTCTTCTCCCATGTTACTGTAGAGAAGGGAGATGCTTCAGTAAGACCTGATTGTTAGCTCCAGTTTTCAAACATGTAGCCTCTTCCAGTTGCTTCACAAGGGCAGAATATTCTTTCACTGTCCAAGAGTGAAAAAAGCACATGAAGAGTAAGAAGAGAGACTACAGGGTGGGAGTAAGGCAATTAAGGCAGCAGATATTAATGGAATAAAGAATGAGAGGGTGATGATGGGGGAAAGTGAACTGGAGGAATAAAAAACCCCCACATAATCGCAGAGTTGTTGAGACTGGAAGAGATCTCTGAAGGCCATCTGGTCCAACCTCCCTGCTCAGGCAGGGTCACCTACAGCAGGTTGCCCAGGACTGTGTCCAGATGGCTTTTTAGTGTCTCTGAGGCTGGAGACTACATCAGCTCCCTGTGCCAGCGCTTGGTCACCCTCACATTAAAGTGTGTTTCCTCATGTTCAGAAAAAATGGGAGAAAGTGTGAAAAAAGAATGTCTCGCTATGAACACTAGCTTGGGTGATTGCCCATAGGCAAGTGTAGCTTTAAGAAAAGCTCAGTTCATGCACTTGAAGTGCCAGAAGGGGAGAAGGGCTCTCTCCTGGATTTCTCTCCTTTACAATACAAGGAGTCATTAATTTTGAAGTTCTGCAATGCAAGCTTCCTTGAGGATGTAGAAGAGTCCATTTATGCTCCTTATTTATTTTCCCTTTATCTCGCCATGTATTTGCTGTTTTTCCCCGTACGCCCGTCTGGATATAAGGAACCCGAGTGTGAAGCCGTAAGTCTCTTTAGCTGGAGCGGCTGAAAAACGAGCCTGAAGGCATCCCGGCGGATCTCCGGCGCGGGGGGAGGCAGGAGCGGGGCCGCAGCTCCCCCGTGTGTGCGAGCGGGGCGCGGCAGCCGCGCTCCGCTGCGGTACCTCCGCGCGCCTCTGCTCCCCGAGCAGGGCATCTCTGCTTTCACATGCGTATTCGAATGTCACAACGCGAGCTTTTGACGCTGACAAACTTATGCAAAGACACGATAATCCAAGCAAGTTCAGCATACCTTTCTGAGCGTTTGAAATCTGCTCCGGGTAATTAAAATTGAACGAAGACCTCTGGAGCCGCTGCAGATGCACGGGGAACTGTTTAGTCTCGTTCGGAACCGGTGTTCATTTCTCTGAATATTCACGGCTTGCTAAGAGGGAAGGCAAGGCTTCTCCACGCCGTCAGTGTGACAGTCGGTTTGTTTTCAATAGTGAGTTCATCCTGAAGTGGCCACTAACGAATTCAGTTAGGTAGACAGTAATCTTTGCACAGGAAATGTTTTAGAAGGTGCCCCTGATAGTACCTTATATCTTTATGTTCTCCTGAGCCTTCAGATTGATTGAGTCATTGTGCCATTCACATGTGGATGGCTTTTCCCTTCTTGAATATTTTTCCATTAACGTCTGGGTAACTTTAAATAAATTAATACATTGCTTGCATGATCAAGTTTGTGTTTGCAGAAACACGATCAGGGAGATCTTCAGATATGTCTTATGAATCTCTATTAGTTCTCTTTTCCAGTGCTGTGTCTCTATTTCGTCCCTCTTCTGCACTAATTCACATGTATAAGAAGTCTTGAGACAATTAGGGATTCTGAGTGAATATATTTACAAAAGTTAACTAGACTTTTTTACTGAGACTGTAAGTCACTGTGCCTGTCAGCAGTGAGATACCTCTGGAAGGTAATTCAAAACACTTAAAGTTTTGCTCCTCTGAACCACCTTTTCTAAAATCTGTCTCTTTCCATCCAAGAGCTTTCTATTCATAAACTTAACTTTTGTGAATACATTCCCTCTGTGTATAATAGTAGGTAAAATTTATATGCTTTTGTTTGAAGGGACTATTGCTACATGCACTATGCCCAACTCATATATTGCCAAGTAAAAAAACCTATAAAACAACTTTCTGCATCCTGACACTGGCCTTATACTGATCCATCACTGGTGGTACTAAACTCTCTGGCTCCTACTGAGAGCTTATTCTGGGTCCTTGTATGTTTTTTTCTGTACCAGGCTACTGCTCTGAAGTACACTAAAGGCGTTTTGTATGCTTTCAGGTGCATTTTTCTTACAAGAAGGCAAAACACGTCTGCAGCCTCTTGCCTTCTACAAAGAAGGGTTATACTAAAGGCTAATCATCTTGAGCAAAAGGCAAATTTAACTACCTCTAGAAAAACGCAAAGGGATGGATAGAAATATCTTTGGGAATTATAGAGTTAACTTGGTTTTAAATGATGAGGAAAACTCAAGTAAGGGTGCGTGTTTGTGTTGTTTTTTGACTAAGTGAATCTGTTGCCTGTTATAAATTTGTTAGAAAATTGTAATTATGTAGTTTATATAAAACAAATGTTTCTCATATACATTGTTTCCTAACCTACATTGAGAAGAATAACTATGCAGAGAGCCCTTGAACAATTACACCCATGACAGTGCTCTGCAAGCGTGGCTGTGTAAATTATTTTTCTGTATTCATATTTCCCCTTTTCCAGATTTTCCTTTAAGGAACAAAAATACTTGAAATTTGGATTCCAATATCAAGTTATTACTGCAGTATCCTTTAAGAAAGAAAAGCCTCTCTCTCTTTTTTTTTTTTTAAGCGCTACCTGCACTAGCTGAAAGTAATTAACAACACTTCCAAACTAATGAAGCCAGTCAGAGTAATTGGAGTCTTGCCACTAATATGAGAATGCTTATCCTTGTTATGTGTCTAATGTTTGTGAATATCATTCAAGGGCGCCTTGAATAGTCCCAAGACTAAGACTGGCTCATAATTACTTCCATCCCCCTCAGAGTGTGTCACCATCTGCAGGCTGTGTATTCAGTTCCTTCTTTCTACTTTTGCCTTAGTAATTTTTTATGGGTTTTTTGTAATTTTTTTTAAATGCTGCACAAATGACCTAGCTTTGACAGTTAGCATATCCACTGCTGTGTCTTTGCTCTCAGGTGGTTAAGATACTTACCTCTTCCTCTGCATTGCCTCTGAGCTGGCAGCCTAGTCCTTTCAGTTTCTCAGTTAACAACAAAAACCCACTCCAAACCATCTGCAAGCACAGGAGAGAGATTCAGGCTGTGGCATGTCGCAGACATACGGTGACTTAGAAGAGATAACCTGTTCAGACAAACCTTCATCTTTTTTTTTTTCTTTGTCAGCCAGACATTTTCTGGTTTGTTATGGCAGTTACAAATGGTTCCTGGGATCTTTGTATCTGTTGACATTGATATACATGGGATGTGTAGAGACATGTATATGGCTAGAACTCTTGTTTCCTGAGTTGTTCTTGATGCAAACGATAAAGTTGGGTGCAGTGTGGAGATTGACTGTCCTCCTGGGGATCTGGCCCTCCCTTAGTGCTGCAGGAAAACATCAGCGAGTGAAAAGAAAATTCAGAAACACAGCAAGGTGTTATGACAGTAGGAGTTGCTTTTTGTGCAAATTTCCCTTCCCAACGTGGTGCTGTTTTCTGTTATTGTATCTTTTTCTCGAACTTAGGTGTGCCTAGCAAATGCACTGAAATTCTACATTTTGCAGCCTGACTTCTTTCATGTTTCTTTGTCACATCATTCCCTACAAGATGTAGACTATCAGAAGTAAAGGATTTGTGGCTGAAGTTTGAGTTCATAATAGATAGTAGAATCAGAACATAGAGGATACAAGTAAAAAGATTATGAAATTGTGTGTAAGGAACAGCCTACGGGCTGAGTAGTTTGCTGGACTTCTGGGTCTGTAGTTCAATAAATTATTTGGGACTTTTTTTTTCTTTTTTTTTTTTTTTCTTTTTTTCCCATTTGAGTTTTTAGTCAGTTCTTCTTCAAATGTACGTTAAATAGTGTAGCATTTCCAAATGCTACTGACAAATATTTTTGGTATGACTATTGCATGTGAGAAATGCTGCGATGGCTGCAGAGATGTGCATCTGCATCAGGGTGTCAGTTTGATATATCTTATTATGTCAAAAATAATCAAGACACAAATTCCTTTGGTCCTTAGTACGTCTCCATATGTTTCTTCTAAGCTTTGCTATGGCTTAAAATAAGTCAGCCTAAAGGCTGAGGATGGACTTTCTAGAAATCAAGAATGAATGCAATGCTTTTGGCTTGTGCAATCTATAAATACGCAGCAGTCAGGTCAGTGATGAATGTGGAAGGGTTATGTGGTAGCTAAAACTTTTCCTTTACATTTTCTTAGGCAACAAGTATATTTTAATGATGTTGGTACGAGTATATTCTAATAATTTTAATCATAAAAATAACAGCTCTAAATATCTGTTATTAATAAAAGTATCTCCTTTCACAGCTTGTATTTTAAATACTAAAAAAAAGTTTTTCTAGCAAAATAGAAGAGATTTCGAAGGAATTGTTTTCTATGCCACTTAAATTGATGGCCTCTTTTTGTGTCGCTACCTCTTAGCAGGTTTCTTTATAATTCTCAAATCTTTGAGTAGTCAGCTGTGACTATCACTGCTTTTAAAATCCTTTTTCCAAGTGTTAGTCTGAGATTTTTGCCTGCTGTCTTTGGTGTCAGCTCTAATTCTGATGGCTCACTTCATATTTATGGATTTATAAACTCTGCTTATGTTTTGCTGCTAGATTTGGTAATGTCCCAGGACTTGGCTGTGCTTGACGACTCACAAGCAACAGGCTGTGTTCCAGTAAGAAATACTTACACGAGAAAGCAATCTCCATGTTCAGCATGCTTCAGAAATCCTAACACTTGTAACCAGCCTGCCTCTGGTGTGCAGACAGTGTTCTGGCTAAGGTGTGTCTTCCACAGAGCTGGGCTTAAAATTCCAGATTCTTGTGTTTATTGCTTGTGTCTGCTCTTTCTTCATCCTTAAGCTTTTGAGCTCTTTCATGTTGTAAGATTTTGTAAGTTAGATTCTCTCTCTCTGCACATTTCCTACTTTTGTTGCTCTGTCCTAAGATGCCAAAGCCCAGAAGAGAACAGCAATTGTAAGCATCACTCCACCAGAGTCCACATTGCACATGTAGACCATGTTTACATTGCTTAGTAGTTTTCTGAAGGATACGGTCTTTGTTAATGCAAATACCTTGAATTTATAGTAGTTACTAGTAAGACAAATTCGCTGATTAATTTCCCAAGAAATGCTCTTGAGGAAATAAATAATTTGAACAGTGGCTTTGCTAGAAAGATGCTTATATATTAATATTAATGTATATTTAACATGCTCTCTATTCATCTTGTTAACATCTGTTGTAATAATGGAAACTGTTGCCAAAAAGTTTCAAGAGTGATGGTGGTGAGATAGTGTGCATCTGAATGTCTGTTTGGATTGGATTTTAGATTTATTGTCCATATTCTGCACTTAGCTCAATTTTCCCTTTTCTTGAGCATGAAGAGTTTTAATAGTTGAATCATTTGATCTGGTTATTGAAAGGATTGCTATTATTGTTCAGCCCAACCGACCCTCTGGAATCTGAGGAAGGTGTTTAGCCATTTGAGGTTTTGCATTTTGTGCTATTTTATTGCCCTTATCATTACATGAAATGCTCCATTATCAGCATCCTTATGTTGTTTTTGTACTGGTTCCAGCTGCAGTGTGCAATGACTTGTTGAAACCTTGACATCTGTTTTCCCTTTTCCTCCCTTTTTTTTTAGAAGTCAACCATGTCGCTCTATTTCAGTGTTGCATGCTGAGCCCTAACTTAGCATGTGTATCTAGCCAAAAGCCGTCATCCATCTCCTTTACGTTCCAGACAGTATATGATGGAGTGCTGTCCCACATGCATTTTATTAATGATTATGCCTGAAAGAAATGGATTTTATGGCATTATCACCAGAGTCGACCATTAGTCAGTAAACTAACATGAGAACATTGTGTCATGGATATTAAGGGGATGCCTGCATTGTAGCACTGGGATTTTGGAATTAAAATGCTTTAAAAGAAGGGAAAGTAAGTCCCCCATCTCTAAATGTATTTGGGTAGCTGTAGGTTTTTGCACAGTCCATCTGCTACTTGAATTGCTGGTTGAAATCTGGTTCTGCTGCAGGTACTAGGTATGATAGGTTCAGATATTAACTCTTACAAATTTCATGTTTTGACCTGCTTCTGCAGTGCACAGTCTCTCACAAGAACAAGAAAGCCAGAAATATTCCCACATTTGTCAAAACTATACTGTGAGGGCAGGTTGCTCTGAATTGAAAGACGAAAGGAAATCTTTGTTTCTAGGGGTCTTTCAAGAAACTGCCTCCTGGAATGCCACCAGGGAGGACCTGATGACATGGTGGTCTCTAAAATAGATGTCTTTGTAATGGTGTGTAGACTACAACTCCGACCTTTTCAAATATCAGTCAGTGATCTATATAATATGATTTCTGCTATAGAGAGATTGCAGTAGCTAAAGTAAAATTACAAATTTCCATCTGGATTCAGATTCAGACAATTTTATTTAGGCCGATTCCCCATGTTTCCTGCAGTCTCCAAGGGGAGGTTGTGTGATCTCCCAGGGTCTCAAAAAATGATGGCAGCTTGCTCTCACAGTTCCCAGCTGGGAAGGGAGAGAGCAGCATCTGGCCAGCCAGGCAGAGAAGGACGCAGCTTACAACCTCCCGCTGAGCAGAACTTTGCAAAAATAAGCAGACCTCTAGAAAAATACATAGTGGAGCAAGATTAAAAAATTAATCAAGTGCTTCTGTTCTAACAGTGAGTTTAAGGATTCATACTTGCCTTATGGCATGAGTTTGATAGGTCTTCTGCTTGAACATGGAAATAACAGTATTATACACTTTCAGGTAAAATGGTGAGAGTGCCTTTTGTTGAAAAATTGTATTGATTTCAGGGAGAAATTGCACTTAGAAGGCTTTGCTGATGTGCAGGTATTTGAAAAAAAAAATCCGATTTTGAGAAACGCTGATTATGTACACCTTATTTTTGAGATTTATTAATGAAGTGCTAGTTTGCAAGACTAGGGGGGAAATAGCAGATTCCCTAATTGCCATTTCACCTCATGGGCCGTTATAAAATGCATTTGCTGAACACAGTGAGCATGACTGAGTACAGTGTTTCATTTCATCTAGCACTAGAAGCTTACCCTGAAAAATATTTTTATCTCTACTTGAAAAAGACATTTCCTTCTTATCTGCAAACCTGTAATTATGATTTCCAGGAATTGGCACCTGACTGCGTTTTACTTTGGAATTAATTCATTTCACCTAGCTGGTCTCTGCCTCCTCATTTTTGTGCTCTAAGGAACTAGAAGGATCATCAGCTAAAATTTGTCCTGAAATGTGAACAATGAACATTCATAATTGCTTGTTCTTGCTTATTTTAGAAACTTTAGACACAGATGTGAGAAATTAGTCCAGTGCCCTGCTGTTGACTGCAATCAGAACAAAGCTGTGAATTTTAATTTTTTTAATATCTCTCGGATGGTATTCTAAAAAGTAATATCCCAACTGAGGAAAAAAAAAATATTATTTTTCACTTGTAACACAACTGGTGATAGAAGAACCATTTGGGTTTTCTACTACGTGGCCTTCAAATTGTGAGTTTTTCTTTTATAAGAGGTTCTGTCATACAAAGGCCCCCTTCAGCCAATGAGCTTGCAAGTGTCACTGCTTTTTGAAGAATACACTGACAAGTGCTTAAAATAGTTTAAGAGACTGCTTGAAACCAACAGCTTTTGTTCAAGTCCAGTTGCAGGAGTGCAATTATTTGAATGGCAAATAAGTAAAACTTCCTGACATCTTGACACAGAGGATATTTGCTATACTAGTGTAAGTGGATGAATAAACTTCCTTGGGATTCCTTGCTCCTTAAGTCATAGGCAACATACTCTCTGCTTAGTTTTTCTATTTCTGAATGTCTAACAGTAGGATTCCATCATTATAATGAAATAAATACTCACAGGGGCATGGTACTGCATTTATCTTTTTCAGTAAAAACCAGCTTGTATAGCTGCATAAATTGTTTCCCTTGCACATACACGTTCTGAAATTCAGGGTCTGAAACTATTTTAGTACATCTGACAAGACTTTACCCAAGAGCCTGAATTCAAAGACATTTTATTTTGCTTAGTGATCAGAAATTAAAATAATATTAATTTTCTGGTTTTCAGGCTTACATGAGTACAATATTTACAACAGTTGCCACGTCTTTGGACAAAAATATAGGAGGGCTGCTGGAGTCTGCACTTTGTGTGGCTGACCACTAAACGGTAGTATTGTATTGCAGCTGGTAAAGGAAAATACTTGAATACGGCAGAGGAAAAAAATGTAGTTGAACTCTGCCATCAAGTCTTAAAAGTTTTTCCATTGGCCCATTAATTACATCTGCCGGTGTTAAATCAACTGTTCTGTCAATGTTTGATTGTTCTGAAAAGATATACTCTGTTTAACACTAATTTATTTTAAATGTATTTGGAGTTTTTTTCCCCTCTGTCTCTGTACAAGCTGTGTTCTGGTGTTTGAGTTGTCCATCACAAGCATACTGATCTGTTGTGCAATTGCTGTGGGATTTTATGGTGACTAGCAGGATTCAGTTCTCTTCAGTGCAAAAGAAGACTGTAGTTCCTGTGGCCAAGTGAGTAATTGTTTAGGAGAAATGTTTTACTGGTGTATGTGTTTGATTTTTATGAGCAAGATTGTTTGGGTCTGCAAAGTAATTTTCCTTTTTATTGTGCTGTAGGAATATGCATTGCATAGTTGACAGGGAAAAAGAATGCTTGGGGCTGTATTTGTTACAGATGGACATCTCACTTCTTATTCAGGCTGGACTTCTGAATATGAAAGCTCATGTTCCTGTTTCTTTGCCAAAACATTGTTTAGGAATTTCCACAGTCTTTGAATTGCTCATGGGTATGCCTTCCTCCTTACTTGCCTGTATAGTCTATCCAGTACTTCTGCTGCATTTTAAAAACAATTAATAAATATATAAAATATTTAAACAATATTATTGATACTAATACAATTATTTTGCAGATAACACATGTGGTGTTTGTTTTCCCCAGATGTAGAAGTAGTTCTGACTTGTGTTGCAATGAACAGATACCCGGCCAGCTGATGCTTCCTGTAGGTGTCACTGAGCAGAGCTGCTGGGGGAAGAGAGCATCCCCCTCCTTTCTCAGTACAAATAAAAGAGGCAATAGTAAAGCCCAATCCCACTTTCTGTGACACCCTAGGTCAGACAGCAGAGGACACAGAACTACTTTTGTCTTGCTTTATGCGCTAGCAGGAGTTGTGTTGGGCAAGATATGTTGTGGTATGTGATGTAGAGAGCTGAGCTGAGAAGAGGGTATTGAGGTGAGAGGGCAGCAGTCATGTTTTAAGCTAGAGGTGGCTGTGAGAACAGGAGTCAGCACTGGAGACTTTCGTATGGAACAGGTGCAGAGGGAAGTAAAATTTAAGTACTCTGCGGGATTTGAATAGTGGAGTGGGGGAACAGAAGCAATGAGCTGGTTAGAAAACTGGGGGGAGCAAGTTTATATTTGACGCAGGAGACTCAAAGGTAGGTGAAAGGAGCCTCGGTGATGCAGCCTCTACATTTTTCTTCTTTCCCATATGAACATTAGTTATTTAGCTGCACATTAGCTAGTCAGAGCAATTGTGAGTAGGTGCAGCTGTTAGAGTAAGGTGACATTCAAGGAGGGGGTCTGCTGCTTTTGAGTACGAAAATTCATGTTTGTTTGGGTGTGGATAAGAGCCACATTCCCACATTTCATTGCTATGAAACTGTTTTTAATGACAGTTTGAAGTGGCCAAGTTACTGGCTCCTGTAGAGAAACCTTTCATTTATCTGGACGTTATTGCTTCTCAGTACTGCAATCACACATAAGCTATTGAGGTACCTGTTGGGAAATATCCCCTGCTCTCCTCAAATTCTGTAACAAAGAATTAGTTTTAATCTAACAAGGAAAATGTGCAGGCTTCATCTAATGTTTTGGGCCAAAGTAGAGTAGTTTCAGTACATCAGAATTGCAAAGTTTCTACTGTCTTTATTAGACCTTTAAAGGATAAAGTTGAAAGCTTTTAAAAAGATTTTTTTCACAAATTGAATGTATTTCTGAAGAGGAATATGTTGGCACATTTGTAAAATCTGGGATCGTAATTCAAACTGATTTTTTTTTTTAAAGTTGTGCTATCACTTAGTGCAACACAAAGAAACAAAACACAGGATGTTTAGATTAGCATATAAAGCATAGTGTGGAAAGGTTTTCTTGTCCTTATGAAAAAAGTTTGCTGACCAAGAGAGAAATCCATAATTTAACTCAGGAAAATAGATGCTTCATTCCTACTGATTTTTTTGCCAAGTCTTAGCTGGATAAAGATCACACAGACTGAGCTGTGTATATCACAAAACAGATGTTAATGAATACGCACGTTGTAGAAGTAGACTGATACTACATCTTCAGCAGTTAAAAAAGTAAAGAAACCTCTGTATTGGTGGCAGAGGGAACAAAATGAGGAGCGGTCAGTCCTGAGCCAGCACTGACCAACAGGCAGCTGAGGGGAAAATGTGCATGCAGTGGGTGAAGCATGACTCCCCAAGGCACAGGGATGCTGGCTGGGTTTCCATCCGCTCCTGTGAGGCAGCAGGAGAGCAAACTATTTCTGCTGATTTTGGGTACAAAAATTCATGTTTTTAACTATGATGGTGTCTTGCATTCGTTTAATTTGAAGGGACACACATCCTGTGTCAGAGGCACTGATCTGCAATGTAGCCACACAAGCCAGTTGGTAAAGACTACCTTCAGCCTGCTCGAGCCCCTGTGGTAGCATCTCTTCATTTACAGAAACCCCTGTGGTAACATCTCCTCTTCATTTACAGAGGGCACTCTTGTAATGAGAATCTCATTATAAAACACTCTTCCTCACTGAAAAGCTCTCACAGCTTGATGATGCAGTTGTCACCATGGAGATTTCACTCCAACAGAAAAGAATGAATTTGGTGCCGTTTAATTTCGGAAATGTGTAGCTGATACTTCCCAATGCCTTCAGCTAAGCTACCACCTGAGGAGAGAACTTGGATCAGAAGCTGAGAGAGGAAGTACATATACACTGATGATAAATTATATTTTTTGTAGATGACCGGATCTCAAGAAGTGGCATGTGTGTAACAGCAGATAAATGTGAAAGGGCATGAATAAAAGCCTCAGAGCCTGAGCCAACAGGAAGGGAAATAGACTCGCCTTAAACCTGAAGGAAATATTCAAATGTGATGGTCTGTGAATTCCAGGTGGGGTCTAATTCCTTTCTTTCAGAAAGGATTTTTCCACACAGAATGGAGTGTGGCTGCAGTTCCTTAAGGAAAAGGCAGGGGCCAGGGAGGGGGGGAGGAAAGGCTTGCTGTCAAATGTATTTAGAAAGAAGTATTTTTCTTTCCCCTTCCCAAAATTATCAATATGTTTGGATTTTTGGTTTCACAGAAAATTCATAAAAAGCAATTACACCAGTATGGAATGATTAATTTCTGAATTTTCTGAAACTGTGAAATCCTTCTGTATGAGTACCGGTTGATTGTTTTACTGGTCTGACTTCTAAGGGAAGCTCTACACAGTAAGCAGTATATTACAAAGCTGAACAAAGCATTGGGAAAGCTAGGATGGGGAGCAGCCCTATGCTAGCTGGGAGATAGATGTAGTAAAGTAGGTCTCTTCTGTTACTGTGTTTCTGCTAGGATTAGGAAGTGATTCTCCCCCTCTAGTCTGCTCTCAGGAGACCTCCAGAGGAGCACCACAGGAAGGATTTGAGGGCTGGAGCACTTATCATATGAAGAAAGACCATGAAAGTTGGGATTGTTCAGCCTGGAGAAGAGAATGCCCTGGAGAGACCTTATTGAAGCCTTTCAGAACCTAAAGAGCCTGCAAAAAAGTTGGGGACAGACTTGTTAGCAGAGTCTCTTAGAAATAGGGGGTTTAAATGGTTTTAAACTAAAAGAGGGTAGGTTTAGATTAAATATTAGGAAGAAATTCTTTATTGTGAGTGTGGTGAGGCACTGGAACTGGTTGCACAGAGAAGTTGTGGATGCCCCATCCCTGGAAGTGTTCAAGGCCGGTGACAGGAGTCTGAGCAATCTGATCTAGTTGAAGATGTCCATGCTTGTTACAGCCGTTTGGCTAGAGGATCTTTAAGGTCCTTTCTAACCCACACCTTTTTATTGATTCTATGATGTATAAGGTCTCAGGAATATCCATAGCTGTCAGGAGAGTTGTTACTCGCTGACAGGGTAGATGGCAGTGAAATCAGTTCAGTATCTAATCTGAGATGTTCCTCCATGAACCAATAGATAAAGAGTGGGGAAATGGATAAAAATAAGTACTGAAAGATGGTGTTTAGTGGCAAATACAGTTTAAGGAGACAAATGAAGGGAAAACATCATTAAAGATCAATTCTTAAAACAAGGAGGTGTTTTTTTTTTTAATTTAGTGATTTATTAATTTGAAAAATCAGCCAGAGGCAAAATAAAAGGAGAACAATAAAAGAAGAAAAACAGTGAGCTCCTTTGACTTGAATAACTAAAGAGACCTGCCTAGGAATTAAACAGAGGCTGAGTGAAGCAAAAATAGCAGGAAAATGAAAACAGGCTCCATAATAAAACTCACAAAATTTGACACAAAATTAATGAGTCAGAGTCCTAAAATCATGACTCATTTAAACACTGAAGTTTTTCCAAGGATAAAACATTTTCTTAGTGTCTTTTTCACTATCGGGGAATGGTAATCAAACTCAACATGAGTTTGTTTAAGGTTCAAGAAGGCTACTTTAAAAGACGGTTAAAACTTTTCAGCTGGCTGACTGTGGGGTGAAGTCTGGAAGGCACTTGCCTCTCCCCTCCTTTGAACTGCTCTTTCCCCACCAGCCTCAATTGCCCCTCTGTCACCCTTGGTGTGCCTCTTTCTGCCAGCCCATGTCTCCTCCTTCCTTAGTACCTCCTATTTTCCTTTGGCCAGGCTTCATTTCTCCTTTACTTTTCATAAACCCCCGCATACCCCATATCATTTGAGTTCTCCTTAGAGCCCTCTGCATCTTTTTTCTTTTAACTGCCTCATTTCTTTGTCCTCACTTTTCTTTCCAGCTCCAAAAGCTGTGGTGCCTGAGGACATGCCATCTTGAGGTTTTCTCATTGCTCATCTAAAACAGCTTTCAGCTTTGAGTTTAATTAAGTTGTTGTTATTAAAAGAAGACAAGCACACAGAACACCCCCTCCTCCTTTTCTGTCCAAGAACACATCATTATGAAAATTGTAACAAAACTGTGAGTTAGTAGTTGTCGCGGTGGTGGTGGAGGAATGTGCTGGTGCTATGAACTCTTCCTGAACACAGCAGAACATTTTATTTTCTGAATATTTTTGATTTTTAAAAAAGTCAGTGTTTTCAGTTTAAACTTGTTATACAGTCAACTTTAAAAGAAATTGAAAAGAAAAAGGAGAGTATTTGATTTGCTGATACATGCAACGAGTTTGTTCTGGTATTTTTCTGCGTGTGTTTTAAAACATGAATTTAAAAAGTCTCCAATCCCACTGTAGCTGGGATACAGCACTTATAAAAGGGGATTGCATCTGTGGCTTTCATTTCATGCTTTTACAGAATCTCAATCCCTCCCTCTCTCCTTGCTTTTCTCTCTCTCTTCTTTCTTTCCTTCTCTTCCCCTTGCCTTTCCCTCTCATTCCCCTCTGTTACCCTTTTTTCTCCCTCACTCTCCACCTCCTCCACACTACTGCTGATGGCTCTTTCTTACTTGTGTGAAAGAATATAACCAGCTATTGGCACTTCACTCTGCTATTCTTGGGTCATCTGAGCTCCAAAATATGAAACACTATTTCTTGTATCTTATGTAGATATAAGAATGAGGGTCTTCATAACAGAGAGACCAGCTTCAAAGAGTTGGACTTAAATGTGTCAGGCCAATCAAAGGAAAAAAAAAAAAGTTCCACAATAGTTAACGGATTTCTCATTGGTTCCAGATACTCACCTGATGAAACAAAGAAGGAAAAGTGAGGGTAATTTTCAAAGTACCTGTAGTGAATAGCGTATATGGTGCAAAGCCAGTCCTGAGGTTGGGCTGGTAGCTGAGTTTGCTGCTCTGCTCCTTGTTCTCCTTCTGGGACAGCTCTGCTGATCTGCTTTATGCTCCCTTGCTGGCCCATCCAGATTCCCCTCTGCCCCAGTCCCTTCTGGGTCAAAGCGCCATAGCAACTGCTGAGATAAAAAATAATTTGGAGTTCTTCCTTGGCAGAGCCTGTGTTTCCCACTGGAAGGGAATGTGGGTGTCTTAAGTTACGCACTAGGGCAATGATTTGTGAGGGATCCAGGTTTCAGCATGTACAACTCACTCAGGAATTTAGGATGACAAATTCTTCCACCTCCTCTGTTTTGCATCGAGCGTGGCCAGGTCAGTTAGTCTTATTTTTGTGACTTGCATGTAGCCAGAGCCTATGCTAGTGGTCCATTTTCTTTGATGCTGCTTGTTGTCTTGCTTACCACTGATGCAGACTCCCTGGCCTCTGCTAATGTGACTGTTCTTTATTCATTCCCTTACAAAGTATAAGAGAGGCACCATTACTGTTAAATAACACCTCTTTGACTGAAAGGTTTTTTGTTTAAAAATGCCATAGTGTATTTAGTGCCATATGTATGGTAGAAAACATTTTTTTCAGTTTCTTTTTACTTAAGATGTATCTGAGACTGCTCCTGTATTGGCTTTGTTTTCCCCATGTCCTGGTGGAATATGAAAGATAAAAAATTGTTTGTGAAAAAGAAGAACATGGATTCTGCGACCTTAAAACAACAAATTCACTATTTCTACATCACTGTTTTAAAAACTGATCAATTTTGAAGCAAATCGCATGCAACAGAGCGCACTGACCTCTTAAGCACTTCCACAGTCCAGCTTAGGTGATAGAAATTCTTGATCTTCTGAACTGTAACTTTTGAGGAGCTGTGCTCTCCAGAAGTGAAAATGTGTAATAAAAACCAGGTCCTGTTGCTTAGCCGATGACTGAGTGTGAAGAGGAAGTGCTTGCTGATTTCTCTCTAAAAAGGCCTGGAAGCAGTTGCTGTGTATTTGTTAAATGCCTTCTGGAGGGGCTTTTTGGTGTAACCTCTGAGAAGTGTGATCCTGGGACCAGAGAGAGAGCCAGGAATGCTGACACAGAAAGGATGAAAAATGCAGAGAGGGAAGGACATCCTAGGGCTTCCAATAATAATATAAAAAGATGCTGGAAACCTTAATAGTAGTTACTCTGGATGAAAATGGATTTGGAGGGAAATTATGATCTTGCTATGAGCTTTCCAAGAGCTAGAATTATTATTCCCAAATTAAAATCTCAGGAGGCAAGAAAAACTGTAATTTTACATAGAGAGTTATGAAACTGAGGGTGAGGAGAAAAGAGGCAAGCATAAGAACATTTAAAATTTAATGTGTAAAATTTAATAAAACCCTATGTTATCTAAATACAAATTATTTTTCATGTGTTGATCCTATTTTCTTCCTTATTTGAATATAAATTTCACTGATTGAACCTCAGATGCTTTAAATATTGGCATAGCTGAGCTACCTGCATTTTAATGTCTTTTTTAGACTTGAAAGAAACCTACTTAACTGGGAAGAGCCAAGGTATTTTGAGCTTTATTAAATCCATAAACTTTTTTTCATCAGTTATGAATTTAATTTTTATTTATGATTGTTGTCAGAATAGCTCAACTTTGTGCCTAGAGTCACTTATTACTGGTTACTTATTACTTATTACTAATACTCTTCTTAGTATAAATGCAAATGTAAAGGTTATCACTCCCCAGAAGTGTGTCAAACTTGGGAGACAAACAGGATATCACAGCATTTTTAATGTTATTCTGCAAATTAGTAGATTTGTAAATGCTGTGGGAGAGGTGGCAATTTCTGAGGAACTTGACTGAAAAGAAGAGGTGTTTGAAGCTCAGTGGGAGTATGGGGTGGGAAGACAAGCAGGATATGTCTTGTGGGCAAAAAAAAATGGATGGGAAGTGAATGAGTTTATTTAAAATTGCTGAGGCTGATACACTAATAGAACATAAACTGAGTAGGAACATGGTAAAAAGCTCTATCAAATATTTACATTTTTGATGTTGGTGTTCAGGTAGTGTGTTCTGTTAAGATGATAATGGATATAGGAATAGAGTTGTGGTGGACCTGAATTTAAAACTGTATGTGTTGCTTAAGGAAAGGATAATTCAGGAGGTACCTTTGTCTTTTTTTTTGGTATTTATTTCGTCTAGTTGTTGTTCCCTCAATTTTCTATTTTTCATTTGTTAATGTTCTACCTTTAAAACTGTTTTAATTATAAATCTTACTCTATAGGCAAGTCATGACGTGTACCACTATTTTTCTTCCTTAAGTTATTTCTACCACAGAGGCTTATAACTGTTGTAGATGCCCTCAGGCATGTTTCTGGGAAGTGTGATATGAATTTCATAATGCCTAGACACCAGTTTGGGGGGGCAGGTGCTTCCTTTTATGCCCAAATCGGGCAAAATCTCATTAGCTAATTCTTTCACTTGTGTTTTTGTAGGCTTTAAATGCTGAATTGCCCTACCCTGCTTTTTTGAGGGGGCTGGTCTGAGTCAGATGGACTGTTCTCAAATGTTTTGTGAATTTGTAGAAATTCTTTATCTGTTGCTTTCCTATCTGTAGACTTGTAACACACTTTAAATGTTTCTGCACTAATGCATGCAGCATGAGGAACAAGTGAGGAGCTCAAAGCTTTGGCCCGGTCTCAGAGATTTGACATCATTGGCCTAAATGAAACCTGGTGGGATGAGACCTGTGACTGGAGTGCCCTGTTGGATGGTTACAGGCTCTTCAGGAGAGATAGACAGGGCAGAAGAGGTGGAGAAGTGGCATTGCATGCAATAGAAGGGTTAGAATGTGTGGAGCTCACAGCTGGCAACAGTTGAGAACCTCTGGGTAAGAATCAAGGGGCAAAGAAATAATGTGGATGTCATCATGGGAGCCTACTATAGACCTCCTGGCCAGGATAATGACAGTGATAAATTATTCTTTGAGGAACTAAGGGACACTTCCAAGTCAACTGTCTTTGTCCTTATGCAGCCTTCAACTTGCCAGAAATTAATGGGAAGCATCACAGAGCTGGTTCAACCCAGGTCAAAAAATTCCTAAAAACCTGAATGACAACTTCATGGAACACCTCCTCAGAAAGATGCCCTCCTTGATCTGCTGCTTGTCAACACAGTGGACCTTGTGAGTGAAGTGGAGATTGGTGACCGTCTTGACCACAGCAACCACAAAGTTATTAACATCTCTGTTGACAGGAGTGGAAGTGCCAGCAAATCTCAACTCTGGACGTGAGCAGAGCAGAATTCAGGCTGTTCAGGGAATTAGAAAGTAAGATCCTCTGGGAAGATGTTTTTTCAGGTGCTGGGGTCCATCTGTGCTGGTCACTTTTTAAAGATCCCCTCCTAAGGGCACAGGAGCAGGCAATTCCCAAATGTCGGAAGTCAAGCAGGAGAGCCAGAAGTCTGGCTTGACTGAACAGGAATCTTCACTTGGAAATAAGATAAAAAAGGAAGATGTATACCCAGTGGAAGCAAGGTCAAGTGACATGGGAAGAATTCAGAGATGCTTCTTACCACTGTAGAGAGAAAGCTCATGTGGCCAAAGCTCAACTGTAGTTGAAGCTGCCAGAAGTGTGGGGCACAATAAAAAATTATTTTTCAAATATATTAATGGCAATAGGAACTATAGAAGTATCACTGGTCCATTCCAGTATGAGAATGGTCACCTCACAAAAAGGGACAGAGACAAGGCAGAGATGTCCAACACTTTCTTTCCCTCTGTCTTCCGCACAGGGGTCTCAGTGCCCTGAGCTGGAGGACTGTGACAGCAAGAGTGATCAACTCCCAGTCAACCCTGAAATTGTGTGGGATCTGCTGCTCCAGCTGGATCCCTATGAATCTAAGAGACCTGATGGAATTCATCCCGGCATTCTCAAAGAGCTGGCTGATGTTATCACAAAACGTCTCTTGATGATTTTTGGGCAGTCTTGGGAATCCAGAGAAGTCCCAGCTGACTGGAAGCTGGCGAGCATCACACTGATTTTCAGAAAGGATCCAAGAAGGATAATACTGGAAACTATAGGCCTGTCAGTCTCACTTCATGGCCTGGTAGAATTATGAAGATGATTATTCTGGGAGGTATTGAAAACCACCTGAAAGACAACACAGTCATTGGTCACAGGCAGCACGGCTTCACAGGAGGAAAGTCCTACTTATCAAACCTCATTTCCTTCTATGACAAGGTAACCCACCCAGCTGATCAAGCAAAGCCAGTTGATGTGATCTTTCTGGATTTCAGTAAAGCTTTTGATACTGTCACTCACAGGATCCTTCTGGGCAAAATGTCCAGCACAGCTGGATAAACACATCATGTGGTAGGTGAGAAATTGGCTCACAGGTCGAGCACAGAGGGTAATAGTGAATGGGGTGACATCAGACTGGTGACCTCTCACTGGTGGGGTTCCACAGGGCTCCATCCTAGCCCTTTGCTCTTCAACATCTTCATAAATGACTTGGATGCTGGACTGAAAGGGATACTGAGCAAGTTTTCAGATGACGCAAAACTGGGAGGAGCTGTTGCCTCCCTCAAAGGAGGGAGACCCTGCAGAGAGACCTTGACAAATCAGAGTGCTGGGCAATCACCAACCATGTGAAGTTCAACAAGGGAAAGTGCCGGATTCTGCACCTGGGATGGAGCAACCCTGGATATTCGTACAGACTGGGGAATGAGATGCTGGAAAGCAGTGCCATGGAAAGGGCCCAGGGGCGTCCTGGTTGCTGGCAAGCTGAATGTGAGTCAGCAGTGCCCTGGCAGCCAGGAGGGCCAACCGTGTCCTGGGGGGTATCAGGCAAAGCATCGCCAGCTGGTCGAGGGAGGGGATTGTCCTGCTCTGCTCTGCACTGGTGGGGCCTCACCTGGAATATTGTGTGCAGGTTTGGGTACTGCAATATAAAGAAGATACTAAGCTGTTAGAGGGTGTCCAAAGGAGGGCAATGAAGATGGTGAAGGGCCTGGAGGGGAAGCCATGTGGGGAGTGGCTGAGGGCACTTGGTCTGTTCAGCCTGGAGGAGACTGAGAGGAGATCTCATCACAGTCTACAACTTGTGGTGAGGGGAAGAGAAGGGGCAGGCACTGATTTCTTCTCTGTCCTGATCAGTGACAGGACCCAAGAGAATGGCCTGAAGTTGTCTCGGGGGAGGATTAGGTTGAATATTAGAGAGAGGTTCTTCACCCGGAGGGTGGCTGGGCACTGGAAGAGGCTCCCCAAGGAAGTGGTCACAGCACCAAGTCTGACAGAGTTCCAAAAGCATCTGGGCAATGCTCTCAGGCACATGGTGTGACTCTTGGGACTGGTCCTGTGCAGGGCTAAGAGTTGGACTTGATGACCCTTGTGGGTCCCTTCCAACTCAGCTTATTCTGTCATACTGCGAAACTGGCCTATTCAAACATTAGTGCACTATTTAATTGCAAAACATTATATAAAAATAAGCAAACATAGCATTTTAAAATCTTATAAATGTGAAGTGAGAACAGAATTTACTGAGTCTCTTTGTTGTTTCAAAGGTAGTCAGATACAGAATTTGTTTTTGAAATGTGTAAAAAGTTGGATAAGTAAGTCAGAAGTCAGGTTTCAGAAAAGTTGTGGATTCTTTTTTTAATATGATTAAAATGTTTTCATGTCATTCCGTATGAATGGAAAGATTAATTTGTTAAGTAGTGCCTTGTGAACTAAAAGCTGTTCTAACACAATCATGTAATCATAGAATGGTTTGTATTGGAAGGGACCTTAAAGCTCACCTAGTTCCAACACCCCTGCCATGGACAGAGACTTATTCAACTAGAGCAGATTGCTCAGAGGCTCTTCCAACCTGACCATGAATGTTTCAAGGGATGGAACATATACTATCACTCTGGGCAACCTATTCTAGTGTTTCACTATCCTCCTCATAAAAATTTCCTTCCTTATATCGACCCTCTTTTAGTTTAAAACCATTACCTCCTGTCCTATCACAACAGGCCCTACTAAAAAGTCTGTCCCCATCATTCTTCCAGGCCCCCTTTGAGTCCTGAAAGATAGCAGTAAGGTCTCCTCTGAAATCTTGTGTATGGAAATAAAAGTACACCAGTGTAATCTTGACAGTTCATATCTGGGAGTAAGAAAGAGATTTTCCTTTTACTCCATACTAAAAGAATTATTCCTGGCTCATCTGACTTGACTACTCAGCTTAGTGCCTTCAAAGAGATTTCATGTTGACTCTATTGGCATAGAGAAAGAATTGGTGAGGGAGACTCAGTTCACCCATATGAATTTCAGATTTTGCTGAAATAACTGAATTTCATTTTGCATGTAGAATTGTAACCTTGTTCCATTGCAGTCAAAAGATAAGAGATGTGGGCTCAAAAGCAAATCAGTTATCCACTAACTACTGAATGGTACCTTATGCAGAAACAGAAGGCATTTACCTCAAACCTCACTGATGCATCATGTAATAAATCTGACAGTTATTATTTTTTGTCTTATCTTTCCCTGCAGTGTCCATAGAAGTGTTTCTTACTGCTAATGGATGGTCAGAGCACAGCTTTAAAATTTATCTGGAGATGTAGCCCTGTTGGTTCCATTAAAAGTGAAGAATTTTCATGCAGACAGAGACAAAGAGGGATTTATTGTTACAATTCTATACAGTTCATACAATGCTTTCCTTTCCTTTTTCCTTCCAGGTGATGTGCCTTCAGGATTTTTTTGGCGATGATGACATTTTTATTGCATGTGGACCAGAAAAGTTCCGTTACCAGGATGACTTCTTGCTGGATGAAAGTGGTAAGAAGATGTATTTTTTTAAATGTTTACAACCAAAGTAGGGGGCAGATTTCCATATCGTGCTAGTTAAGCCAAAGCTGTATCACCTAAATTGATTTCCAAAATAGAATAAATATTTTGATTCTAAATACTGAAAATAAGAGATATGAGTGCAATAATAAAGCTGTCTGCCTATGCAGCATAAAACCTGACTTCAGCCTGAGTTTCACATACCATAGGAAATAGTTACGTGTTTGGTGGAAAACTCTTCTTTTGTAAGATCTCTGAATTTATTGTGTTTCTTTATCACAATCTCACAAGCTCTGAGCACTTACAATTGAGGTTTAGATAATGTGCACAGGTATTATGATAAAGGAAGGCAGATGCAATTCTGTATGGAAGATAAATATAATCAGCAAATGCAAAGTGATCTGAGAAAATTGAGGGAGTTCTCTGTTTTCTCAGAGACTGACTAATGTAATCCTCTAAGGGAAATGCATGTTTGATTTTCAGATACCTATATTGTTACAAAGAACATTCTTAACTTAGGAACCACTGTAGTAAGGAAAAAACCCACAAAACAGCCAGCTATAGGCTTTGCGCATTTAAACAGAAAAAAGCAAAAACAAAAAACCAAAAACCCAAAACACACACACACACACACACACACACACACACACACAGAAAGAGCTGCCAATTAAATTGATGGGTTTTTGTTTGTTTGTTTTTGGTTTGGTGGTTGGGTTTTTTTGTTTTTTTTTGTTGTTGGTTTTTTTTGTTTGTTTGTTTTGTTTTGTTTTTTTTTGTTTTTTTGTGGTTTTTTTGTTTGTTTGTTTTTGTTTTGGGGTTTTTTTTTTTGTAGAAGAAGATGCAGCAAAGTTTTATTGCCTCTGCACTCTCTCTCAGTCCAGGGTATTTTTGTAATCCATTGCTATCAAAATCTTTCATCTTTTTTTCAAAATATCAAAGATCTCAAAGAAACTTGACTAAAAATCGGTTAGAGAAGATTTTTTTACAGTGGTAACTATTTCACAATCATTGTATGCCTACTTGTTTAGCTTCACCACTTCATCATGGTTTTTGATGGAATTATATATTGATAATTCAAGATGGTGCAATTGTATTTCTCCAACTAACCTGTTGGAGGGCTTCTTGGTTTACCCTTATCTAGACAAATGCTCCATTAACTTTTGAGAGGGAAAAGAAGCGAATTGTGAAGACCTGACATTGTGAGTTGAAGAATGACTGAAAAAAAGGAGGTATCCTCTGGGCAAGGGAATGATACTTTGTATCAGGCACAGACAGAAGCAGAAACGTATTCTGCCTTTCTCAAGAGAACCTTATAACATGGAAATAAATATCAAATAGTGCACCAGATCTGCTCTTTGAAGTAATGAAATTGCTGTAGTTGCCTCTGAAGCAAAATGTACTAACTGTGGAAAAACAGCTTTAGCCATCTTTACAACAGGAATTAAAAAGTTAAGGGAGACATCAGAGCAGTAGAGGAGTCTCCCAGTTGGCTATGTGGCCAGGACAACAGTCCTTGCCTTTAATGAGAGGAGGGCCAGGTAGTTGACTGCATAGTCTGGATTCACTTGTGTATCTTATCTGAAAGATGACACTGACAGCTGCCTAGTGTCTCCTCACAGTGAATTCTGTGGCTTTTTTTCCAGCACTGACTCAGGCAGTGCTGACAACAGATTTTTCTAAATCCCTTATTGAAGTATGTAGCTGTTTTTTGGAGGTCCCATGTCAAAGTACAGACATAGCCTGACTCTGCTTAGTCTCTATTTGTCTGGCATATCAGCATCTTTTTTAGTAAGCACTACCTTTGAAATTTTTGGGCTTAAAACCATATTATACTGAGCTAAAAAGAAAATAAAAGAAAAGCTTAAAATCTAACCTGAAAATACAGCTTTAGCTGTTTTGTGGTGTTTGCTTTTCTACTAAGTAAAGATTCAGTGTACATTGACTGGTTTTACTGCAGGAGTGAAGAAAGGGGAGAAAATCAGATTCCAGACTATGTCCCTAATTCCTTCAAGAAGTGTACATCAACTTTGCTTTCTCTTTTTTGGGAGGTTTGGTATCAGAGAACTTGTTTAGGTTGCTTGCCAGTAATAGCTAATGTACTGACTGATATACATTTAGTCAGCCTCCTCAGAGGTAGGAGCAAGAGTTGAAGAATTAAAAAAAAAAAAAAAAAAAGAGCTCTTAACTTGTTTTGCTTGGCACGTGACATTTATGTGATTGTAGTGTGTCTATGTGTTCCTCGTAGTTAATCCAAGAACATTACAATAATTTGGAAGTGCTGTCCAACTGTGCAAGGCTTGTAAAGCCTGTCTGCTTCCCTGAAAAGCAGCTTGAAGCAGTACTGTGCTAGTCTGTCACTATGTCCCTCCAGTATTTCCCTGTTTCAGCCAGATGATGAGAATAACAGTTAAGGTGTTGCAGCTGAAGAACCAAAGAACAGCAAATTTGAAGGCGGTAAAGATAAGTAGCAAGAATAAATATATAACCAATCAGGGTTCTGGACTTTTGGGAGCTACTTCTCAGGAAGGAAGAATGCCCTAGTTTTGTGGTCTGGGTTCAGAACTACTGATACTAGAGGCAAGAGAGAAACAAAGTTTCTGGGAGTGGAAAACCAGTCGCCTGCACTGGGATTTTTTTTAGCTAACATTAAGAGAGTATCAAGAGTGTAGATACCTGAGCCATTTCCACTAGATTTCTTTTCTAGTAAATAAAACTTCGATCTATTGACAAGGTAGATAATAGATGTTTGGTCAACTCAGTTGAAAGTGCATGTTTTGAACAGTTCATATGAATTATGCTCCAGAAATGTCTGGTTTGCTTTTGTAAAGGCATCTATATGACCAATTTAGCTGTTCTTATCTACGCTGTATGTCAATAAAGTTGCTGAAAAAAACTTTTAGGATGAGATTAATTCCACCCTATCAGAAAGCAAAAGTCTGAAGACTCATCAGTCTGCATTATCTCTATTCATCTTTCTTGAAATTGCCCCCATGGCTTGCTCTTGCCACTGGATAACGCTTTCTAAATAGAATCAGAAGTTTAGAAAAGACGACCTGAAAGTTAATGAATCGGTCTCCCCATCTAAGTGTGGGATTAACATTCCCCATTTTATTTCTGACATACTTGTCTAACAAACCCCTTTAACGCCTATGATGATGAGGAATCTGTAGCCTCCCGGGATGTTCTGTGCCAGTGGTGAATGCTTCTCACTATTTTTCAGCTATCTTACCCCAGATTCCATTGCTATAAGTGAAATCCATTACTATTTTTCTTATCTCCTGTGAACATGGGAAACAGATGATTCCTTTTTCTTTGAAAAAAATCTATGCGCTTCCAAGAGCCTCATCAGTTTTCTTTTTCCTTAGGCTGAACAATTAGTTCAGCTTTTCTTTGCTTTGACTTCAGGCTCAAACCTGTCCTTGAAGGAGAGTGTGTGTTCCTTCTTTATATCATCTCCCTTCTCTGTTTTATGTCTGTCAGGAAGAGGCATTGCATATCCCCTTGGCAATCAGTTAAGAAAAGTCAGTTAATTAGGGATCCATCAAAGAGAAAAAAACAGTCAGCACTATATATTGCAGTTTCTTCTCTGCCTTGATGTACAGATGGTTTTCATATTAAACACACTGTTTATTGCATGAAATGCAGAAACAATAGGCACTACCCCATCATAATCCCTAGTAACCATCTTCATATCTGACCTGATCAATAGATACGATAGCCACAGACACTTCCGTCAAGGGAACTGCAAATGGGACATGAAGATGCATGTGAGTGACCATAAGATTAAGAAGTAAGTACTCCTTGCTTGTCAAGCATCAGTGGTGATGCTATTTTTGCAGAAAGTTTTTGTGGGAAATGTAAGCACAAAACCATTATATTATTGAAGGACACATCACACCAGCCACCTTGTAAGAAGAAAGATTTCTCATTGTAGAGTATGGCAGTAGCTGCTTCAGGCCTTGTTAGCTTGCAGTTTTGGGAACTTTCCCAAAAATCCCATTTTTGGTTTTCTATAGCACTCAGCCATGTCTTGGCAGAGGTTAGGGCTTAAGTGCCCCACTCACAAAAATATTTGCGATCAGCTATTATTTAAGCACCTAAATAGGATCTGGCAATGTAAATAGCTGATGAGATTGGTCCTAAATGAGAACATCTCCTTGGCTTATACGGATACTTCTTTCTTAGCACTGTAAAATAAGAGAGGTTTTGAGGCTGGTAGTATCAGACTTAAGTTTTTTTTTTTTAAATTTAAATACTTTCTATATTCAGTTAACATTGGCCAAGTGCCTTGGAAGCTAAAGAGTTGCACAAACCTAAGAACAGCCCACTTCATCACATACTGAGACACATCATGTATACAAAACTGCAATCTCAGCTGGCCAAAGCCAGTGCCTCTGCCTCCAAGAAGAGTGTAACCAATACAGAATGTCTGAATGTGAAAACAACTGCAGTTCGTTTGTCCAAACCACATATTACTGTTATGGAAACAATGATGAGAATGACTCTGTTTTATGGGGGAATTAAGACTGGAATCTTTGAAACCTAATTTCACATTGACTTTGCTGCCCTTTGTTAGTCCTCTGCTCGCCATCTCTGTGCCAGCAGTGTGACTGCTTCATCTTGCCAGCAGCAGAGAACTTGCCAGGAAAATCTGAGTTCTGTGGTGTCCACACACGTGCATGTGCGCATGGAGGCATGCACACGCTTCTGATCCAATTACTGCAGTTAAGGTCAGGAGTATCATGTTTATCCCTGTTAATAACTGTCATGTTTCTGTAACCCTCATTAATCTGTCCTTCCTAAAAGAGGGAGGAAGGGGAAACCAGTTATAGTCCTCGTCTACCCTGATTTATAGGACAGAGACTGATGTGTTAAGCAGCTTTTGGCTGGACTTAGGAGAGGAAGGCATGCTGGCTGACTTATTCTGCCCTCATCAAAAACGCACGCTTTGGCAATTGGAAAGTAATGGTGGGTTCTGGGGACTTTGAGATACAACTGTGTTTTCAACAGAGGCATAAATATAAAGTGTTCCGCTGCAGTGTTATTTTCAAATGTCAACAACTTCTTGGCCTTGGAGACAGATATTCTGTGTGTGAGGCAGAAACAAACTAAGGCAGGAGGGGCTGTATGTACCATTTAAACTAATGGTTCAGGAAGGGCAGAAGGGAAGAGGTTGTTTGTCAGGTGGATTTGCATCCAATGTCCCCTTTATTTTCTTACTTCAGGACCTCCATTTTCATCTCCACCCGGTCATAGTGCTGTAGAAAATTGCACAGCACCTTCAGCTCCCTCCCATTTGGCACATCACTACTTGTCCTAATTCCCTTCCGCACAATAAGGACACTAACAGGATCTCTTATTTATCCAGTAGTGTGACAGTTTCACAGCTTTCTCCAAAATGATATCCCCTCACTGAGCCCACCTGCGTCCAGCCATGCCGGGAGTACCTCCCCCCTCCCTTGGCCCATGTGCCCAGCTCGGCTCGGGCTGTGTGGAAGCACTCAGCCATATGGCAGCGTGTGAGTGACTCACTTGTTTCTGTTGTGTTAAACTCTTGAAAGGCGAATGCTGCTCTTCAGTAAATGCTCCGAACAGGCTGTTAGCGTGATCATCAGGTGGCTGTTAATGTACTGTCAATGTTTCAGTCAAATGAGCTGTACAGATGAAAAATGCGTTCACAGAACTTCAGGGTTTTTTTCTGTGCAGGATTTCTCCTCTAATGTATGCATTTTTAATAGGTGTTCTTGATTACAGAAGCCCGTTTCTTTATCTGTTGTCTGAAAGCTATTTGCTTTGAATATTCTCTACTGTCTCACAGGCCTACTTATTTGAGTCATTGCTTCTCACCTTTCTGTGTAAGCATCTCTAGCAGAGAAAGTTTGGTCACTTAAATCATAAATTTTTGCTTCCACCCCTCTGGCAGATTTATAGACATGAATAAGGATATTAAAGCTTTCAAGAAGATTACATATGTGCTTTCCAGTCTAGATTTAAATTGAAGAGCATCTCTCTTTTTTTCCTTTCCCCACCTCCCCATGATGCATGCATGTATATTTGTGTAGTTATCACTTCTCATCCATGTTGCTGTGGAAAAGTTGCCTGCATGTATAACCAGAAAATGTCTTGATCACTTCCAACCTATAGAACAGTCTCTCATTGAAACTAGCCAAATAGTAATATTGCAATTAATGTTAATTCATTCTGCTCATTGAACCAAATGTTCTTCAGTATGTTTGCTTCAGTTTTTGCTTTCTTTGAAGTCTGTTGAATATAACATGAATCAAATGCTATCCAGTGAATTAGAACTGGTGGAAATTCCCATTTCATTTGCATAAGGAAGTTTGAGTGTGCATATTCCTTCAACTTTTTTTTCCACAATATAGCTGATTTGGGATATAAAAATGATAAAAAATTTGCATTCAAAAATACTAAGGACTTCTTCAATAATATTTACATTTAATTAAATTGCATTTATATCGAGAATTTATAATATAAAACTTCATCTTGTTTTAAACAACAAAAAAATTGTTATTAAACAACATCGATATCATTATATTAATGTACAAGGGATTTTAATCATAACCAATGGTGTTATTAAATAGTAAATAATGGAGTAGACAGAATGTATTTATTGGTTTTGTATAGGTCAATATTTTTCTCTTTCATTTTCTTTTTGTGTTGTAACTTTTTGAGCTGAATTTTGCCAGGGAAATACTTAGATTGGTTGGATGGTCTGGGAGAAGGTGTTTCTTACAAATATTTTAAGCTATTTTCCCAAACTTTGAACATCTCACTTGTATATCCAAATGCAGAAAATGCAATCCCGATGTCTATGACCAGTTTTATAAGCAAACTTTCTGTTCTGAGGAAGAAATACAGAAATTTGATAGATGTGATAGTGTAGGTCTTGGGACTCAAGCTCTTATTTTGACTGCCTCATATTTCTTTTTTTCGTAGTAGTTAATTTAGTATACAGCCTTTGAGCCTATTCCGCATATGTATAATGCACCATTCTAGATCACAGGTTAGTTTTGCGCTTGTATGTTCAGTCTGATCCTCAGAAGATGATAACTTCCAAAGTAGCATCTTCCTTTAAGTTCTTTTTAGTAGAGACACTATGTTTTACTTTTCCAGCTCCAGTGATGATGGAAGTAGCAGATAGTAGCTGTATATTATGGCCTCCTCCACCAAGTCTGTTAAATAGTTTGGTGACAAGCATGGAGGAGTTTAACATCAGAGATGTTTAGAAATCACCTTTTCCATTTGTTTATCTTGTCTTGTTAATTAGCCCGGTAAAATGGAGCATACAGTCGGTGATCTTGATAAGTGTATTTGTACTTTTCACAGTCTGCAGATCATTTCCAGTGCTGGAAGCTATTAGCATCTGATCGATTTCTGAAACGATGTTCTATTGCAGGAAATCCTTTGGGTGAACGACATAGTCCCATCTTCTCCGGTTTGTATGAGACAGATTTGAGATGAGTAGTTCTTATAGCGTCACTGCTTCATTATTCAGTTTGAGAACCTGAACAAACTGTGCCATCTGCTAGACTGTAGTAGGATGTGCTCTGGAGACCTGCCTGTTTGTTGGGTAGTGTGTTGTGTCAGAGATTTTGTATTGAGATTAAACTCTACTCATCAGCAATAAAATTGGACTGACTTGTTAAAGTGACCATTGCAATTTTCTACTTTCCATTCTAGATAGAGGCCCTATACCTGGAGTTCTTTTATGGCATGAGTAAATGTGTGCACACCTTTTTAGTGCCAGAGCTCTCCAAAGACTCTTATCCTGGCAAAATATTTTGAAAAGAGAAAAGCTATTCACAATCCAGAGTTCATTAGCTTTTAGAGAATAGAAATGTTTCAAAGGCATATTCAAAGGGAATATATATTCATCCTTAATACTCATTAAAAGTCTTTTTTTTTTTTAAAGTCTTATCGAACACAAACTTCAATACAGCAGCTGAGAGAGAATCAGATACAACCTGGATAATATTTCAAAGTGATAATATCAGAAAGTGGATTACATCAGTGACAGATATTTGCGTTTATGTATTCATACACTTTCAGTGAGATGCTGTGTATACGGATACAAATATATCAAGTATAAAAGGCAGTAGAAGATTTGTGTATAATGGTTGTTGGTCTGCACTGCAGAACTGGTGGCTCACAGTACAGGCTGCAATAGTGGTTCAGTGGTGTTTTTTTCAAAAAGCTACCTACAGAAATTTCCCACTGAAAACCTCAAGACCCTTACCTGACAGTTCAGGTTACTCCTGTGAACAGTCACCTTTGAATAAACTTTTTTTCATAGCACAGCTCCCTGCAGGAGAACTGGATGCTAATAATATGCATAAAGTAATATAAGGCTGAGTAATCTCTAGGAAGTCTCATGTTGCCATGGAGTTGAACACCCGTAGGTGGTAGGTCATGGAGCTCAGATTTGAATTCCTTTATTCTTCAGTCAGAGCTTTTTAGAATTTTGTTCTAGAGGAATTGTAACACTTTTTTTTTTCTTTTCCTTTTGGAAAGAAAGTCTTCTAGGGACTTAAAATCTATTGAAGCAAGAAGGGAGTTTACATGAGATTTCATTCTTTCAGCTGAAGGATCTGGGTCAATGAAAGTTTTTGGAAGATTGCTAATTATTCCTAATACAGTGGAGAGTGGTTAAAAGACAAACAAATTTAAATTGCTTAGTGTTTCCTGTTTCTCTGGAATAGAAAAGAGAATGTTTTTTCACAGCTACTTAGAGCTGTTAAGATTGTCTAGCAAAAAAAGGAAGACAATTTGAAGAGCAAGGCAGTTTCTGATGAGGACATCATGTTCAGGAAGAAAAAAAATCCTGGACGAGAACAAATTTGATGAAACTTTATACAAATTATTTCTGTCTTTAACTTTACATGCTCTTGCTGTTTTGCAAGCACATATTGACATCTCCAGAATAAGTGACTTCAGAAAGTGAAATAGACTGATTTTGCATAGCAGTTGCTGTACTGCAGGTCTGTAAGATAGGCTATGTTGTTTTCTGGTTAAAAACAAGTAAATTGTGAAACCGTGGGAAATACACAACAGGGAGCAGAACTTCAGGATCAAACAAATTGCTTGAAATTGTCATTAAAAATAGAATGTTGGAATTCTTACTTAAGCATTTAATAATAAGGACAAACCTACATAAATAAAACAGGATTTTTTTTTTAATTACTTTGGGGAGGACCTCTCTCCTGAGATTCCGGTGGCAGTCTACTGGGATCATAGCTCAGACTAGGTGCAGACAGACAGCTGTGTAGTTTTTACTGGTGGGAGAAATACTGAAATACTATGAGATGGGTTAACCTTCCTAGATACATATTGCAGACAAAATGCTACTAATGCAAACTGGGAATGTGTATCAATTTGGATTTAGTGTTGTTAATAATAATGATATTACAAAAAAAGCTGTCTTATAAAGAGCATTAGATGTTGTAACCATGTATTGGTTTCATTCATGTTGAATTGAAGATTAAAGAAAACCAAAGCAGTTACAATAATTAAGTCTTGGGGGTTTTTATATAAAGGGAATACAATTTGGAAATTCAAGATAATTAGTCAGTGAAGTTGAATAGACTTAAGAGTTTGGAGACTTGAATGCTGGAGGAAGTTTGGAGTTTCAACCAAAAAGCAAACCAAAAGCTATCTTAGATTTGCATCTGTGCAAAATATATCGATAAGGGTCCAAAGTCAACTGGCAGAAACTGGAAAGCCCAAAAAGAATTGGTTATTAAGGATGTCTATACCAAAACCTAGGCATGAAATATTCACAGTCACATTTGCCAAAATTATGCTGATTTGGAGGAGAGGTTTTAGCCAGACATGGAGATTAAAATGAAAACTAAAGACCACAATAAACAAACCACCACAAACTGAAGTTGTGATACAGTGTAGTAATGACAGGGCTACTATTTCAATAGTTTGGCCTCTATATTCAGCAAAAAGTGAACTATATCATGGGAGAAAAGCCCCCTGTCTAATCAGAATTCTTGGAGAAATGCAAATTACATTAAGTCAGTTTCAAAACTCATCATGTACAAGTAAGACGTTCACTGTTAGGAAAAAAAAACAAGTTTGTATAAGCTATTAAGACATTAATAGAATTCAGTGCTCTGCACCTTCCTGTAAAGCAAAAAGCCTGATATTAATAAAGCTTGTCTGGAGTTTTTTTATTAATCTGATTTTTCCATATTGAATAAAAATAGTATCTCTGAGTTTTCAGAGAAGACATCAGCCTGTGAATAAACTCACGTGTAAGCTTCAAAACACTCATTTGACCAATCTCTGAAGTATGCTATGATATAGAGAATGAAAGATGGTTTCATGGGCTATTTCCAACCAAACATGCATTTTCAATCTGCGATTATTTAAACTTTCTCAGGAAAAAAAAAGTCACTGGGACTTTACACACCTCAGTAAGTGTTGTGATTTAGCAGATGTTCTTAGTAAAGCCACGTTTTTGAGATATCCCACTGTTAGCCTATTGCCAGGATGACTCGGCCTGTTTACATTAGTTTTATCTAAATAATTATAGGAAAATTTAATTGCCTGAACCAGATAGCATTCAAGGAGAACCCATTAATATTAGAGGCAAAAGCTGTCTAGGGATTTTGAAATTAGAGACAGTACTGGAGTCCTTGGCATTTCTTAACCTGGGAGGCTAATTTCTGGGTTTTCTGTTGATAGGTAATGCAATGCTGCAGTAAGTCCATGTGGTACCACTGTGGAGGTTGAAGAAGCAGAAACATGGGTGGGCTGGCAACTGTGTGTGCCTTTAGATGGCAGGTGGGTTTTGTTGCCCACACTGCAGCACAGTTCATGGTGTGAGGTGTGTGTGTCCAGGTGTAAATATTGATTTAACACATAAAAGTGCTTTGCTTTAGTAAGAGTGCTGTATTTAATTGTTTGGTGTGTGTGGATTTTGTCTGTAAAAAGTAACTCTTGAGGAGCTCCGTACTGTAGTAAGTTTGAACCTCCAGTTTTGGCATTTTTTCCTGTATCATTTGTAGATTCCTTAGGGTCTGCTTGGTTTGATATTTGTCTTATGTCACAGCTCAACATTTTTTCTTCTGTATGTGAAAATTTGATAAAAAACATTCAAAATCATTAATATTTGACACTGTAGGCATTCTTCTTTTGGAGGGACCTGCCAAGTAGTGTCATTTTAAAAAGCCATCACAATACCGAGTGGCTTTATTTCTTCAGACAACATTAGTTTGTGGTTTTGTTCTTTAACAATCTCTGCCTGCTAACCTTTAATACTCTTATTACAGGCAGATTTGAGGCAATAACTAGACAAAAATGAGTCTGTAATATTTTTAATTCCTTGAGGTATGTTGAATAACTTTATTTGCGGCAAGAGAGCCAGTGTGTGCTTCTTTGACTTTCTTTAAAACTAAACCTACTGCAGCAGACACTTACATAACAACTTGTGTTTAAATGGAACAAAATTATGGCTTTTATAACTCCTTCTCTATTTTCTTCATCAGTGTTTCAAAAGTTTCAGCTCCTTTCCCTACCCGTTACAGGCAATGTACACCTACTTGTATGTCCCTGCCAACCAAACCCAAATTCGTATCAGTTACACAGATTAGAATTTGGAGTAATTGCATTCTTTAGGGAAGTGTGTGATTGGCAGTTGGTGAATTGGTCTACATTTGGATAAAGCTTTTCATAAGGAAATCAGAGGCATGGTGTAAAAAGAGCCTATGGCTACCCTCTCAATCCCCCACTGTTGGGAATATATAAAGATATAACACTGGTTGGATGGATAGATGGATGGAAGGATGGATAGATGATGTTTGGTAAAGGACAAGATGAGAGGAAAACCTGCAAGAAATGCAAAGTAAATATAACAGTAGTTTCATAATAAGTATTGTAGGTACATAAAAAAGTAGCACAGAACAGCCAACATTTTTTACAGGATTCAAACATGCCCGATACTCTTGTCACTGGAAAATCTATACATAGCCTAAAACCCTGCACATCAATTGAGCTATACTCGGTACCAAAACCAGTGACTTCCGGGTAGGCTAAAATAGTCTGATTCTTGCTGGCACTGGTCCACATTTTCCGCCTCCAAAACAAGTGTCCTGATATTTTACGTGCAGGAATGCAAGAGACATGAAACTGAAGAGGTAAGGAAGCAGAAGGTGCATGTGCCTACAGTCTAGTAAGTAAGGACATGCATCAGGGAGAAAAAGCACTTCCATTGAGCTCCTTCCTTCCTGAGATAGTTTGCAGTGTCTGTATCCACCATCATTTATAAGCAAAAAAACCTTTCTTTTCATCTGTTAAAGCGAGTGTCCCAATTGCCAGGTAACGTAACAAAACACCACTTCAGATGCTCTTGCTCGCTCGTGCTGACCCCGTTGACTGGTGTGGCCATGTCGGATGTCACTTTGTTGCCCAGGTGGACCATAATCTTGGGAATCTGTTTTGCATCCATGAGAGCACTTTGAGAGTGGAAGAAGTGAAAGTCCAGCCCCAGGAAGCTTCATCCTTTTTTAAGTCACATCCATAAACCAAAATGCAATAGTCACAGCTCCTTAGTGGCACCTGTACTTTCAATTTTGTATTTGTAGGTATTTTTGTTCCCATTGTCATTAGACATTTCATATACATTAAGTAAACAGTGGTCTTCAGTTAGTACAATGCCTGGTTTTTTACTGAAGCTTCATTGATAGTTACTTGTTTTGTTAGCTTTTGGGAGTTTTTGCCTCTGCGGGAGGTTGCTGCCTGCATAGTGTAGGACAGCAACTTTTTGTCTTCCAGCAAAACAGTAATGTGGAAGATGTCAAGAAGTGCTCATATTCTCATAACTCATGTGTTTAAATTATTGGTTTGAAGACAACTGGTGTAGTTCTTGTTGCTGTCCCAGAACATTGACATACCTGTGGGGTTTTTTGCTTTATCATTGGAACATATAAGGAAGACACACCTTCTCCAAGCTCTCAAGTTTATGGTGACAGACCAGCTTTCTGTGATGTATGGAAGTACCTGTAGCTATGTTTTCACATTAGCTTTTCATATAATCTTTATATATCTGAATAGAACAGTAAATCTCACTTTGTGATAAAATTTTCAAGAAATAGTTCAGTAGGAAGGGTGTGAACATTCCTGCTTTCCTAAGAGACCAAACTTATGAAAAATGTTTTCTGCTTATATGGCAAGTTTGGAAAAAAAAAGTCATTTGAGGACATAATTTGATGAAGAATGTCAATGATGAATAAGGTCATGTTAGCATGTTGTCTATGACAGAGATTTCAGATGAGCAGTTTCTCTCCTCAGGAGATAGCAGGGGAAACTTTTAAACATACTTACCTTATAAACACAAACGGTTGCTTTCTGAATGAGATGAGAACATAATTCTCCCTTAAATGACCCAGAAGTCCCTGAAGAGAACCTGCCTTTTACTTCTGAACATTTCCTAATGTTATCTGCTCTTCCACAAGTATTCCTGACTTTGGTGGCCAGTTTCCACGATGTTTTCCAGAACTTTCTTGTGCTATCCTCCCACACACATATGAAATAAACTTCCTGGACTCACCCATAAGACTTATGTGTCACATCTTTCTTCAGTGATCCTACTTACCTTTCATCTGGTAAACCTGATGATGCAGTTAGGTGGATGGGCAATGGAAAATAATTGGTACTTAACATGAGGGGAAATACTCTTTCTCCTCCTTTTTGAATCACCTACATGAATGTTTCTTAAAACTATTGGAAGTTGCTTCCATGTCTTTATCTCCCCTTTAGGAAATATTTCATGATTATACACTGAGTTCATGGTGTCCTTTTAAATGACAATTATACTTTAAAATACCATTATTCAGCACTGTACAAATTCAGGCAAACAGCAGTATTTAAATTAGACACTGGCTTTTTGACGTCTGGGTTTTTCATTTCTGCCTGACGTGAAACTTTGGAATCCCAGAATCATAACATCAAAGAATAGTTTGTGTTGGAAATGACGTCTAAAGGTCATCTAGTGTAACACCCTCCCACCAATGATCAGGGACATCTTCAACTAGATCAGGTTGCTCAGGGTCCAATCCAACGTGACTCTGATTGTTTCAAGGGGTGAAGGTTCTACCATCTCTCTGGGCAACATGTTTCAATGTTTTGCCATCCTCATGGTAAAGAATTTCTTCCTTATATCTACCTTCTTTTAGTTTGAAGTCATTACCCCTTGGCCATATTTGTGTATGGTTCTGTGTAGCCATATTAATGCTTCCTTACTGACAAATTCTTCAAGACAAAGATGGCACATTTTTGTGGGTGTTGTTAGCACCTCATATACAGGAACAACTTCAGTAAACTAGTAAACACCTGGATATGTATGTTTGATGTTATTCTTGGGTATACTGTGATGAGATCTGACACAGCAACTGTGCATACACTGAGAACAGGAGGAGTGAGAGGAAAAAAGATCCTCAGCCCAAAACACGATTTCTAACAGTTTGAGTGCATTCTTCCTACTGCAGCGTACACTTACTGTGCATTTATCATTAGAAGCAGGATTTCTGTCAGGCCTCCCCCTTGAAAAGTGTTTAGATGCCACGTATTGTGTGTATTAGAAGTGCCTAACTAGGCAGAATATGTGACTGCCATCATTGCTAGTCTAGTTGAAGCTGGCCTCATTTTCTTTAAAGTTGCCTGTGATCTGCAAACCCAGTAATGAAGAAGGAAAAACAAAATTAAATGAAACAGCAATATGTATCTCCTGGGTATTTCAGAGCCACAGAGCACTAATTAAAATATCAGACTTAAATATCTGAACCTTGGGGGTGTAGAACAACATATAGGTTAGCTAGAAACCATAGCTTCACAGATAAACATGGGCAAAACAAAAACATAATTGTCTGGGGCCAGTTAGATTGGGTTGTTACAAGGATTTTATCTGAATAGATGTTGTTTATACATCTTAAAACTGTTGCTTATTTTTCCACTATTTGTATATATTATCTGTGCTGTTAGATACTTGAGCTGTAAGGTGCCAAAAGATTATCAAGTGTGGTGCAGCAGTTACTGGTGTGCTTTATGCACAGTATCGAAGCTGTGCCTTCTTAAAATATAACCCCTCACCCAAGGCAAATGGTCTCATCTTTCCTGGCTCACGTTGTCACAGGACAGAGGATAATTTGTATTGTTTAGAAATATTGGTGAGAAGCCACTGGAGCTGGATGCTCAAGAAATTTCATGCAAAAAATTTTTAGCTTGTCTTCTTTACCGTAAAACTTTCTCCAAAGGAATCAATTAGGGCACATGTTTTCCTCTACCGTCATGTTGTAAGCAACTGAGTGGTAATGCGTGGTCTGTGACAGAAATGATGTGTGGAAATAGCTAAAATTGGACTATTATAAGAGTAGATACACTATAAAGAAAGAACTAAAAATACCTTCTGGATGGACATATGCGTGTGTGCGTACAAAAATGGGAACAAAACTTTAATCACCAGTGTGCAGATTCCATTGCTTAGGGATTTTATTACTTTAATCATCTATTACTTTTAACTGACCTTATCAGAAAATCTTTTTGCAGTTTGGTTTTGTTTTGATTTTTTAAAGATTAGAGATAATGTATTTTTTTACTGTTTGGTATTTGGTAAGATACTGCTATTTTTAAACATCTCCTAAAAAAAGCATTTGAAAAAAAAATGGAGTAAAATGTTTCAACTGAAAAAAAAAAAAAAAGAAAAAAAAAAAGAATAAACCTCTCCAAATTCAAAACACTAGGCAATAGTACTGTGCATATATTAAATAAATGAGACTCACAAATGTTAGGGAATTCAAGCTATTTTACTTTATCATTCTTTGGATCCCTCAGTGCTTCAGCATAGCTCCCTCCTCCTTCCTTAGCTGTCCCTTACAGCACCAAGAGTACAAAACAGTGGGCCTCCAGGTCTCCTTTCCATGCTGGAACAACCGTAGTCTCAGACTACCAGAAAGGGAAATTGGAAAGAAAGTCCTGCTTCTCACCTGGTAGCCCCAAGTGAGAGGTGCTCGATGGTGGCTGTACAACATGGCACACCCAACCATGTGCGCAGTGGGCAGAAGCTGTAGAAGAGATGCATCCTCCATGATACAGGCAGGGTCTGCAGAAAATGTATCTGTAAGGTTTGAAGACTTGTAGAGAAGGCTTTTAATCACATGAAAACACTTCTAGAGGTTTGTATTTTTACCATGCCTTTGCTTTTCTTCATAGCTGTGTAACTCAAAGGAAAACTGAACCTGATCAGAGAAAAACTTTATGGAATCAGTTGATCTGGGGGAAGTTCGAGTTCTGCTTCCTCTGGTTTCTTTAACCTGACAAATAACACACTTTCCCCTAAGCCACTCTAACTTTTGGGAATCAGTTGAGGACTTACAAGTTGAAAAAGTCAGCCTGAGGACAGACAGTAAACACAGATTTCAATTCATAAAGTGTTCATGAAGATTTATAAGCAACTGGTAAACAACATTTTATAATGGGAGTATCAAGCAGCTTCAACTGTAATGTTGAACTGAATGTTCACTTGACGTGAATTGTAATGTTCCACTTAATATAATCTCAATAATGTGTTTTGCAATAGAAAAGAGGGCTTATGACGTGGTGTCGGCAACATTATACATGTGAGTTGTGAAGAAACAAAAGTTCTTGGCACCAAATATCTTACCTTTTAAATGTGGCAATATGCTAAATATGAGTCACAAAAGAGAATAGTTTGGTATTTCTTTGTACATCCCTTGACATGCACTTCATCAGAAGTACAAACTTTTAAAATTACTATTTTATTTTAAAAATTATCTTAAATAGTGGTACTAATTACAACAGCAAGAAAAGCATTGCATGTTTTTCCTTGGGATATCAGTAAAGCACGGTGTCTGGATAGTGATGCAAATGTGCCACCTAGGATTTATCCTGTAATCATTAGCCTGAGGGTCTAAATCCTCACAAAAGTCAGGTGCTCAGAGATGTCTAAACTTACAAATCATCAAAGCAAAATTAAACAAAAAATCCCCAAACAACACAATAGAATTTACTGGGTAACTTTTATGTCAAAGAATTCTATGAAAATGTTCAAAAAATTTTAATGTGTTGTCACGACCTAGAAGTGTGAGCTGGTTTGGGTAAAAATAAATAAAACAAAGTATTGTTAAAATATTTTAGAACTTTTTGGAGGGGAGAAAGTTTTAGATTGCTTGAAATTTGAACTGTTCAAGAAAAGGTCATTTTAAAAGCAAGATATATTGAGCTAAAAGCCTTTGAAAGATGTAGAAATGAACCGCAAACCAGCAGATTCAAAATAACACAAAAAGTAGTCAAAATTGGCAGTAGAAAAGACGATGCTTTCAGTCTTCGTAACTTGGAAATGTAAAAGGCTAGTCTTACACTGTGACGACTCCTTAGCCAGGACACTGCTGTTCTTACAGCTGGCACGGGTGGGCTTCCTCTTCCATAATTTTCTCAAATTCTCTGTGGTCATTTCCTTGCTATGTTGCTTGTGTTATTTCCAGCCCATCAAATGTAGTTTCTCAGAGGTCCCTAGTTGTCCGTTCCTGACTGGATCACAAAGCCTTGGCTGCATCCTTCTTTTCTTTCACCCTTTTTGGATTCTGCATGGCCGATCATACTTTCCTCAGTAGCTTCTTCATTGTTAGCTCCTGTATTTTCCTCTTCCAGTTTCTCTTCCTACTTTCTCGTTGCTTCAGCATATCATCTCAAAACCCAATAAACCACCCACCTACTCCTAGGGAAGAGGGGAGCGAGGTGGGAGAGAGAATAAGGCTCAAGATGTGGTAAGATGCTGGTGGACACTTTTTGTTTCTGGCTGAGTTAAGGGTATTCTTCAAAGCTGTTTCTGAGTCAAAGCTTCTGTGTCATGGAATTTTCTCAGGAATGCCATTTCTTAGATCACTTAATTTTAAGATATAACTGATCTTTAAACAAAAATATCCTGTGTTCCTTTCTTTCTACTGACAAAAACTTATTTGCTGCAAGTGTGAAAATGGAATTGTAGGAATATGTATTCACATTAATGGGAAAAACTATTATATCGAAGTCTTTAAATGTTTTCTTTTTTTCTCCTTGTAATTCAAATTAGATTGCACTTTTGTTATCTTCTGTGCTTTGACTTTGGTGGTCTTTTATGTTTTGAGTGACCACCAGGATTTCCTGCTTATGCTGGTGGTACTGCTTGTGGTACAAGCAAACTCACTGGCAAAAAACGCAGAAACTTGTTCTCAAGTTTGGAATATTTGAGGAGAGTGGTATTTAAGAAGTCCTATCCCTTAAATAAGACTTATTTTCAAATTTCATTTTTGTTGTCCTGTTCAGAGTAAAAGAAGGAAATCAAATCAACATAATTAAAACCAAACCTTAAATATCATTGCAAAAATATGTATAATTTATTTAAGAAACGATGAGAAAAATAGGAAGTTTTGTTAGAACATTCATGAATGGTCAAATACAATCCAGGAGGAATATCATCAGCTAATATATATTGTCATAATGCCTTCATTGTAAATCCATTAAAGTCAACATGTACTAGTTGAGAATGTGCACCGAAGTGTGCATATTAAACATCTGCTGTTTTAAAAAAAAAAGTCTCAAAATATTTGGAAAGTGAGATAAACTGTGAAAAGTTTGCTTTATGTTATTTTATCTTCTAAGACATTTAGTCCTGTAGATCATATATGTTAAACTGAAATTATATCAAGGCCATTTAATTATGGAAATCATAAAAGCTAGGATATGAGATACAGTGTTAAAAGAAGGCTATCTGCTAAACCAATTCAGTCAGTTTCTTT
This sequence comes from Grallaria varia, assembly GCA_013396735.1. Classification (NCBI taxonomy): domain Eukaryota; kingdom Metazoa; phylum Chordata; class Aves; order Passeriformes; family Formicariidae; genus Grallaria; species Grallaria varia. The sequence goes on along the minus strand of VWZG01001381.1, from coordinate 115,872 downwards.
TGGGCACTGTGTATGATGTACAGATACAAAGTTGCAGGAATTTGAAAGAAATGAGAACAGTTTTGTAAAAAAAAGATGGAAAAGTGTTGGTAGGACTGGATTACTTTTTGGTTTTCTTTTATAGCATACTTTGAGGATAAATTTTCTTTACTGATGAATATGCTAAATGAATCCTTTGCTGTAGCCTCTCTGCATTGCTTCTCAGAATTTGAGGGTGAAATATATAATTCTGTGTTTTGTACTGGTTTACTTGTCAGAGGTGCAAATTTACTAGGTTTTTGATCAGGTAAACTTGCAGAAAAAATTGCCCAAACTAGGGAAGCTCAAGCTTCCCTACCATGAGTGCAGGGGTTCTCATTACTGTGTGCAGACTTCAAATACTGGCTCATCTTCAGGTCATGCAGCTGACAATTTCTGAGGTGAGTCTTACAGTGTGAATCTTGGTCCTGTATCTCATAACAGCTTAAACCAATTGGTTTAATATTCTTTCCACGTACGATGAAAAAGGGGAAAAGAGATGAGTGTCCCTTGTCTTCTTTGTTGCTTAGTAGACTGTAGAATAAATCCAGATAAGTGAAGCATAAGGCTTTTGCTTTATGTAGGTGTTCTCCACTTCTGTAGTACCAATACAGTAAAATCACCACATATTTTCCCACCCCCTACGTACATAAAGAAAAAATAGCTTATGCCTGAGATGTAAAATAAATCTCGTGGAGATCAGCAGCATGCTGCTGTGCTCAAAATCCATTGCTTCCATAGAGATTCATTTTCCATTTCAAATTGCTCAGGGAGCCGTAAAATATTTAGATAGCTACATCTTTAGAAATCTTTTGTTGTATACAATTGTGTCCAGATATAGAAGTCAACTTTGGGGACTGAATCTATGCAGATTTAAAAAAAAAAAAAAAAATCAAACCCATGAGCTAATGCTAACATCTAAAATTAATGCTGTAGAATTTTCCATATTATTTTAACTAACCTTCACATTACAATGAAATTAATTGCTCATTTGCCATAGTAATAAAAAGTGTTGCACTGTGTTAAACCTAGGGGGGATGTAGAGTTCTATTGGTATAAAAAGCTTCTTCACTCAGCTGAACTGGAAAAACAATGCACATCTCTCTATAACTTCTGCAGGTTTTATTATCTACTTTATTCTCTCCGTGGTGTAATTTAGCAAAAGGAAATTTAGCATACACCCTCTTGAAATACATTGACATGTAGAAAGTTATGCAGACATAGACAAAGATAACAGATCAGCCCAAATTCTTTATAGTCTCCTTTGAGCTCCAGTCCATCCACAAGAGCCTTGCCTTTTCCCTGAAGGAAAGGAGGTGCAGAGGATCCCCATGTTGCCGTGTGAGTTAGCTTCTGCCTAGTTCCTTGAGACTCTGGTATCTGTGGTCGAAGTTCACAAGTTCGAGTGATACATGTACATTTCTGTACCGAAGAACCACAGTTCTCCATTTGACTCCTTGGCTTTCTCCAGTCTTTCTTCCATGCAGTAACTTCTCCTGTCTTATGAGAAGTGTAACATTTCCTGTGAATTTTCTTCAAACAAAAAGTTCATTATTTAATCCAGTGCATCCAGATGTTCTATCTGGACTCTGGGAAGGAGTGGAGGGGGTGAAGAGGAAGTGAGAATCACAAACAGTGAAACTTTCATAAATGTCTTTTGAAAATGGGGTATGCGCCTGCTGTGTTCCATAAACACATGCATTGCATTAGTACAAGCCAATGCATTTCATTCGAGCACATCTAAATATTAGAGGGAAATTAGCAAGGAGTTATGGTTGCAGGGAAAATTTATGGGGAAAAAGAAAGAGTTCTGCCTAGCTCAGTGAGCAATAACTTGATCGGTAGACTTTTATAGGGTAATATTGAAAGAGCAAACAAATGTAAGTCATCTAATTAGGAAACTGAGAAAAAAAGAACAAGAATAGAAAAGGAGGAACTGAAGTAGATGTGTACAGCAGCAGCTATAAAAGTGTCTGTTGAATTGCTCTTCATAGTGAAAAATGGTGGAACGCAGCATCTGATTCACGCAATGTTTCTCTCAAGTAACAGAAAGCAATAGTTGTGCCAGTGCAAAACTGGGAATTACGCACGTGTATGTGTTTGGCATGCTTTGTGTGAAAGTTCTGAGTGGATGTTTCTGATAGTTTGTCATTAGTGGATGTATAACCCTTTCTCATAAAATTATTCTGTTATCCTCACCCACCATGAATTCAAATAAAAAGTATCAGTCAGTGTATGTGTGTATGCTGCCACATTAATATTAATTTGCAGGATGAGAGGGATTGTTTCAGCTGCCTAATTCAATATGGGAAGTCAGTGAGATCATAAATCATGGAACAAATTATCTTTTATCTTAAAAGAGAGTGAAAACTGCTGGTAGATTTATGTGAATGAACATTTGCTTTTGCACCTAGCTGTTCTAATAGCAAATTAGTAAAACAGTTTTCTATACAGATGCATTTGAGTTTTCAGATCAATAGTTAAAACAGCATTTATCCTTTTTAGGGGTCTTTCTTCCTTTTTTGTCATTGTGCCACTCATTAAAAGATAGATTATTTTATAACCTTTTTAATTCCTTTTTTAAAAATTCTACAATATTTGCCTGATTGGCAGGCTTTAAAGTTCGCATATACAAGCAATTTCAATAGCTTGAAAAGTAATCGCACATCAACTCAGTTGTAGAAATTGTGCATATGCACAAAATTAAATCCTTTTCTATTGTAGGCTCAGCTAAGCCATGTTGCATTAACTCATTTTTACCGTGCATATATGCAGATAATTGCTCAGACTCAGCAGACACTCAGCAACTGGGTAAGCTGCAGTAACCTGATCATCTGCTTGATCCTCTTTTTACATTTTTAAGTGACTGTTTTAAAACAGACTTAGTGAAAATTAGTGAAATTTTTCACTTCTTTTGTTTCTTAAAAATACTATATCTATCATGGTTAGGCATGGACCCAGTTTTTTTGGTGGGGTTGGATCAGGCAGGTTCTGCACATTAATTTGGGGCCACAAAGTAAGAGGGGCTGCAAAGACCTGTGTCCACAGCTGCAGCTCATACTGCTGTGAAAAGAGAAGTCAAAACGCCTTCTCTGTTAGAGACAGGAGGAGCAAGAGCACTCATCAACGAGCTCAGCACAGACGAGCACTTTGGAGCCATGAAACAATCTCCTGCCCACATGGGAGTCTGCAGGAAAGGGTGGGAGGTTGACGGCTTTTTGGATCTGGCCCTATTTCGTCTTAATCTGCTCTGGCTCCTGATCTTTTCAAAGTCTCCCCATTGTGCGTGTGATTTCTGCTAAGCACGCAGAGAAATTTTTAAGATCAAGACCATATGATATAGCAAGATTAATCTACCCTTTGGCCTTCACCTCTCCCTCCCACTGGGGGAGAGGTTTGGTTCTGCTAATTTGTCATGTTACCTTTTTTTTTCTCCTGCCATCATTTTTTTTTCTCCTCATGGTTCACCTAAATTGGGGATTTTGGCCCAAACACTTTCAGCCTATAATGAAGATAAATAGAATTCTTCATGTGCACTACATGGATTTTGAAGACATCTTTGTTTATTTCACCCAGTTTTAATATGGAGAATTTGTAACTAATTTGTAGAATATAAGTGTTTTTTCACTTTTATTATATATTGTGGCTGAGTGAATCCCTGTAGGTCTGTGAAGCAGATGTGTTAGTACAGCCAGTAGAACAGCTTCATTCCTTCCCTCATCTTCTGCAATGCAGTCACATTTCGAATTGTTATGATATGCAGTAATTAAATATGAATAAATAAAATATCACCAGATAATGAAACTGCAGTCCCCTCTGTCATTTTAAATCATTGATGAGGTGCCTGTGAGTGGGAACTGTGGCTGATGATGTCTTCTGCCTCTTCAGTGTCTGATTAGTTTTGGGAGCATTTGTGTAAGTTTTTCCATCATCTTTGCATGGATAACCAGAAAAAAAATCTTTTGCCTCACTAAAATATATGTGGATTATTATATCCTCCTGCCTCATCAGTCTATTCCTTTCATGTCATCTGACACCTGAATAATAACTGAAAGTGGACCAATTTTGTACATAACAACTGTGTCGTTCAAACGTGTTACCTGTTACGTGTAAGTATGTAATTTGCAGGCTTGTTAGAATACAGTTAGGTTTTTGAGAATAGATGCAGAATACCTCTATTATCTTTTTCTGTTTTTAAACTCATATTTATCCCATAAAAACACTCCAGTGATGGAATGGAAGAAATAATAAACAAAATAAAAATATTTGTTTGATTTGCTTGTTTCAAAACAGCACAGATGTTAATCTAGGTGTTTTAGACACTACAGTTCCCACTCTGCTGGATATAAGCTATGAATTCAGTAATCATGATATTGTGAAAATGCCTCCTGTCCCTATAATAGCATTTGACCTATCTAAAACTTTACTGCTGTATCTATGTCTGTTACTTTGTATCTACAAATATCTCAGATTTACAATGCCTAATTTCAGACTCTACTGTTTGCATTGTATTCCTCTCACCTGTGAGAAGGACATAGATCGTTCAGCTTCTAAGTTGTGAGGAAACTATTATTTGGTTTCAACAGATACTCCTAGACCCGTAAGGCAATTTGTGCATCTGGTTGGCTACTTTAAAAGATGCTGCTTGTTTGAAACAGTTCAGGCAGCTGGGATCCTACTGCTCTTCTTTGGCTGTTCCAGTTGGTCACTTCATTTGTATAGCTCAGTCCATCAAGCATTCCTTGCTCCTGGCTTTAGTCTGTAACTGCTGTGGAAACACCATGTATGATTGATGTACTGCACCTTGTGTCACATAAAGATAGCATGGAATATAATAATTAGGAAAGAAATCTGACAGGAACTGATTATTTTTCTTCCATACCATCACAGCATTCCTGTTAATACTAGAGATGCCCAAGTGAGATTTAAATAAACTCTCACAGTCAAGCAGTCTGCTGCAGCAGCACAGAATTAGCATATGCTAATTTACTTTTCCGAGCTCCTCTAAGGGTAGCAAGCTTGCTGCATATTACTCAAGTTAATTCTAGGATGGTACCTCCAGATCTCTACGCTGCAGTGACGAAGTAAACACACCTCATTAAAAAATCCCCATTTGTTCGTTACGTTCTTTCAGCATAGCAAAACACGCCTGCTCTACATGACAGAGTTTTGGCATCCAGAATTACCTTTTATCTCCCCAGGTTTGCATGCAGACACATGTAAATGTGGAGTAAGCAAACAAAGCGCAGCTTGTGGCACCTAAGTAGAACCACATGCCTCAGACCTCAGCCAGCAGCACAGCTGCCAGCAAAGCCTCAGTGTGCACACATCCCAGGAGCAATGTCAGCAGCTGCGAGCCCAGTAACATTTCTGGCAGTGATGCTTTCCAGTTTAGGCCTGGCCACGCTTTATATCTCTTGCCCATCTGTTTGTTTTGCGTTGTGTTACATCATCTCAATTGCAATAGTTAAATTATAAAGTCATCGGGGGATCGTACAGAGAGGGAAGCTGCCTTGTGCAGGTTGCCTCGGAGAGAGCTTGCTATTCATAGAATTTGGTGTCAGAGAAAGTGCAGAGGCTTTTTTGTGGGAGTAACAGACATATGGGAGGCTGGGACTGACACAAAATCGTGGAGAGGTTAGAAGCAAATGGGAAAGTTAAAGCAAGGATATTTTGTCTTGAGTATTTCTACATTTCAGTTACAAAGTGGATTTATGATGTTCTTGAAGAGATTCTTGGGTTTCAGATTGCTGGAAGAATGGAAGTTAGGAATTCTAGGGACTTTGTTTTATCATTGACATTGTTGCCTATTTCAGTATTTTGTGGCTTTGAACAGCATTGTTATCTGTATGCATAAGTTTGTGACAAAAAGTCATGTTCTCTTTAGAATATCTAGAAGAAAATAGAAGTATGTAATATGAATATACTTGTTTCTTAAGTTAACTTTTGGGTTCAACTGTGTATGGATTTTTTAGTATTTGGTGGGGTTTTTGGTTTTTTTGTTTTGCTTTGTTTGAATTTTAAAAAAAAATAATTTGAATGACTTCACAGGAAATTCAGTGGCTTTTTGAGAATATTTATAGAAAATTAAGTTAGTAGGCACCGGATTAACTTTAGGTCTTTAGTGTTAGCTATTCCTTATCCACTCAGAAATAGCTTCAGTGTTCCATCCTTTCCAAGACTAGGAATACTCTTAAATATGGAATAATCTCAAACTTTCAAATACATGTTTTAGACAAGTAAGACTCACAAAGAATAATATGGCAGAATTTGTTAAATTAATAATTTTTTCATCTTTCATAGTTTCTACATGACTTCAACTCAAAAGCAGCCCAATGTTTTGTCAATTCATATGACAGTCCTCTTCAAACACAGTGGGATATCATAATTATTTAAAAAATTAGTACTAGATACAATTCCACATGTTAATGTCTTTAAAATTAATGGAGTAGATAGAGGGCTAGAGATATTTCTTGGATGCCACCTTGCAGTGCAAAAAATTACATGGGTCAAAGAATTGAAAAAAATGAGACACCCCTATGAAATATCTACTGCACTGTTAGGTTTAGCATACTTTATCAATCATATTAATGGCCTTCATTTTGTGGAAGAAGGTCATCTCAGACTGAATTTGTTTAAAAGTTTGTGCAAGTCAGTAGTGAAATGAGTTTACAAAAAATATTCTAATAACAGTGATCCACTGAAATGTTAGATACTATAATAAATGATACCTGTAATTTTATAAGGTAGAGTGTAAAGCATTGCTTTTGACAATAACCTAATGGAATGTCCATAAGTATAATCTTTCGATCAATAGTTAGCACTTCCAGAGTGCTTCAGAAGTTGGTGTAGGTTAACATGTTTTTGGCTGGTTGGCTTTTATTCTCTCTCTCTCTTTTTTTTT
>VWZG01001381.1:0-108860 GCA_013396735.1 Grallaria varia | reverse complement strand
GAAAATGTAGGTAGGGCCTTGCCTTTTTATCAACTCTAGCATCACAAAATCAGTTTGGATCTGTCCAATGAGAGTAAAAAAGGATGTAATCCCTAAAGTCTGTAAGAAATGTCTTCTCTCAGTATAAATTTTTGTCGTTGTTGGTTTAGAGGAAATGTACATATGTCTCAGTGGTATGAGAGTATACTAGCCAAAAAGGTTCTGAATTCTCTCTGAAGGAGAAAGTCTGCTTTTTTTGGAGATACCAGTTCTGCTAATGCTCTACTGAGAAAAATTCTCCAAGTTAATCAGTCTGGCTTTTGAAGACAAGTAAAAGATTTATATCTCAATAGTCGCCCCACTCAGGAAATTATAATGATTTTAATTCTCCCATTAACCAAGCAGTTTTCCCTCGCTAAAATGTTCTTTGACTTTCACTCAGTTTTACATTAGTGTGCCTCTCTTCCTTTACTTATCTTTCAGCTAAATCCAGGCAGAAGTGCTGACAGTGAAAAAACTTTTGAGTACCTTCTGTGAGCCATACTAGGAAGACTTAATGAAAAGAATCATAGAAGGAATCTGAGAGTTCCCAAGGGAGGACCTGTACCTAAATTGACTTTACAAGTTTCTGGCTAACCTGTGTGTGTGAAATTGTAGTTAGTGAAATTCAGCAAAGCTTTCCATGTGATCAGTTCCAGTACTTCTTTATTCTTGCAGTTTAAAATGTGTTTCTTGATGTCTGAATTAATCTACCTTTTGGAAACTTAAGATCACTCTTCTTTGTCCTATTTGTGATAAAACTAATAGTAGGAAATTAGTTTTTCTTCATTTTGTCAGTCTATTAAGTATTGAAGGCTGTTGTTTTGTCTCATCACTTCTTTTCTGAAGTAAAGATCCCATTTATATTAGCTATCCTTCACTGGTCGTATTTTCCTGAGTTGTGCTGTCTCTTGGTAATCTCTCAGTCCTCTGGTGGTGAAGTCCTCATGTTTCTAAATGGGAAATACTAAAGTGGATTTGTTGTGTTAGGTTACACTGCAGTAGCACTGGGAAAAACAAAATAATTCGGATGTCATCCACAGAGTGCACCTGTTCAGCAGGATGACTGTTCCTTTTGCTGTAGTAGTTTGATTCAGATTCAGCATGTGACCCACTGCAAAACTTCTGTCACTCATTGCAGAGCTGCTGTTTAGCATTCATGTGACTGACTCGGGCAGTGTGATGGCTTCAACCTTTGTTCTGTAGCTGCTTCTTTCCTGGTTCTAATATTTTGGACTTGCTGAGTTTTGTCTGTTTTTTTCTGATTACTTCTTCAGTTTTCAGGATGCTAAATACCATTGATGCTGTTCTACAATGCTTACAGCTTTACCTGTGGCGTTGCATACTCATCTTATTAATACAAATGAATATTGACTAGTACCAGGCTCAGAAACAAAACCCTGGCAAGCTCCTCCGCTCATTCTCTCCTAGTTTGACAGTAAACCCATTGGTAACTACCCTGCTTTGCTTTTCCAATGCCCATTTTAAAAGCAATTTCTATAGATGGTAGCTTCTGAAATTACAGCTTGAGTTTCAAAATTCTGAGGAGAAAATCTTACAATCTCTACTGTCCCCCCCGTTATCCTGTTATAGGAAGACTACTTTGACACAGTTTATTCTTGACAAGACTATTTAGACTATTGTATATAATTCTAGTATCTTTTAATCTTCCAATTGTTTGTGTCCTCTATTGCTTTGTATTGTCACAGAAGCAAAGAAAGGTTGAGTTTGGAAGTGGCCTCTGGGGGTCATCTGGTGCTGGGTGCCCAGGATCATGTCTAGATGGTTTTTGAATATCCCTAATGCTGGAGATTCCACTGCTTCTCTGGACAACCTGTGCCAGTGCTTGGTTCCTTCAGAGTGAAAAAAGTGTTTTCTGATGTTCAGAGGGAACCTCCTGTGTTTGTCTGTTGCTTGTCTTGCCATGAATTGAAAGGAAAGGAGTCTGACTCTGTCTTCTTTATACCATCCCTTTTGGATAGTTTTTTCAATAATCTCAAATTAGGCTGTCTTTCTGCAACTCCCAGTTTTCCCAGCTTTAAAGATAAGCATTTGCTTTGACTTTTTCTCTTGGATCTTTACTTGTCCTTCACAATTCTAAAAAAATAGTGTCTGGTACCTCGGAGATCATCTCCGATGTGCCTCTAAATATTCTTCACATCTTGCTGATTTGAAAATGTTATCTAAGAACTCTCTGTAACCTGTTCTCTTCCTAGGGTGTCTTGTCTTCTAATCCTCCTGTTGCTAAAGTTACTTTAGTCTTTTAAATGATCATTTAAACAAAAAACCACACATAATAATTGGCTTTTCATATTCATCTGTTTTTTAATGGATAGTTTATATTTGTATATCCCTTGTTTTGTGCAAGACTCCTTGCTAATCTAACTAATTAGATGTGTAAATTCCATGGGAATTTGGTTTGTGCATAACCGTTGTGACTATAATCTTTATCCCAGTAAAGTGTATTAAATTTCTTTGAAGGAAAAAAAAAAGGCTTTTAAAACTTACTACTGCACCATAAACTTGTTAGACTGGTAAGTGCATTATAAATAGGCAGATTTACTTGAAAAAAAATCAAAGCAAAAATAAGTAGGGCAGTTTAAATACATATTTTCTCGCTCACTACAAATTGGTTACACAGAAAAAAATGTGTAACTTCAGAAGTCCTGGTTAAAATGTGTTAAAAATTAACTGTTTTGAATGGATGTTTCTCAGTAATACCTTTAAACTGATGCTTTCCATGCAAAGACAATGTTCTGCAAATGGGGGTTTATGTTTCTAACTGGGGAAAGGGCTTGGGCTTGTAAACTTTTAAAAGAGTAATTCAAAATGTAAAACAGTTGAAAACAAGTGATACTATTAGCACAGCAAGTAATAATACCAGAATACCAGAATTTTTTGAACTGCAAAATTGACACTTCTCTTAGCCTGGAATTAAAAAAATACATGATGGAATGCCTGTGTACTTGGTGCTTAGGATGATGTTAATATTCACCATATGGATTGGATAGAAGGCCTGTTTATTATCAAAGTAAAGAACAAGATTATTTTTAATAGTTGATATGACAATTACCTATTCATGCTGAGCAGGAAAGCAAGCTATTGATGGGTATGAACAGAATAGTTCATCACGTTAATAGTTCATAGTTAAGCTAATTATTTTGTACCATCCTTTCATATCATCTCAAATTACATAAATAAAACAACACAAGGAAAGATGCCATTCAAGCTGTGCAAATAAAGTAAAGTACTTCAGGGATAAATTTTTCCTCTGGTTTCACCAGAGGTATTTGAAAGATATCTGTTATTAGACTACATGCCCAGTGAGCAAGCTTTTGTCAAAGACAAAAAAGGAAAGCCACAAGCAAAGGCAGGACACATTTCTTTGTTTCGTAAAGAGTAGTGCTGAGGCCATAAATAAATATAGTACAGCTGTTTGCAGTTGTAATCGTTTGTGCCTTCTCAGACATTTCCAGTTAAAAGAAGTGCATTCACATTCATTCAGTAGGAAATATTTCAGATTCACTTAGGCAAGCGGGTTTTGAAGAAGTCTTTTAGTTTTGTATGCCTACAAATACAGAACTGGAAAATAATTATAATGCATGATTGCTCTCAAACGGAGCATCCTGGAGTCACAGAATATTCTGAGTTGGAAGCGACCCACAAGGATCATTGAATCCAGCTTCTCAGTGGATGGCCCAATTGGGGATCAGATCCATGACCTTGGAGTTATTAGCACTCTGCTCTAACCAACTGAGCTAATTAGATATTGTACCTTGTCAGAAAGGCTGTTGCAGCAATGCAAAATGGCTTTTAAATCCTCCTGGTCACTGCTGTGGAGTGAAATTTTTCATTATAGCAGATTTATTCTCTGTTGAAAAGTAAAATTTAACATCATGGTGTTTTTATAGTCAAAATGTTAATGTGGAGGTTTGCATGCGATGATTCTGACTAAAAGGTTAGCACCTGGAGCAGGTGGAAAGGTAAAATCTACTCATACACAGTAAATTTATGAAATACAGCAAAATCTTGTGTTACTGTTTGTACTAATTAAAAAAGCCCATACCAATCTATAGTACTGCTTCTAAATAGGGTATTTTCACCAGAACTCAAAAGCTATAATATATATGGTCATTCACGAGTAAGATTCATTTTTCCTAACTTACAGGTTCCGAAGATAGTTCACGGAAATTAACATGTTCCATTGACTTCAGGACTATGAGGTGAATAGTTCACAGGCATGGTTCATATTTTTAGCTCTCTAGTATTAGATGAGTTCTGTCCTCCCAACAGTGTCTTTAAGACAGGAACATGGTTGAAGAAAAAGTAGGAAATATTTGAAACAACAGTTTGATTGTACATAAAATCCATTTACCTATTCTGGTAAATACTTAGACTTCTGTGAATTGAGAAACATTTGAATTCAGAATTTGAAGTTTATACATTAGAGCAGAATGAGAAATTATTGATAATATGTGAATTCACAAGTACATTCCCTGTTTCTAAATTAACAAGGCATTTTTGGAGGAGTACATACATCTGGAAGCATTCGTAGGTTGGGTGAAGTCATTTGTATTCCTAAGACCTTTCAAGATTCTCTGTTTTATTGATTTGTAATAAGGTATAGACGCCTTAAATTGTTTATGTTCTATTGCATATAATTTTTGTCTTGTTAGTGAATATTTACCCCAGTTTCAGAACTGGAAAGAAAATCTAACTGTTGGTATATTTTTATACCCCAATGAAAGTATATTTCTTGGCAGAAAAAAAAGAGATTTAGGTGTTTGCTATCACAAATATTTGGCACACAGTAGAAACGGACATTATTCCTAATCATGAGTGGAGGACCAGTTACTGGTAAGAAATCAAATCAGAAGATGTGATGTCTCAAAGCATTTACAGTGACAGAGAGCTTAGTGCATGGGCTAAAAACTTTAGAATTTTGCATTCTATGCATATACCACTGTCCATCTGCATCAGGAACACACTTAACATGAAGATGTGCAGAAAAAAATTGGAGGAGGCACAACCATGACGATAGAAGATTTGAAATTACTTAAACCTCTGTGAAACACTTTATATCCCTTTCATTCCTGAGAACTGTATGATAGTTACCCTTTTGAACATGTTGTAATTACAAGTCATATCTGCCACTGATTGATTAGTAGGGTAGGGTGAACTGCAGTGAGTATCAATGCCACTAGACAGGATGGTACAATTTCTCTTCTGCTGAAGAGAGTAAAACTTAGTTCTGCAAACAGAAGATTACTGGAATTAATTGAAGGCATGAATGCAGCTGAAAAGTAAAATCTCATTAGCTGCATCAAGAATTAGCAACATGGAACAAATTACTCTTAAAATGAAAAACTTAAATTGGTACTGCATTTGGGGTAATGATTTACTGATTGGCCCGAGGACATTGCTAGTGACGCTAATGTCTTTAAGCAGTGGTAAAAGGTACCCGCCTAAGGCTTACAGTAAAGTGGCTTACCAACAGCCACAGACATCCTTGATCCTCCCTCCTTGCTTATCTGTAGGATACAGCTGTTGCTGAAACTACGTTAAATGTTCTTGTCTTAGAGAAACAGATTGGCAAGGACACCAAAAATATGAAATCTATTCCCTACACACAGACCTCAAAGAAAAGCAAAATACAGTAGAGAGTGGTATTTTTGCCCAGAAAGAACTCATGAAGGCCATACAGTCAACTTCTGAGTAGCTGACAAGTAAGGCTTTTTGATCTCCTGGTAATTTAAATAACTTCTCACAGTCTTCTCTAGAAACACATTAAATTTGTTCATTTTATGACACATTTATTGCAGATTAGTTGCTCTCTTCTGCTTTCTCACCATTGTAAAACCTAATGAGCATAGAAACTAATGTAATATTTTGAAAATGAAACATCAAGGAATTGGAGACTTATGTTTCTGCATGTCATTGTCCTTTAATTACCTCATACTTACATGTTACCCATTTGGCAACAGGAAGAGTTAAGAGCTCACAAGTATTTATGATGGAGTTCTTCCTGGTTTTGCCAGTTCCTACTGCTCCTTGACACCACCGTGCACTGTCAGTAACTTTGTTTACCTTACCTTGTCCCTACTTTGTCGCAGTTATGTCAAATTGTAGCCTTGGGATATTTCCTTCCTCCCCCCCCTTTTTTTTTATTTTCCCTCTGTCTTATTATTGTTAATGTCCAATAAAGGCCTCAGACCTCTGTGGTAATATTCCATACTATAAAGGGACTTCAGTGTTACATTGTTAGCCTCTCTACTGTTAGTCTGTAGTTTTCTCTCCTACTTTTCAGCTCTGTCTGTGGTTATACAATAGAGCATCTTATTGCAAGGTGTTTGGGCTAGAAAAACATTCTTATTTATCTTGTATTCTGATTTGGAATGCAATAAAGCATCTGATCAGACCACAAAGTCGACCTTCTTTTACCTCACATTACCATAATTGTTTTAATTTTCTTCCTTTAATCTTAGTCAGTCAGTGGTGAGAGGAAGGACTGTGACTTTGTGAAACATTTCTTTCCCTGCTGAACATAATAGAGAAACCCCTGGTGTTTCTCCTTGGCTGGGCATGCCCACATGAGTGAGAAAGGTAGAAAAACTCTCTTCTGTCAGGAGTTCAGATCTATTTCTGATACAGTTTTGGCATCAAAAGGAAGTTGTCGGAAAAACACTCTTCTGTTTCATGGCTTATGAAGGACCTATTGTATAGTTATCTGAATACTGTTGATGAAGAGAAGGTATGTCTTTACTTCCTTACCAGTAGAGATTCTGTGTTGAAAATAACAGTTTTAATAAAACATGCATTTTTGTTTTGTTTTCCTTTCTCTTTATGTATACAGAGTTCTCCTACAGCACCGGGCAGATTATGCTAATGTCTTAGAGGAGACAGTCAGTGGCTGTGTGGTTACTGAGTGGGATCTTTGCCTGCAGGAAAATTTTACTTTACAAACTAAATGTGACAGCAGAATTGCATGCATAAACTGTTCATGGGAGCTGAGACCTATTTACAATTAGCAGCCTTGTTACATTCTACCCATGACTGGAAATTCTTTTAGACTCTGCAACTCATCTTGCCCCAGTCTTTGAAGACATGAGTTGTTTGATCTTGGTGTGCATGGCACTGAGGGCTTTCCTACATGGTTCTCCACAGTCCATACCATTTGTGTATGGTAGCCTATGTCATGCGTGAATAAACTTGTAAACTCATAGGAAAAATGGCACCTGACATATTTACCTTAGGGTTCACAGTGCTGTTTGAGCAGGGAGAATATATGCTGTTTTGAACTGTGACCTTTTAAAATTTTGCAACCTGTGAATTATTGTTGAGAGGGAAAAGAAAATTATATTGAAGAAATTAATTGAGCTCAAAAGGGCTTGTACAAATAGAAACAGGAAAAAGAGGACGTTTCTGTGACATAGACTAAAGAGAGAGTTGTCCTCATTGCAAAAAATGCTAATAGCCTCCAGAGCTGTATGAACAGGAGTGCACTTAGAAGATACAGAGAGCTAACTACACATACGACCCCACATCTGGAATTTTGTGGCTAGTTTAAAGCCACTCAGTTCAAGGAAGACATCACTAAAGTGGAGACAATTAAAGGAGTACCACCATGATGGTGGGGAGCACTTGCCTTGTGAGGAGAGGCTGATGGAGCTGGGCTTGTTCAGCCTGGAAGGGGGAATCCCTTCAGGAGTACTTACCAGTAGCGTTCAGTGCCCATAGGGCAGCATCTCTTCTCCATCAAGATGGTGGAGTCAGGTGCCTCACAGTGAGGCATAGTAAGAGGATGAGAGCTGAATAGATATAAATTGAAACAAGAGGTTTAGACTGGATATAAAGAAAAGCACCGGAATAGGTTTGCCTGACTGAAAAAGCCCTGAGAATCACAGAATCTCAGAATGGTTGAGGTTGGAAGGGACCTCTGGAAGTAATTTGGTTTAATTCCTCTGCTCTAGAAGAGTCATCTAGAACTGGTTGCCCCGGACCATATCTCCAAGGATGTAGATTTCACAACCTCTCGAGGCAACCAGTTCTAGGTCTTTGTCACGTGCGCAGTAAAAATCTCAGACAAAATAGTCAGCATTTCAGTTTATGCCCGTTGCCTCTAGTCCTGTCACTGGTCATTGCTGAAAAGAACCTGACTCCATCTTCTTTGCACTCTGCATTGCTTATATGTATTGATAAGATTATCTCTGCCTGAGTCTTCTCTTCAGGCTGAACAGTCCCTGCTCCCTCAGCTTTTCCTCATAGGAGAGACTCTCCAGCCACTTAATTGTCTTAATGGTCTGTTGCTGGGCTCTCTCCAGTACCTCCATATCTCTCCTGTGCTGGGAGGTCCAGAACTGGACACAGTACTCCAGATGTGGCCTCACCAGTGCCGAGTAGAAGGGCAGGTTTACCTGCTGGCAGCACTCCTCCTAATGCAGTCCAGGATTCTGTGTGTCTCATTCGCAGCAAGACTGCATAGCTGATCCGTGGTCCTCTTGGTGTCCATGAGGACTCCCTAATCTTTTTCTTCGAAGTTGCTTTCCAGCTGAGGGACCCTTAGTATATATTGGTACCTGGGGTTGTTCCTCCTCAGGTACAGGACTTTGACGTTCTTCTTGTTGCACTTCATGAGATTCTCATCCCTCCATTTCTTGAATATTTCAAGGTCCCTCTGAGTGGCAGCATGACCCTCTGGTGTTATTAGCCACTCCTCCCAGTTTTTTGTAATCAGCAAACTTGCTGGGGCTGCACTCTGCCTCATCATCTGGATCATTAATGCAATTGTTAAAAAGGACTAAATCCAGTGCAACCCTGGGTTGTACCACTAGTTACTGGTCTCCAGAAGAACTGCTTGTCTCTAATCACCACTCTTTGGGCTCAGCCAATCAGCCAGTTTTCACCTTGCTGTCTGCTCATCAAGCCTCTACATCAGCAGTGTGTCTATGAGAATCTCATGGGAGACAGCACTGAAAGCCTCTCTGAAGTCCTGGTAGACAATATCTACTGCTCTACCCTCATCTGCCAAGCCAATTATTTTATTGCAGAGAGTTATGAAGTTGGTCAAACGTGACTTCCTGTTGGTGAGTCCATGCTGATTACTTTGATGATTTTCTTGTCCTTAATGTGCCTTGAAATTATTTTCATGATTCATTGATCTGTCACTTTCCCCAGGGACCGATGTGAGGCTGATCTCTCTGTAGTTCCCCTGGGTACCCCTCTATGACCCTTTTGAAGGTAGGAATGAGGTTTGCTGGGTCTTCACATGGCTATCCTAATCATCATTGTCATTCAAAGATTATTGAGAGTGACTTCACAATGACATCAGCCAACTCTATCAGCACCTGCAGGGTGCATCACATCTGGTCCCTTGGACCTACATATGTCTGTTCTGGAGAAGTATTCTCTAATCTGATCCTCTTCCACTCAGGGTAGGTTTTCCTTTCTCCAGGCTTTCACCCTGCTTCTGGGACCTGGAATTCCTGAGGACTGGGCTTGCTACTGAAGACTGAGGCAAAGAAGCTATTCAATACTGTAGCCTTTTCCATGTTCTGTGTCACCAGAGCGCTCTCTCTCTCTCAGCAGTGGGTGCTTATTTTCTGTAGTCTTCCCTTTTTTCCCCTCTATGTGTAAAGAGGCACTTGCTCTCGATGTCTCTCATCGTACTCTGTTCTAGTTGGGCTTTGGCTTTCCTGACTGTGTCTCTGCATGCTTGGACTTACTCTGTGTACCTTCCAGGTTGCCTTCCCCTGCTTCTACCTTTTTTATGCTTCCTTTTTATGTTTGAATTTTGTCAGGAGCAACTTGTTCATCCATGCAGACCTCCTGGCATTTTTTAACAGCTTCCTGCTTATTGAGATAGTCTGTTCTGGAACTTGGAGGTGATCTTTGGAAATTAATCAGTTTTCTTAGGCCACTCTTCCCTTCAGGGCTTTATCGAATGGGACTCTTCTAAGCAGATACCCAAAGTCCAGAACTGTGACCTTGCTTTTTACCCTTCTTCAGTCCTGAACTCATTGTCACTGCAGCCAAGGCTACCTTCGGCCTTCACATTCCCAGAGAGTCTTTCTTTTTTTTTTTTTTTTGAGTGTGGCCAGAGCATCTCTTCTTACTGGTTTTTCTGTCACTTGGAACAGGAATTTGTCACTGATGCTCTCCAAGACCTTCCTGCAGCATTTCTCAGGTGGGTTGAAGTGATCCCAAGTGTGCCAGAACTGTGAATGTGAGACTACTTCAAGGTTTGAGCAGAAAATTGAACTAGGGAGTTTCTCATGTCCAAGCTGGATTATACTATGATCTGATGATGCTTTTTCATTTCTCAGTTGTCATATGACCATCTGTGTTTCTGCTCCTGTGGGGAGAGATTTAAAGTTCAGCTAGTTGCAAGAAGTGAATTCCTCATAGGGCAATATGCCTTTAGTACAAGGTTCCTTAAATAATGGGTTGCGTCGAGTAGGTAATTTTTAGTTGAATTGAGTTTGCATGGCCAGGATTTGGTAGCGGGAGAGCTACAGAGGTGGGTTCTGTGAGAAACTGTCAGAAGTATCCTCCATGTCTGACAGAGTCAATGCCAGCTGGCTCCAGGATGGACCCACTGCTGGGCAAGGCTGAGCCAATCAGAAACAGTGATAACGCCTCTACAAAAACATATTTAAGAATGAAAAAAAAAGTTATTGAGCAGATATAGTTCTGCCAGAGAAGAGAGAATTGAAAATATGTGAGAGGTACAACTATGCAGATACCAAGGTCAATGGAGAAGGAATGGGAGGAGGTGCTTCAGGCACCAGAGCTGAGATTCCCCTGCAGCCTGTGGTGAAGATTACAAGGAAGCAGACCGTTTCCGTGCAGCCCAGAGAGGTCAGCTGGAGTGCAAAGATCCACCTGGAACCTGTGGAGGAGACCCACACCAAAGCAGGTGGATGCCCAAAAAGAAGACTGTGAACCCATGGGAAGCCTGTGCTGTAGCAGGCTCCTGGCAGGGACCTGTGGACACATGGAGGGAGATGCCCAGTCTAAAGCAGGTTTCCTGACAGGACTTGTGACCTTGTTGGGGACCCACAATGGAGCAGGCTTTTCTTGATGGACCACTCCTTGTGGAAGAGTGACCCATGTTGAAGCAATTTGTGAAGAACTGTTGCCTGTGGGATAGGCTCACATTTGAACAGTTCATGAAGGATTGTCTCCAGTGGGGGGGACCTCACAGGGAGCAGGAGAAAGACTTTTCTCCCTGAGCAGGGACAGGAATGATGTGTGATGAGCTGACCATATATCCCATTCCCCATCTCCCTGCACTGTTGCGGGACAGAAGGTAGAGCCTGGAAATGAGGGAGGGTGGGGGAAAGGTGTTCTTAATGTTTATTTTACTTCTCATTATCCTACTCTGCTTTTGCTGGTAATAAATTCAGTTAATATCCTGAAGTTCAGATACTGTTTTGCCTGTAATGATATTCGGTGAGTGATCTCTGCTGGTCCTCATCTCAGTTCATGAACCCCTTGTCCAGTTGTGGTGGGAATGATAGAGCAGCTTTAGTGGGCACCTGGCATCTGGCCAGGGTCAACCCACCACAACAGACCACCCCTAATTAACCTTTCTAAGGAGACTGTCAGTAGTGAAGGGCAGTCAAATGCCCTAGTGGGTGCAGCCAGCTTCCCTCTTTCCCAGAAATGTTAGCACCCGGCTATAGCATGTGAGCATTCCTGCTGGGAGATAAGGAAGATGGTGACAAGATGCTGTTAGCCTCTGCAGTTCAGGTCATCCACACAATTCTTGCCTGTGCGTGACAAAATCTCAGATGAAGATTTTTATTAATTATTTTCCTTTAATTTCTGAGTGTGCTGGGTGAAAATGATATAAGGGTGTCTTAAGTACTGTCCTCAACAGCATTCTATCAGTAGGAGAGAAAGATAAAGTGGGTGTGCATTTTAGTTGCCTTTCCTTTCCTTTTGTACCACTTTCCGCCTGCTCCTTTCAAATATTATGAGAGAAAATATGCATTCAAATACAGAATCTTCTCTCTAATCTCATTTTAACTCTGAGTGCTTATAAGGTATTGAGACAACTTGAGTAAGTGTTAATACTTGTAAGAAGCTTTAGTGCTGAGCATGTATTGCAAAAGAGGGATGTAGATAATTGTTTTCTTTATGTGCTGGAAATATGAAAGCTTTTTGCATGTTAGTAAACTAGCTGTTTTCTTCATGGACTTTTTAAGTTTTTCTACTAAGAAAATCATGTATTCTAATGGATTTTGGTTGACTGGATTGTTCTGCTTTAGTCTTTTCGATTATTGACCATTAGAATACCCCGTTCCCTTTCCAAGTGTTTCCTGTGAATGAGGCCCACACTGGAATTACATCATAGTTTTACAAAATCAAACAAGTTATTTTTAGGTGTTTAGAAATTTTACATCTTTGTTTACAGGAAAGATAAGGAACCTATTTGCATTCGAGTTGGATATGGTTTCTGGAGCAACTGTTTATGACAATACATCAGTGTAAGATTCCTGCTGTAGTTACCTAATGGCATCTAATTGGGAGTTTTTATCTGAGTCCTCCTGCTTTCAGTTGTTGATTTCCTTGTAGACTAAATGTTTTTCTCCATTTCAGTATAAAATGAGAGTAGTCATCAGTGAATCACATAAAATGTCAACAGAAAGAAATTAGCTACTATTGGGCATTGGGAATATGGAGAGTTTGTGAAGAAAACTGCTTTGGGGAGACCTGGGCATTTCTCTTGTCCTCTCAACTCTCAGCTGTGCTGGATGTTCCCTCAGTAACACATCAGTTCTTCCTTCTATTTCCATCAACAACTTGATGAAAGACAAACAATTAGGGCAGCCAAGAGAAATAAATTTCATGACATCATTCTCTGGTGGATATGTGTAAGTTAATTAGTTATGCTCAATTCTATTCCTTTGTTCTCTAATCTGTCTAAACTATGTTACAGGCTCCACTGATCTGTGAAGACTAAATAATGTGCAGGCTTGTACACGGTATTTTCTGACTAGGAAGGAAAAGCTCTTGTTTATTTCTCTTAACCTCTGTTGAGGAAACTTAACCATGGGAAGAAAATGGGAAACAGGTCTGATACAGAACTAAATGTTTACTGATGTGTTTTTAAACAAGTGAAGTGTACTGACATCATCAGGTGAAGACAGTATAAACATTACTGCAGACTTTTAATTGGATATTGGCTAAGAAGGGGAAATAGGGTTTTTTTTTCCCTTTTTTCCCCAACTGCATAATATATCTAGTGATTAATCTAGTATCCATTAGGAGTGCAAGACATCAGCACTGTGCACACTAAGTTCTTTCATCCTCAGACCAAGAACCATTTTGCAGGCATAATGCAAGAATGCCTACGGAGATGTGTGGGTGTATATAAACTCTAACCTGAACATCTTGTAGTGTTCTCAAGTGGGAGGGCGATTTCGCCTCTTCATTGATTTTACTGATGTCTCTTATGAGCAAGTAGTGCCATTTCCTTCAACCTGTGATGAATTGCATGTGCTATACAATGTGTGCTATTGCTCACAAGAGGATTAAGCAGGAGCAACAAACCTGCTTCACTTTCCTCAAGTCTTTCATGCGTGGCAGACACCTGCGTCGTCTTGTACTGTCCTAACATTTTGATACATAAAAGCAGCCTTCTGGTTTTTCTAGAAGAGACTACCTGGGTTGACAAAAATGCTTACATTGCATTTGGATGTTGACAAAAGAATCACAGCATTACTTGTGCTGAAATCTTAAGAAGCAAAGAAATTTTATGTGTAGTCTCAGAACTGTTAAATTAAGCTGTCCTGACTACCTGCAGTAACCATGGTATCTAAAAGTCTGTATTACTGCAGCAGTTCTTTGTCTGGGACATGGTACATACTGTACTTGGATTTTAATGGAGCCATTTATACAGATTTTATATTTTCTCATAAAACTCCTCAAGGTGAATGAAAACAAGCGTGGGCTAAGCGTGTGCACTTTTCAGTGCTCTTTCTGTTACAGAATCTTGCTGGCTTTCTTAATTGCTAACTTTGTCTTTTAGAATGTCGGGTGGTGAAATCCACTTCCTATACCAAAATAGCATCGACTTCACGTAGGAGCACCACCAAGAGCCCAGGCCCATCCCGACGCAGCAAGTCTCCGGCTTCTACTAGCTCAGGTAAAGCAAGCAAGCAATCTTTCTTACCATTCTATTTCAATACAGTGGGCAATGGACTTGAGATTCCACATTTCTGTGGAAACACATTGTATGTAAATAATTGATAGTAAAGCGTCACTTGTTTTCTCAAGTGTCTCCCCAATACAAAATAAAACTTTAGTGTTTCATGCATCATACTCTGGCATTACCATGGTTCAATTCACTTTAGTTTTTGTACATGATTTTCCTTCAAATACCTAAAGACTGAGAAAAAGTGGTATTCTTTGTACTAGAAACTAAAAGTTGAACCATGGTTCAATTCACTTTAGTTTTTGTACATGATTTTCCTTCAAATACCTAAAGACTGAGAAAAAGTGGTATTCTTTGTACTAGAAACTAAAAGTTGAACCATGGTTCAATTCACTTTAGTTTTTGTACATGATTTTCCTTCAAATACCTAAAGACTGAGAAAAAGTGGTATTCTTTGTACTGGAAACCGAATAAGAATAATACAGAGAGTAGCTCAGTTATGCAGCATAAGATCTGTTGCCTGAAGGTTAATTTCATGTAATTTTTTGTATTTTGTTTCTGAGGGAGCAAAGAGGCATCAATGAGGAAAGGACTGGTTAAATACAATGAGGATATTGAGGAAAGGTTGGCAGGGGAGAGGGAGAATGCAATTACATATGGGAATATGAGGTTTAAATATAGCTGAGAAAAATGTCAGAACTGACTTGACAAGCTGGTGGTACAGGTTGGAGAAGACACAGCAAGAAACTTTAGAAAGTTCTGTCCGAAGGGCCTTGCTTTGGCTCCCTTTGCAGTGGCTCCCACTAGACAGCTGGCCTCTGACTAGTTACCCCCTGCAGCTTTTTCCCAAGCAGAACAAATAAATAAACAAAAAAGTGCATTAGAGAATCTGCTGGTGTTGGTGCCCGGAGGTACAAGTAATCTTCAGTGTGCGCTAATGGAGTAACGCATTCAAGCATTTGCAGCATGGCTCGTGAATATGAATTTTGTAAGAGGCAAACATTAGAGCTGTCTGAAAGCCACCTCACTCTTTCTGCCAAAGTCTTCTGCCAACAGGGAAGCCAATGGCATACTGGAACATGCAATCAGCACCATAAGGTCCTTGTGGGGAGGTGGTGATCAGAATGGCCAAGGTGCTGGCTTCAAAGAGGATAGGCACGGACCAGCTGGAACTATAGTTTTTTTGAACTAAAAGAGAAAGGTAAGAGAAAACTGTGAAAGAGGAAAGTTGGAGAGACACAATGAGACACAGAGGCGTAGATGTGGGTAGCAGAGCTGGGAGGCAATGTGCCTCCTACACATCCTAAGAACAGCTGAAATGCAGAAACCTGAAAAGAGGTAATGGGATGAAGTACCGATTGTGAGAAACAAGCCCAGTGTAGCTCTTTCTTAAGCACGTTGAATAACTTTCTTTGTAGCTAGGTGGAACAGAGTTAAATTACACTTTAGCAAGGGAGGCTTTGTTTGGTGTTTGAATGTTACAAATTCTTTCTGGTTTTGTTTTTTTTTGTAATAAATATTCATTTGTGAGTACAGATAATAGACATTGAACTGTGTGTGATCATTTCTAAATAAAATAACTGTTCTGCTATGCATAACAATTTTATGGGATTTCTATGGAACTAGCAATATTTTTGCCATGTTGACTAAGTGGTACTATGTTGGTTTTGATCCTTAGATAAATAATGCTGTTTCTAGTTAAACATGCTGGAGAATTTTCTTAGAGAAAGTGTTGGACAAAGCCCTACCAGAAGGATTGGATGCTGACAGAACAGTCTGTCACCTGGTAGGAGCCTGGGTAAAGAACTGACTGAGAGGCAGGGCTCAAAGGATTGGAGTGAATGGGGCTACATCTGCTTGCCAACTGGTCACTAGCAGCATTTTTTCCGTGTTCAATTCTAGGGCCAGTTTTATTCAGTATTTTTATCAATGATCTGGATGCAGAGGTTGAATGTACTGTTGACTCTCCCAAGGAACAAGCTGCCTTGCAGAGGGATCTAGATAGACTGGAGCACTGGGCAATGATTAACAGGACAAAATTTAACCAGAATAAATGCTGGATTCTGCACCCGGGATGGAGTACTGCCAGGCACAGGTATAAATTTGGAGAGGAGTGACTGGAAAGCAACCCTACAGATAGGGGTCTGATGATTCTGGTCAGCAGCAGGCTCATTACAAGTCAGCCTTGCACCCTGGCAGCCAGGAGAGCAAACTGCATCCTGAGGTGCATCAAACACAGCATCATCAACCAGCCAAAAGTGGTGATTATCAGAATGTATTTAACAATGATGCAGGCTCACCTTGAGCACTGTTTGCAGTTCTGGGCCCCACAATTTAAGAAGGGTGTGAAGGTACTCAGATGTGTCCAGAGGTGGACAACAAAGCTGGTGAAAGAGCTGAAAGGCATGTCCTATAGGGAGTAGCTAAGGACTTTGGGCTTGTCTAATTTGGAGAAAAGGAAGGGCTGAAGAGTGACCTGATTTCTCTCTAGTGCTTTCTGAGGAGGGGATATGGAGAGTGAGGTGCTGAGCTCTTCTCTCTGATATCCAGGAACAAGACATGTTGGAATGGTTCAGAGCTGTACCACGGAAGGTTTAGACTGGACATTGGGAAGCATTTTATGTACTGAGAGGGTTATCAAGCATTGGAACAGACTGCCTGCAGAAGTAGTTGAATCACCATCCCTGGAGGTGTGTAAAAGACATGTAGATGTGGCACTGAGGGACACGATTTAGTGGCAGACTTGGCAATGCTGGGTTAACAGTTGGATTTGTTGATCTTAAAGGTCTTTTCTAACCTAAACAACTAAATGATTCTATAATTCTATAATTAGGAAGCATTTCTTTACCAAGACAGTGGTCAAAGACTATGTGATGAGTTGACCATGTCTGGATGCCAGCTGTTCACCAAAGCCACTCTATTGCTCTCCTCCTCAGCTGAACATGCTGAACTTTTGGTCAGCCCTGAACTGGTCAGGCAGTTGGACTAGATGATTGTTGTAGAACCCTTCCAATAGAACTATTCTATTCTATTTTATTCTATTCTATTCTATTCTATTCTATTCTATTCTATTCTATTCTATTCTATTCTATTCTATTCAAAACGATAAACAATCGAAAGTGTTTCTAATAGAATCTATTTTTAGTGAGGTGATGGCTCTGGTTTTGCTGTCTGTATCTCTTGTGTTTGCCTTCTGCAGATCCTGAGGACAAGTTGTATGAATGTTACAGGAGGCCTGTTTCTAACCTTATGTACATAAGTACTTACATCAGTGTTACTTTTATACATGGAAGCAACATTGCACTAAGTGGGCACTTGCTGCCAAGAATTGTTTTTAAATCACATAAAACTAAAACCAGTCAATGATTTAAAAAAAAAAAAAAAAGGCAGTTTTATATTAGACATTGTGTTAAAAAAACAGCAGTGGAAAGAAAAAGAAGCACTGATTCTTAGATATTTTTAGACAAAAACCAAAGTCCTCCTGTGAAATGCAAACAATATGTACAGATTTCACTTTTCTTCCACCCAGCAGGCCTAAAAATACTGCCTATTTCTAGGAATTATGTACCCGTGACAGCAGCAGAATAGAGAAATTGCCATCTAGTGCACATATGAACAGATAATTTTTGCCATGATATCTACTTTAAACATCTCAGTATTACAGAATCTCCTGAATGACTTGTGCATAGCCGTCATGTTACTGCTAAGTGCATGTACATGTATTTTTTATTCTATGTTTTTAAAATGCTTTCAGTTCATCTTTAAACTAGTTAGGAATTTTCCTTTCATTAGCAATAAACATAGAAAATACTAAAGAAAAAATTACATTATTTGCTCAGATCAAAGGCAATACATAGGTATTCCAAAAATTTAAAGGTGTTTCATTTTGTGAAGGGTTCTTTTTTAAAAACCAAGTTGAAAGAAGTAGGGATAAAGGGCAGACGGAAAGCATTCTTGATAGTCTATCCTTTCAGAAAGCTAAATGAGGTGTATGGAAAAGAGCATATTGCTAATTAGATTAATTTGTTTGATACTTGCTGTGTTTTGGAAAATCTGCACATTCTAGCTGCACAAAATGATCATACACCTGCTTCAGTCTTGAATTAATGTCCATATAAAAATAATGCATAAGGATAACTATGTGGGCCATAAAAAGGGAAGTTGCATAGACAAAGACTGTGTACAAATGTTAAAATCTCACAGTTGGATATTAAAACTGATAAAATTGTAAAATGAAGGGATATCCTTGAGTTACCCTTTATTCTCTTCTGTATGCATCTATAGTATGGTGTAATCTTTAATGCAGGTATTCAACATTATTTCCCCTCCCATCCAGTACAGGATTTGAATTAATCATTTTTAGAGTTAAGGAAGGCAGTCTTTGGTAATTTTTTCATTGTCAGAGAAATAGATACGTAAGACATAATAGATAAATAAGGCTAAGACATGTAGATAGTCTTTTCTGGCTTAAGCACTTAAATGCCATCCTCAACAAGTTTCTTTTCTTTGTCACAGAATTTCAAGTGGTCAGTGAATTAAGCCAAATTTTGGCTTGAACTAAATTTCATAAGTGCAATGAAATCCATGAGTTCCTTTTTCTGAGCAAATGGTGGTACAAGGTGATGAACTTTCCCAAATTCATCCCAATAGCTTCTGAAGTTGCTTACTGAAATCAAAGGGGTTATTTATGGGGTTATTCATTTGTTGGTTTTCTGTCTGTGTCTCATTTTTGCATCTCTAAGTTTGGAAAAATAAAACATTACCAAAACCATTACTTTGAAGATAAATTCAGTAATGTTAAATTATTTTTGAGAAAATTCTTCTTGAAGGCCCTCACTTTCTGTTTCAGTCTCACTTTGTTGTGGTGACCCCTGACTACGCAGGAGAAGGCAAAGGACCCCGAGTGTCCCCTCTCCTTGGTGAGCGTCCAACCACTGCTCTGGAGAACCATTTCCCTCATCATCTCCTCTGGTACTGGGGGAAAAGAGCTCTTAATGATATTTCCAAGGCTGTTAGATAACTTGCACCCTTTGGAGGTGTCTTTTTCTCTCCATCACCTGCAAAGGCAGCCTCCTTGGCAAGCCTGAAAGCTCTATGCAGAACCTACCGTAACAGCACTGTTGGGCATTGCAGGTACATGGCCATGGAAATTACAGCATGGGAACAACAGGATAAAACCCACTATCTCACAGGCTCCAGGGCACGCTGCTATGGCAGCACAGGGCAAAGGGAGGAACCTGTGAGTGGCAAGCAGGCTGCAGGGAAAGACCTTTCATGAAACCAGAAGCTACACAAGTGCTCAGGGCCCCACAGGTTCAGATCTGTGCTCTGGTTAACTGAGGGCAAGGTAACGTGCATCAATCTGTTAGGGAATGGGAAGCACACTCTCCCCATCATTTTTTGAGCTATAAAGTCTCCAGTGAGCAAAAAGACTGCATCTACCTTTACACCATTTCTTGGCATAACTCAGAGTGTATGCTTTTCCATAGGTGATGTTCACCTTTCTTCCATCTTTGCTTTTTCCCTTTTTTTCATAACAGAGCATATGTTTAATGTGCTTATATTTTCATGGTAGCCTTCCTGGCTCCTGAGAGCAGATGTGTCCTATTTTTATATAAAAATAGAGAATGCTTTTTACCTACAAGAGTACATGCAAGACAGGAAGATCTGTGGTAAGGGCTGACTTCTCCATTATTATGTTTTCTTCAGTTTGTTATTTACATCTGACAGTGTTTCGAAACAGTACCACAAGGCAGAAATCTCACTGCAGGAGGATTGCTTTCTGTTTTTTTACAAATCCATTTGAGGTATTGTCTGCTTCAAAAGGCTTTCAGTCTAAACAGAGAAGAGAAGCAGGGAACAAGGCAAAGAAAAGCAGAGAAAGGTAGTGTGACCTCCTGGGCAGGCAGAGGGCTGAAGTTTGGTTCCAAGTGCAATAGATAATCCTAGCTCTATTTAATTTTTCTGATGTCTTCTTAAAGCCTGTAAAATGCTTTGATGTGTATTTCTTGGCATCAAATAGTATTTGGGAAAGGGCATCATAAAAGAGATGTTTAATTTCAGTGAGACTGGGTATCAGCCTGTTGCTGGTGAGTGAAAATTATGAATGTCTGATGCCTATTAAGTAGCTGTCAGCTTCTGTCCGGCTACCAATTAACACCATTGGTGGCAGCCTCGGTGTGGGTGAAGAGGTAACAGATTCAGAGGAAGCAGCGCTTACTTCTTCACGATCGTTATTTTTAATCAAATCAAGAGGAGCATGAGATGATCGAAATTACTGTACTCTTGGCCCACTAACTTAAGGAAAGATGCTATATTTCGGTGAACTTTGCTTTAGTTTCTGAAATCCCAACCCTGGTTTCCAGGACTTTCATCAAAAGTACCTGCTTTCTTTTTTTTTCAGTTTGAGAACCTCCTTCAAAATTATTTCCTTCCCACTTCTTTTTCCCTTCTGAGCAATCTCCTGTTTCCCTCAAATTATCACTCAGAATATTTCAGATGCTTGAAATCTTATTTGTAATTGCAATTCAGATTTGGTGTTTAAAAGAGTTATTTAGGAGTTTGGTTTATTTAGTGTGACAAGTGATTATTTCAAGAATAACTGGGTTTGATACATACCTCTTCTGGATGACAAAGGGAACATATGTGAAGGGTAGATAGAATAGGTCATATTACCAAGGACTATGTGTTGTTTCTTTGAAATTGTACCTGGGCAAAGAATTGTGAAACTACATGTCAAACTAAACCCTGATCAAAACTGTAGATGTTCCCTAAAGAAAAAAGTGGTTTAGAATATGGAAAATGGACCTCATTGAAGGCTTCTCTAGATCAGAGGCTTGTGCTTTTCTCTGCTAGTTAGAAAATAAGAGCTAGAGGTGTTCTTCTGCAATAAGGTATGTTTAAATTTATTTTGATAGTTCATCCTTAGGCTGTTATCCAGAAACAACCCTTCTTCAACCACCTGACTTAAGAAGGTCTTTTGCATCCCAAAGGAAGGAATATGATGTATCATATTGTCTTTTGCAAGGTCACATGTTTTTATTCATGCTGTTATAGGTATTCAGCTGACAAATTTTGTAATAAATATGCGAAAGCAAAATTTTCCTGAAGCCATGAATACAAACCCATGGGAGTGATGGAGTCATCCTGCAGACCCTAGGATTTCCAGATATTTTTGCTTTGATCACAGCTTCCTTTTAATCTTTTATTCATGGTGTTTGTATTTGATACTAATAATTAAAAAATTAAGTTTTATCATTTTGTACTCTGTTACAAAAATTAAGAGTTGGTAAGAGAAATAGATTTGATTGGACTGAACAGTTTAGCCCTCTAAAAGGATTAAAAAGTGAAGCCCTGAATAAAGAAAGATGCTCAGAATTGGTAGTCTGTTCACATGGACTGATTTGAGAATCCTTATCTTTCTAAATAGACAAAACAGTTCAAAAGATTTTCATTAAATCTTATGTATGTGTAGGTGCTCTCTCAATTAGGTACTATGTGAAATGAGCAGCCGAGATCATAGACATCAGCTGAAGTGCGCAGGGAAAAAAACCCAAGAGGCACTTACCCACCTTCTGAGACTGCAGAAAAACCAAATACTAGTGCATTCCACTGAACTGCATTTTCAAGGCAGTTTCCTTTCTTCTGAGATATAAGATACATCTGCAGTGTCTGCGTCTGCAGCGCTTTGCTTGGAAGTGCAGACATAGCTGACTTCGGGTTGATGTAGAAGCGCTATAACATAGAGACACTATAGTGGCTGAACATCTGTGGAGTCTGCAGTTCCCGCTGAACTCTGCACTGCTTGGGTTACACTGTGTGGCTACCCCAGGTACCAGTGACTAACAGGGACTTACTTGGGTGTCCTTTCTTCTGACATTTCTAATCTCTTGATCTGTTGCTCAGGTGTAAGTTCTGTGTGGGTGTGTCAAGCCTTGTCTTCAGTGGCAGAGAGATCTTGTTAAAATGAACGCAGTACAAGTATTTTCTCAACCAGTCGCATGCTAGGGTAGAGTCTATAAAGCCTTGTCTTTACTAGGGAGTCCTCCAGAGGGCACGTGCTTAGTGCAGAAGGGAAAAAAAGACAAGGTATGATTTATTCCCTAACTCCTTTGTAAATACATAATCTTACTGAGACAAAAAATGTTCTGGAAAGGACGGTGAAAAACTACAGAAGTAACTGAGGCAACATCAAGGAGTGATCTCTCATCAGCATTTTCTAGCTAACGGTTGCCAAATATGACCTATACATGTGTGACTTCTGTAAATAATTTTTTTAGCTTAACTTGTTCTATTCATAAGTTGTGGCTACACAAAAAAGCCTGCACTGCTCCCTTCTCCTCTTTCTTCTTCAGAAACACTCTTGTGTTTGGAAAACCACTTTTTTAAACACACAGAGACATCCCTATGTGTTTTATAGAGCGCAATATGTGTGGGGGTTCACCAGGTGCCCACCCAGCCGCTCTATCGCTCCCCTACCCACGTGGACAGGGGAGAGAGTAAGGGTGGAAACAAAAAAAAACAGCACAAATCGTGGGTTGCGATAAGGCAGTTTGTATTTATACAAATAGCAAAAGCAAAATCAGGGTGCGCACGCGCAAAGCAGAAACAGCAACTAATCTCTGCTTCCCATGTGCAACGATGGTCGGCCACGTCTCTGAGAAGCAGGGTCCCTAATCGTGTTAGCAGGCAGCCATCGGAGACAATGAGTGCCTCCCCTTCCTGCGTCTTGCCCCAGCTTTTGTATCTGGGTTGACGTCATATGGTGTGGAATATCCCTTTGGTCAGTGTGGGTCAGCTGGTCTATTTGTGTCCCCTCCCAGGATCTTGCCCTTGACTGAACAGTGAGTGCTGCGCTCAGTGGTAGCCAAAATATGGGTGTGTTATTGACACCAATGCAGAGCACAGCACTGTGAGGGTCCCTACGGGGAAACAAATTCTGGCTCAGCCAGACCCACCACAATATGCGAGCATATAAACAGGCAATTTTATAGGAAAGTATTATTTTAATACAGTGCAGTTATAGTGGTGGCTTCTCTGACTGGCACTTGGTGCTTTATTCAGTTTTTCTTACTTTTTGGTTTTATTACTTAATAAAAAGATGTCCTATCAAAAGTACTTTTTATTTGCATTTTCACTAGTTTATAAATATTATCATATGAAAGCCTATTTTGCATTTATCTCAGTAGATGCTGGTTCCAGCTTTAGTGTTCTGTTTTATGGGGTTTTCTACCTTCATGTGTGTGCCAGGTGCTGGAAAAACAAAGACAGGTCTTTACCCTGTTACACATCTTCAGCAAGAGAGGACAGTAGGGAAAGGAGTTCACAGCTAAGTGGTTGCATGCTTCTTCTCAGAGCAGCCACAATAATTTTGTTATTATATTAGCTTTTGAATACATATTTCACCTGCAAAATTTTAAACTGATAGATCTTCTTCATGAGACAATGGGAGGGCACTGTGTATTGAGCAGAAGACTCTGCCCCCTGCCATTTTATGAATAAAAAGTGACAAGAAACCTCTTGCCTCGCTCAATAACATGATTAATCACAACAGTGATTTACCAATTTCATTTACCAATGTGTCTTTATCTACATCAAGGTTTCCTGTAGTAACGTGCTGTATCCGTCTGTGAGAAATGCAATGTAGATACTGGACAGGAATGCAGTTTCCAACCAAAATGCATTCCACCTGCAAGTAGATTTTAGGGCAGTTTAGACTATATTCCTGCAGTTATCAGGAATGTATTGTTATTAAATATTATAGCTTTTATTTGTTGCCAAGAACGGCAACAAACTGCATGAACAGCATTTATTGGTCATGAATGGCTTATGTAAGAATGGTGTAATGACTGTGAATGGGGTTCAGGAAGGGGGTCAGAATCACTCCAGACTCATCCTGCTACACAGCAGCTAATATCTCTGTTTGCAAATTCAATACAATGACTCACAAGGACAGGAAGCGATAAACAAGAAGGTGAAAATGGAGAGCCCATGGAATGTACTGAGAAAGTATTAGGAATTACAATTTCTTTTCTGTTGTGATGTTGGTCTTAAGGATTACTGACATGAATCATATCAGTAGTAATAGTAATGTATATCTCCAGGTATACAGAGTATCCAGAAGACAGGCAGCATGATGTGCAAAAAGAGTTAATTCTGCCAGAACTTAAAGCCTTAAAGGAGACAAGGGATAGAAATGGTATGACTTGTCTGATGTTATGCAGATGCATAGAGAGAGCTGGGAATAGAACCCACATCACCTAAGTCCCTTTTCAGGTTGACTCTAATGTAGACTCTGTATGACCTTCATTCATCAGACTTTATGTTATGGAGTTCTGTGTTTGGAATAAAATCCACCAAAATTAGTAGGTGGCAAGAATTTTGATTTTGCTTCATCTCCAGCATATCTTAAACCTCTGGGTGTGTGAGTTTGGACTCAACTTGTGTAGCTTTGTAAGTCTACACTGCAGTGGATTTTCCTAGTACATTGTTCATCTGGTCAGGTTTAGATAGTTGCTTTGGGATGATACAACTTGTGTTATGACAGCAACTTGGTTAAAGTAAGTCTAGAAAACTACTTCAGATGTAGAAGGCAATACCTGAAGACTGGTAAAAGGAATCTCTTTTCCAGTGCTAACTGCAGTCTCTAGAGTTTCAAAACAGCTCTGCATAGGGAGTCCTTGTATGGTATACATTTCAGGTAGTTAACACCTTTGTAGTCTGGATATGGGTAAGAAGGTGAGGAAACCGCTTTAATCTCCTGAAGGCCTTGATCCATTAAATGTATGCTCAAGTTCACATGTTACTAATGGTCAATGTAAGCACAACTATCATAATTTTCTTTTTTAAAAGCTCTGTTGAGGAGAGCATTTGAGCTTAGTTTAAACACTCTGGGTACTCTCTTGACAACTAAGTAATTTTTAGGATTTACGGTACTTTGTTTTCTCATTCCGAATAGATACTCCTCGACATGGTATGTGTCAGTATGGAAATACATGAGTAGTCAAATCCATCATTGCATCTATTTGTCTGGTTCCACTTGGTAGCCTCAAGTCTTCCTCTTCAGGACAGAATAATTACTACAGTAATTTTAAGAAAAACTATTGTTGAAAGTTATGTGGAAGAGGTCCATCTATAAGAAACAGGAACTGTTACCTGATGCTACAGGTCGTATTGAAGTGTGTCTGTTACCTTAAATTTGCTTGTAATAATACCTAAGAGTGTCTGCTTGGTTTAAAAAGGAAGCAGATCACTGCTCCTGTTACTCAGCAGTCTTGAGTACTAGCTCTATGTGAATAGTAGTA
Source organism: Grallaria varia (assembly GCA_013396735.1). Taxonomy (NCBI): domain Eukaryota; kingdom Metazoa; phylum Chordata; class Aves; order Passeriformes; family Formicariidae; genus Grallaria; species Grallaria varia. The sequence goes on along the minus strand of VWZG01001381.1, from coordinate 83,378 downwards.
CTTTAGTATTAGTTTCTAAATAATGCCATATTTCTTTATAAGAGGGCTTTTAAAACTTTAGAAGCTTGAGTATTTAGAAAGGTCATTTTTAATGATCTCATTCTGTTCTTTTTCTAAATTATTTTAGTATTGGTAATAAATTTTATTTTAGTCATTATTGACTAGACCTATGGGGTGTTTTGCTGTATGAATATACATACATACATATATGCATGTTCCCTCACACACTTTGTGCAACATTTGAATAGGCGCTGATGTATGCGAATCATTGTCCTCCGTATACAGATAATTCAAAGCCTACATGAGTGGAATCATTTTCTATAAAAACAGCCTATTTTAATCCAGTTAGTGTATCTTGTTGTTCTTATGGTTATGCAAATATATTGCACTTTTACCTTAAACAATGGCTTGCACATAGTGGTGTTGAATTTGGATCACTTCTAGCATCTAAGCACTATTAAGTGATCATTATTTATCATGCAATTTGATGTGTTTTATTGATGTGTGTGGTAAGTATACATGTTTCTTCCTTATAATGTGGGGGCCCAGTATTAGCTAGCGAGAAGAATGTATTATGTAAAAAGTAAGAAGAATCTGTTAAATATGCCTACTGTATTATCCAAAGGAATTAGCATTTGCTAGATTGCCAGCCAAGGTTTTACAAGAGTTATTGTCATTTTGATTTTTGGATGAGTCATTTGGTACATTGCCCCCAAAGGCACCTCATTATGATTCAGTGCACAGCATATAAAATTGCTTAGGCTTTTGGGGCTCCATGGAAAGTGAGTGGGGGTTGCGGTGGCTCAGTGTTGTGAAGCAGCAGCATTATGCTTAATTGACACCTTTGATGTAGCCCTAAGACAGCACCTGCACCTCCCACTGCTGCTCTGAAGACGTCAGCCTTACGCAGAAAAGGCTTCTGCTTATGAATCCTGCCTTGCATTCAGCTCACTCTGTGAGCAGCCCCAGCTATCCTTAACTAATCCCATTGCTTCTCAGTTTGGCTACAGCTTGGCTTAGTACAGAGCAGGAATTTTGCTGCTTGCTGTTATCAGGTTAAACACTAGGATTTTGTCCATGTTAGAACTCATAGAAGGTAAGTCAAATGCCTTATTGATATCCTTAATATGTAAATATTCTCCTAAGATTCAGAATCTGGGAACCTGATTGCTGATTCTTTTTATCTTCGTGCTTACAAGTGTGGACTGTGCTATAACAGTTTCTTGATTAAGAATATTTACATGTCTATGTGATACACGCTTTGTAGTGTTTCTATCAGTGCTTCAGTGTGAATATTATTGATAGCCGCTTGTGTGATTACTTTGTAGTAATATTCTGTCCTCTGCTGGTATTGTTTTGTTAATTTATTGGATAATACTATGTGCATGGGAAGGTGCTTCTAAAAAGATAGGCACTGACATATATGGAGAAACTTACTTATTTTAGAAAGTGATGCTTTCCTGTAGGTCAGACTGGAGGAGTTATGTCCAATTTATTTGCCTCTAGAAAGCCCTTCTGAGTTAAGTCTGAGGTGATATTTGGGTCAGATAGTATTGCGAAAATCTCTTCAAATGAATGAGTGAGGAACGGCAAGTAGGTGATTTGTTCTTACAAACAATACTGTATTTTATTTTTAGTAGGTAGCACTTCCAGCCAGAGCTAAATCGAATGAAAAGTTTTACATATCTCAAGTGTCTTTTAAGGTTAACAAATACCTTATTCCCCATAACTTTTGAATACAGGAACAATGCAATTTAAGAAAATATGATCATGTTCTCTGCCATTGACTAATGTCTTTTCAGGTTTGCTGATTATTTGCTTTCACGTTGTATAAAAATTGTCTTCATGAGCCAAAACTCTAAGGAAACACTTTTTTTGTGAATGACCTTATTTAACATTTAAAACATTAAGCAAAAGGAAATTAATCTATTCAACAAAGAATGAAAAAATTTTTATTGTTTGGTTCCTTTAATAATGTCCTGTATTTATTTTTTTGAATTTCTTGTCCTTCTAGTGAATGGAACTCCTGGTAGCCAGCTTTCTACTCCCCGCTCTGGGAAGTCTCCAAGTCCATCTCCCACCAGCCCAGGAAGCCTACGGAAACAGAGGGTAAGGAAATAAGGAAGCTGATTTCTGAGCATGACTGGGGAGAATCCAGCATAGCCACTATCCAATAGCCTTCTCCCATCTGATTCTTTGTGTGTGTGTAGAGCCATGGGGTGGAAGAGCCTGGCTACAAGAGTCCTTGTTGTGTTTGTAAAACACTCTACAGTGGAATGCAAGTGTTTTATGTCGGTCAAAATGCTAACTAAGTATGCTGGGAATTGGTTTATCCTTAAGGAGGGAAACTGGAGGTTATCTCTCTCCTTTTTTACAAAACTTTTTGTTTGTTTGTTTTGCTTTCTTCTTCCAAATGTTTCACAACTGGAAGGAAATGTTCACCCTGTCAAAGACTTTTTTTTTTGTTCCTAACTTGCCACAGGCATTATATCACTTGCACAACTTACAAACCTCTTTGATTTTGAAACAAGGTGAAAGAATGCACTGTGGAATTTGGCTGTGATATCGTAGTCTTGTGCAGTTAAGATACTGTCAGTACCAAGGCAGTGTGAGACCTGTCAGTCACTTTCCTGGACAAGAGTTGTTAGTAGCTGTAGGTTCCCCTAATTATTGTGTATGGAGGAATCTGCAATATTCCTAGGCATCCAGAATTAAGGTAGTACCTGTGTTACTGATGGAACCCTCTGATAAAATATTGCTCGTTCAACTCGAAGGGCTCCAAATTCTGATTTAATTAATTGTATCTGTTCAAAAGCAGTAGGGCAGATGTCTATGTATCTTTTCTTCTGCTATTTTCTAAACTATAATCAGTTCTCAGTGAAAGCTTCCCTAAGGCAGCACTCTGTATCTCAGACCTGTGTATAAACACAGTTTGAACACATGCTTTTTCTGCCTTTTCAGTTTTTAAATAAAGACATAATTTGTATCTCTCAAAATAAGGGGATTATGTACAGAATTGGCAGTGCTTGACTTTGGGGGCTGACATAGATCTGATTCTCCAGATATCCAGATCAGGAATAGCTGTAGCACAAGCAACTCCCTTCTAACCTGTGGACCCTTCTTCCTGTTGAGCTATACCAGGGAGCTGAGGAACTGTGCATGCCCAAGCCTTACCTGTGGCTAGGATACAACTGTGGTTTTCTGCTGTGACTTATTTATAGCTAAGGAAGCTGACTGTCATCTTGCAGTATAGAGGTAGCCAGTGAGTGGCAGCTTGAAGCCTCAGGGTAGTGTCATGGTTTTCATCATCCGATACATAGAGAGCAAAGATGCAAGTTCCAGTAGGGTAAACTGGTACTGAAATCTTCTTGAATGCAATGTCTTCCCCACCTGTTTGTTCTTACTCTCAAGGCTTATTAATGAATCATTGGTAAGTCACTGAAGAGGGAACAAAGAGTCTTCCAAATGAATTATACATTGGTGATGTGAGGGCGTCTGTTTTAATGGATGATACCAGTATATGTTGGATTTGCATTTGCTGCAAGGCTGTTTCTTTTCATTGGTAACTTTCCTAAACTTTCTTCCTCACCACTGATGCTTCTCTCATCACAGTGAAGAAATGTTTTTCCCTGTTAATGTTTGTGGATGGGTGAGTGGGATCCATGTGGTCAGCACCATTAGGGGTTTTTAGCCACAAGGTTTCTGACTTTCAAATGTGAAGAGGAGAGCAGATGGGCTTCTTTTTACATGTAAGTGTAACAGGATCACCGAGTGACAGTATTTTGGATGCAAAAGGCTGTATAATGGTAACACAGTCAGATTGCTAACTGTATAAAAAGTAAATATTGAAGCAAACTACAGGAGAGATAAGACATTGTTAAAGAGTGGAATTCTATTCTTGGATAGTCATATTCAGTCCCTTGACCTCAGTAGGGGACCATTCATGCTTGTCTGGCTTTATTTTAGCCAGATTTATTTTTTTTTTCTGTTGAAACATGGAATACAGTCATATAAGAATAGATTGCAATCATGTAAAACACATTGCAATAATATTATTTATGTTACAAAATCAACTTCTCAGAAGTTCAGGAATGGAAACTTTACACTTGGTCTGAGAATTTATTTCATCTGCTTTCATGTTTAACTTGTGAAGTGAAAGAGCTAGAAGTTCAGTGTAAAAACACATGACTGTGTCATTAAAGGTTATAATGTTAATACAAATAACATAAGACATAAATAAAGAACCTTAAATAATATAACATATAGCATGCAACATAAATAAGTATAAAGAGTATAATTCACATGAGTAAAATAGGCATTAAACAGTGTTTACTAATAATACTTTTATTGTTAGTAGTATAAATGGCACTCTGTTTAGTTTTAGTACCATCTTCTGTGTGTTGCCATTTAAATTTTATTTAAAGGACAGGTTATGTTAACTACCATATTGTCATAAACCGAGTTGGAACCCAAAGCGTTTTGCTTTGTCTTCATTGGCTTCAACTACAGGGCTGACAAACCAGCTGCAGGAGGAGGTTTGTCTCCTAGGAGGTTGTTGAAGTGCTGGTATCATGTGATAGACATACAGGAGAGAAGGGGAGATTGATTTTAGTGCCCGTCTTGTCCCCAGTGTTGAGAGATGAGGTGTTCCTGCAGCAAAAGAAGGGTGTTGGCTACTAGAGCCACAGTCTGGAGTTGAAGGTGATGGCTGGGCTTTTGACTGGTCTTTACCTGGAATTTGAGGGAGCTGCTGCTTTAGAGCTGCTGGTCCTGGGAAGACCAGCTCAGCTGTGTAATTTGGGTTTTTTTTGCACCTCTCTCTGTGCAGGTAAAGTTAGAGTAGTGCTTGTTCTCTCATGCCGTCAAGTGCGTGGGATAGCAGTGGTAGGTACTGGGTCTGGAAGACGTAGGGAACATTTACTCTGGCGTAGCCTGGTTCCCCCTTGACATGACTAATCAATCAGCTCTTCAGCATCCCCATCCAAGTGCTACAAGGGAGTTGTAGGCTTGGGACGTCACAATGCTGAGGAGTCTAGGCAGGCTGCCAGTATTTTTCCTGGGAAGTACAGGTGAGAGAAGGTCATGCTTTTGAACTCAGAGACACAAAAGCAAGATACTTCCACAAACTGGGGAGTTTCTCACTAGGGATAGTAGAGACCTCTGGAGTGCATTAGGCAACTTAAAACAAGGATTGATCAACTTACTGACATTTCATCTCCCACCATTTGAAGAAAATAAATTCTGGCCTTTGGTGGATGGCTTTCCATTGATATAAATAAAGCCAAAAATGCTGCTGTGGTATATACTCATGGAAACAGTACTCTTGTAAGCCTACAGATAATATTTTCTACCCTCAAAAGTGAGAATATAAAAAGATAGTTTATTCTTTTTCACTTGCATATGTATGTGGCTGAGTTGTTTCCAGAAATTCAAAAAATCAGGAAAAGACATATTTTTATAATCTTGTGCGAAGTTCAGTCCATATTTGAAGAAAGTAAGACTGGAAAGATTTTTTTCATGGGTTTAATACAAGAAGCTGAAAGTGAACTAGGAACAATTTATCAGTCATCTGAGCTAAATATCAACCAGTTATCAGTTTCTGAGTATCTTAACTAGCAGAGTGAGTGCTATAGTTATGCTTTCTTGTAGTTTAATTATTTCTTTACCTGTATTCTTAAGTAGGAAATTAAGATTCTTGTTTTTAGGTTGTAATGTACATTATTATATTTTTTCACAGAGGATTAAAATATTTGAAATACATGTTTATAGCACTTGAAGTAGAGTTACTGTATTGCACACACAAGTAGTTCCAGCCACAATAGAGTGCAGTTAATGATGCAGACTCACAAAAGGTGACAAGGCAATCACAACAAGAAATATACATAATTCCAATCCTTGCATTTTTTTAAACTAGCCTTTGTGATAGTTTCTGAGTTTACTTTCCCACTGTCTTGTAATCAGTTATTGCTTCAACTAAAGCGGACACATTTTATACTTTGTACCTCATTTTCTGTTGCTTGCCATTATTTTAAATATTTTTTACTTCCCCAGAGGTTACAATCTATAGAATAATAAAAAGTCAGATTTAAGGTACCTTTTGACTAATCAAAGAGCTTGAATTCTGTGTATATAAGGATTTTTTGACTTGTAAATGGACAAGAAGTCTGATTCGTGCAGCAATTTTTTTCTTTTTATAAATCTTTGCAAAATAAGAAATAGATTCTCCTCATATTTTTCAGAAATACAGCTCTTTGGTTAATTATAGACAAGGAAAATTCTTTCAGAAAGGAAACTTTTTTAAAGTTTCAAGTATTTAAAAGCAGATGAAAAAGCAGAGAAAATTACACTGGTATCCTGTGTATGATTTTGCTTTAAAACAACCATAGAGTTATTAAAATAAAAAATGTTCTCTAAGTATTAAAAATCAGAAATATCTTCTTTGTCAGTTCTAAACACTTTTTTTTTTTTTTTACTCAGAGGCAAGGACAGTCACCTGGGAGATACTATTCAGAAGTTTGGGGTGTTACCCTCTCTACCAAATCAAAAGATTTTTTTTCTGTACTATATATTAGAAATTCTCAAACTGTATATGCTTGAAAGAAATTTCAATAATTAACTAACTAATTAGTATTCAGAAGAAGATGGTCATGTCTTTTTAAAATTCTTCTCTTGTCTGGATTGTTCACAGCAAAGTAGCAATGTATTTAAGACCTGATTTTCACTCTGCCTATCTAACATGCCTTCTACCGTGTGTATGCACACCCATTGGCAGAATACCTGCAGAATAAGCATTCTAGGGAATCAAAACTCCCCATAAGGGACTTAAATCCCTTTCACATCATGCCTGCAAGTAGAACATAAACCTGCATAGATTATCGAGACCCTTATAAATTTGAAATTTATGAATCATTCGTTTTAGCTAGTAATAGTTTTATAGTATAGCTTTCAGATTTGTTCATTTCTTGTCTCAGTTATCTCCCTGCGATTAAAAGAACCCAAACAATCCCAGCCAAAGTCAACCTTAAAGCTGGCTTCATCAGCGTTCCCGTTCTCATGTGGTCCTGTATTTTGTCTTACAGGAGTATTTTGCTGTGTTTTGTTCATACGTTCTATGTTGAAAGGGTCCCCCAAAACACTTAAGGATATAAGAGAATGGCTATGAGATGTGCTGGTCACGCGCTTCCTCAGAACCCCTCTAAACCATCAGTTGTGCTTAATCCACCTTAGTGCACTGTCCTCTGCCACTGCTCTTCTCTGAACTTTCTCTTTCATCCCGTGCTACAGTGTGTCTTGACAAGGATTGTTGTGCTGTGTAGGTGGGATAGGGCAGTGTGTCATCCCCTAACACCTCTGGCATTTGAGGATTATCTGATCTGTCAGAGGGTGCTTGGAGTGTGTGTTGAAAGAATGAAGTGGATCCGTACACTCAGACTCTCCCTCTGCTGTCCTGAGCTGGTTGCTTGGCTACCATCAGAATGATGGGGGGGGATAAATGTAAAACACTCTGTCTTTTTATACAAACACAGGGACAGAGAAGAACTGTGGAAAAGAGATACCGTTGTCAGTACTGTATAGGTAATGTTCAGTGTCAGCATTTCGGGGCTCAAATTGCTGGATCCATGCCACCAGAGGGTGGCAAGTCTTTATTAATTTATATAAGGTAAACACTTACTTTGCTAATGCTGATTGCAAAACAGCAAAAAGGAAAATACGTTCCCTTTAAGGTTAAATTAATATTTGCAAATTTCTGAACCATTAGGAGAGTCTCCAGGACAGACAAATATTGTTTTAATAGTGTTTAATAGGGAAGAATCATAGAAAAAAAATAATTGCCTCTTACGATATGTTGTACATTGAAACTTCAGCTTTATTTACTAACCATCTATTTGTTGATTAAAAAATAATAATATGACATTAAGACAAAAATGAGTCTATAGAACATGTGTATTTTGTGTTAAATAATGTCTTCTGGTCCACAGTGACAAAAAGAATATAAGACAGTTGCAGTGCAACAAATCAAACACAATAAACAAATCTATACTGCACTTCATCTTACAGGACCTGTATCGCCCACTCTCTTCGGATGATATGGATTCAGTAGGAGACTCAGTGTAAAAGAGAAAATGGAACAATGTTTATGGTTTGTGATTTGATGAAGGTTTAACATTTTTAAAGAAAATAGCTGCTAATTTACAGTAATAGTGAATCGCACAAAAGAGTTTTGCATATTTAGTATTAACAACGTGGGGCCAAATTAATTCTAGTGTGTGGGGGTATTTTTGGCTTTACCACTGCATTTTAATGCAAGAATTTGTAATGAATGAGCCATTGAATATGTCCGTCAAATCCAGAACAGCATTGTGCATACTTGAAGGAACAAGGATTGGATAAGGTGAATATAACGCACAAATCCATAGTGGGCACATTTATGAATAGGGCTATTTTTATCATCTAAGGTACTGATTATATGTTCTGTTTTTACCGTGGGTATCTTTATTCATTTTGGTATGAACAGTTAATGAGTACTTTGCTTTTACCAACGCATAGGTAAAATGCAGAAAAGAAGAAACCTGCCATATTAAACTGCTTGCACCACGCTGTCTGATCCCGACACGCACATTTGGAACACTCTAAGTTTAGTCTTTTTGTCTAAATGAAAAGAAAGTGAAGAAATCCTGTGTTATCGCAGGGCAAAAGTAAATGCTTTCAAATGAGTGCTCAAATTCTCTTCACTGCCTTACCATCTGATGACTGTAAACAGAAGGGTGTTCACAGGCAATATGAATGTTTTACCTGGCAAGAGCTGTTAATGCTGCTCATCCATGTGTTGCAAGTAAATATGGACAGATTTCTGACCGAGGAAGTGCGGGGGACTGCTGGCTAGCAGCATCATCTGACATACATGTACGCCTTTTGGAGAAATACATTTGGCCTGAGAAACTAGTGATTATTTTCCCTTATGTTAAGGACAAGAACATCATTTTTTATTTGCTGTAATAAGACATTTTAGGCATTTTAAAATGAAAGCCTACAGAAATGCTGGTATAAATCATCCTCCGCCTAACTTCTCTGCTGTTGCAATTTCTAGAGGTGGTCATTTTCTACAGCATGAATATGCAAAACTCCTTTAGTGTTAAAGTAGGTCATGCATTATAACCAGTTGCTTAACAAGTATCTACTAATTTTTGTTTGTTTTCTGCTGCTTTATTGTGAGAATTTTAGTCTACTTAATTTGCATAATAGCAATATTTTCCATTGTATTTTATATTTAAGCCCATAGTATAGTGATCATACATGTTTGCAGTTTTATACTTCTCCTTTAATTTTCTGAAATACTAATGATTTAAGAATTAGAAATCAGTGTGATTCTGATTCTCAACAAAAATCCATAGAGATTATATTTTTTAGCTACTTAGTGATGATTTAATATATTTTGAAATCAGGAGGATTTACTTAATCGCAGAAAATGCTTGGCTGCCACATGCCAACTTTTAAATGTAGTGAAATAATTCCTTTTAAACTGATTCAATAAAATAAAATAATAAAAGTCAGCAGATGGAAAATGTTGGCATGTGATGTTATGGCTCCACTGTTTCAATATTATTTTCTTTATGGAGGATATTTGCAAATAGAAATAAAAGGGCAGCAGAATACAAAACTTACCTTCTCTGTTTTCAATACTTGGTTCCAGTATCACCTGAAGAGAAAGTCATTGATCTGGCAGGTTTGCTGAAGCAGTTAGGTGATTCCCTTTGGAAATGCATGTTTTGTCCTTCCTGCTTCAGACTTCAGACTAAAACTGTTCCCAGCCATGAGAACAGTACGTCCCCTGCCCCATATCCTAATCCTAAGACTGTCCTGTCCTACTGAAAAAGTTCACAGTGTGAAGTTACTTGCATTTTCAGCTGTTTTGAGGGGATGTCTTTATAAAAGATCCCGAGAAATGTGTATTATGTAAAGGTGCATTGGGATCAGTTTCCAAAAATCAGAAAACTCCACCCGACTGAATGAAATACTTAGTGATGTTTGGAAAATTGTTTTTGCCTGCAAAGAAAATAAATTTCAGGAATTTTATTTTTCCTCCCCTCTCCCATGTAGGCTACTTCTGCTAAAGGCAGTTTATTCAGAATGTTTTTTTCTGCACAGGGAGCACAGATTGCCAGCAAACCTGTATCCCACGGCTTTGCTTAGTTGTGGAAAAGAAAAATGGACCTTATATCAGTAATTGTTATCATAACGAGTTCTCCACCAAGAATGTTTTAAAAAAGAATATGCTAGTCCATAACATTTAATCATTTCAACATATGACTTGTATTAAGGGGCTATTCAGGGGCAATACGTATCATTAATATTTCATTTAAGGAATGAAAGTCCCTTGGAGATTGAAAAGGTACACTGTTAATAGACTTTGAGATCCTTTTTTTGTGGAATGTAATTCCCATTATACATGAACAGAAATGAAATGTTTCTTTTGAGCAAGACCAGAAGGTTTCACTTTATGGGTGAAACTGAAATTGTGTTTCTTGATGCTGTAGTTCTGCTTGCAACAGCACAGGTTTTAGTTCATAGATTTCATCGACTGCATTAAATAACAGAGTAGCTTAAGCAACTTTATAGTGTTTGAACCTCTGATAGTTCTCTCTATGCTGCATTATTTGTGCCTACTCTAAGGTGATTATGATGTAGCTAAAGAGTCTTGTATAGATTGTGAATGCTTTGCTTCCCTTTGAGCTTTATGAAAACTTGTGATTATTTCCCTAATGCTTTCTGCAACTTTCTCTTTTGTTTTTGTTTTTTTTTTTTTAAATCTCTTTACTTATTTTAAGCAACAAACAGTTCACGTGTGAAGCACAGAACGTGTATGTTTATATTTATACACACATACATAGATTAATGGCTTTGAAACCCATGTGCAGTTACGTCACATTTGTGGCTTTAAACAAGTGGGGAAAATGTGCTAAGGGGAGGATGCTCATCTGGTGGGATTCACTACAGCTCTGTTAAAGTCAGTGGAGCTGCACCAACCAGTACTTGCTGAGCAGCTCCCCCGAGGAAGTCTGTACAGTTTTAAGAGATAACATCTACAAACAAGGGCTAAGTTCAAACTGAGCGGAATTTAGTGGCAAAACCAACACTGACTCCAAGGTAGGAAGGACAGGACCTTATGCACAAATACACACAGACAAAACATTAATCCTAAATTTGAAATGTTATTATTTTGACATATTCAGTCTTATGCCTCCTCTTGAACTGCATTGTTCTTCAATGTACTAAGTCATACAGTATTAGAAGTTCTTTTGTTGAAATCAGTAAAATCTTTAACATTCATTATGCAATGTGAAAATTGCTTTCTGATTTGTAAAATAAGTCAGCAACAACACATTATATTTTGTTGTTTTTCTCTTCAAATCATTTTCACAGGACATATTTGGCTGAAAGATGAAAATTCTAGGGCATCAATATTATGGCTATAAATGCATGTTATAAGAAAGTATATATGGTGTTCAACAGCCATGAAGAACAACTGGGGTGAGATTGTGTGGCATAACAATTGAGATAAATAATAGCATTTGCTTTTGCAGTTTCATAATTCACACTGCAATGTGAGCTTTATACAGTGTGCAGCTTGTTACAAAAAAGTCTGCACTCTGAATGTGAAGATGAATTAACAGTAATACAGAAAAGAACCTCTGATAAACCCAAGTTTACTGTTTTGTTTAAAATAGAGAAATGAACAGACAAAAAAGTCTTTATGGTGCTAAATTACCTCATCACTTGATGAATACTTAGATTAATGTTGTCTGTGCTTTTTCGTGTATCCAGTTAATGGTGTGCAATCGAATACAAGATTGTTCTTTATTTAATCTTCACTTTCAGTTCTGTTAGTGAGGGGTTGAGAGCTTGTGACTGTGTAACACAGCCAGCAGTAGCTTTACACGCATTGCAGAGCAAGCAAGTCGCTTTCACCCTGCTTGGAAATGGGGGTGCTTCACCCAGGAAACCCCCCCCTGTCCAGGAGAAGGGGTTGCTGTGCAGAGCAGGGGCTATTCTGAGCTTTGTTTGCGGTCGAAACACCTTTCGTCTGGCTCAGTTTGCCTCTTTTCACCTGGCCCCTGATCTCAGAGAGGCTGAGCGCCCTAACTCCCCGCGGAAGGCAATGGGTATGTAGATACATGTGTCGTGTACACACACACACACACACACACACACACGTTAGCAAAGGGTTGGAAACACACGCAGTGCACACATTCGTATTTGTATGCGTTTTAGTGTCTGTATTTACGCATGTTCATTATATTCAAATTTGCTTCGATTAACCCTCAGCAGTGAAGTATGAAAAAAGCTGTGCTGTATTCAGCGTGTACTTGTTGTCTGATGTTCTATGGGGTAATTAGGTTGTGGTTTGCCCTACAATACAGTGTTTTGGAATTTGGACTCTAGTGAAAGAGGAGCTAAGGATGTTTGTGCTAAGGCCTCTTCATTTTCTTAGTTGCACTATGATATTGTAAATATTGGCACATCTACAACATAAGTTTAAGATTTTACAAAGTTATGCATACAATTATTTTTTTTAAGGAAAAGTGCTTGGATATTTGCTTTTAAAAATATATCATTTTTGTATTAATGTGATGCAGGAAACCAAAAAGAAAGCTGTTGATTTAGCAACAAAAAAGTGTAAAACTTGCAAAAGTAAATGCCGATGAATGTTTTATTTCTTTTAATCAGCTGAAAAAAATCACCTCCATTTTTGTGCCATTGTTTCATCATACTGTATTGTATTTGTGTTTCATATTTGACCATGTCATCCTGGTTGCAGTTTGTTGTTTCTCTGGATTTAACATTACTGTAGATTATTGTAAGTGATGTAATAAATATATTTAAAAAAATACACACTGTTCAGTGAGTTTATTTTGGAGCCAGATTAACAGGCTTTTAAAAAATAATTGTAGTTGGTATTGCTTGTTCGTTTTGGATCAGCATTGCCTGTCTAACCTTATTGGAAGCATATGGGATTCTTGCATCCAAATGGGTTCCTTCGAAAAGTAGATGTATTCTTTTTTAATAATAAACTCTGGGCTCTAGTATATAAATACAAAAAAAAATCCTTCAAGGAAGAATTTGATTTCTAGTGGGTCTTTTGTAGACAGTAAATATACCTGCCTTAAATTGCTTATGGGTAAATTTGTGTGCGCATGACGGGGTAGATTATCCAAAGCAAGGTACCAGCTCCCTACTGACAGATCAGCTACAGCAGCACTCCCTTTAAGACAAGTATTACGAAAATATGCTTGTGAAAAGCAAACAAGAATGAAACATAGCTGCAGTGCTTTAAAATAAGTACCTAATTTTCTTTCCACCCTTTAAAAATGTATATCCATAGCCTGGTTTTATTTCTTGGTTGGCGGGGGTAGGGGAAGAGAGATGTTACAATTTCTGACATGTCATCTACCAGCTTGATGCTTCAGCTGATGTTTTGTCACTCTCCTGGAGGGATCTGTGGGTCTTTTAAAACTTCTAGTTTTGAAATTCTTTCAGTTGCTAGTAAATAGATCTGCCTAAAAAAGGTGTACTGACATAGAAAGAAAACAGTACTAGAGAAATGAAGAAGACTAGAAACAAAATAATTGAGGCTTCTGTCTCTGCCAAAAAACAGTGAAGAATACCAGGAGAGCTTTTAAAGTATAACTGAAATAGTTTAAAAGTGGTAATTGTGCTGTGTCGTTACTTAGATGGAAGAAATAAGAACCTTCTTTGGTGACCTTTCAATTTTTATTCTGTAGTTGAGTGGAAAATTTTATCTCTATATAACTTTAGAAGAGGTAAAAAGGAACCTTCACATTGCATCACTGCACATGTAATTTTTAATGTTAATCACAGTGAGGATACAGTAATAACTTCCAATACCATGAATCTGATAATTTTTATTTTTTGTAATGTATCATCAATCTTTTCTGGATGATGCCAGAGGCTGAGTGAGCCTACACTCTGAATTACTGCTTTGGAAGCAGCTTTAGGAGCTAGTGGAGGTTAGATTTAAGTTTACTGTTAAACACCATGTTGGAAACTATGTCAGTCTTTCAGAATTGTCTTGTTACACAAATCAAATAAGTGTATAAGCATCTAATGCTGCAGCTTGCTAAGGAAATCTTAATAAAACAAAGTGCATCAGCTTGCAAATTTAACTCCAGCTTGTCTGCTCCATTTCCTTGAAAATTCTCCCATTTGACCCACTGTCCCTCAAAGAAGAAAACCAACACAAGACCCTGAACAACATATACAGGATAAGTGCTTATGTTGTTTAAACTTATCTCTTCTCCCAACTGTGTAAATCCTGATTTGCATCAATGAAAAAAAACAAAAAAGACTTCCCTTTGTAGGGCCTCTCTTGAGTCAAGTGTTTAACAAAACTGGATAGGATGTGGAATTGTGAATAAGTAGCAGATTTGCATACATTTTTTTATTGTTCCTTTCTAGATTAAACAGTTTATCAATAAATTTGGATCTGATGTGCCACCTTAGTGCTGTCTCCAAATTTGAAAAGAAAACAATTGCCATCATTTCTCTTTCCATACATTGAACTCCATTGGTTTCCATTATTTCAGCATGAAGATTGTCGATTTGATGCTTCCTCATGTGAATTTTTTTGCCAGCTCTGTGCTGTTTACATGAAAGTTTTTTCCCCCCGTCTCAGCTGGCTGGGCAAAAAAAATGTAAGGTTAAACAAAAGAAAATGAAAAACATTTTCACTGGATGTAGTTGGGAGAAGGAGTTCCAGTGTAACCCTTTGCTTCTCTCTGAATAATAAAAAAATCAATCTATCTCCTTAAAAGTTGCATCAAAATGTATTATTTTATTGTTTTAAATCAGCTGTCCTCTATTTTTGTTCTCTGGTGATGTACCGGTTTGCTGTTTATTGACTGACTTTTTTCTTGCTTAACACTGTTACATCTTACAGGAATTTTTTGATCCCTTCAAAGTTAATACTTGCACTGGACTGTTGTCTTTATTTTGCCATTAGCCATGATCATGTCTAGTCAAGGGAACTGACTGTGTGAGGAATTCATGACAGCTACCTTGCAAAGGTTTTTTTTATAACCAGACTGAACACTAGTATGGGCTCCAAAAGAGGTGAGCGTGGTTGCTGCACTGCTTCGTTTTGGTTTTAGTGCTACTTTTCCTTACTGAGTTGAGGTTCATCTTGCTAACACACATATATTTTTGTATGGGTTTTTTAAAATTCTTTAGAATTCTCTGGCATAGGGACGATCTTAGGAGGCATAATTTAAAGCCATTATTAATTCCCTTCTCTTGAGCCTCCTTCTTGAATTTAGACTTTGTTTACTGATTTTAATCCTCACTTCATTAGGCCCCTTTCTAAAAGAGCAAGCTCTGCATGAGATCTAAACTTAGCTTTACACCTGTGTGCTTTTCTGTTACTCATATTTCATCCAGATGCCTCCTTCACGCTAGAAAAATACAAAAGAACCTATTGTTGAGAGACTTTGTAGACTCCATATGCACTAATAAAGGTTCTGAGAGGTTTAGAAAATAGAATGCAGTGTTTGGGGTTTAAGAATCAGGAATCTGAATTGCATTAACAAACTTCCCAGTCATACTTGTTTAAGTCTCTTTTCATAACTGCTGACACTAGTAGTCCACAAGAATAATTCCTGCTCTTTGGCTGGAGTAGGATTTTATTATTAATTTAGGACAAAGGTGAGTATCAGGAGAGAGAAATCACAGTAGTTTTTTTATTTTACTGCCTTTTTTTTTCATGGATTTAGCACAATTTAAACTGAGATACAAGCTATTTACCAAACAGTTGCTAAATAAATCTCCCAGTGAGACATGGATGAAACTCTATAGCACGAATGTCTCCATTCACGTCAATGAGATGTGTGGTGTGCTGGCCATCTGTTATATGAACCTGAATAGGATCTGAAATCCTTACACCAAAGACCTGATATTTTAATGCCATCACTTTTATGAAGGTGTGCCATAAAAATGGCCATGTGCTGGCAACCTGTGCAACTGCACCCTTTTAAATCTGTGTAAAAGTGATGACATTCCAAGCACCTCAGCATCCCTTAAAATTAAAACAGCTAATTACTTCAAAGTCTGTATGTTGGAGAGATTATGCTTTTGCTTAGGGTTTGTTTTTCCCCCCCTCCCAATCTGCAAGATCCCTGATGGGGTCCACATCTGTGAGAGCAGCAGCGCGCACGACAGACTGCCTTGTGATTGGCAAGCCAACTGGAAGGAACACTGAGACCCACAAGGATTGCTGGACCCGGAGGGCTTTCAGCTTGTGAGAACAACGAGCTAATTAGTGTCTAAATAAATGGAATGCCCTTCTGGCTGAAGTAAAGATAAATAAATAAATGCCTGCATGTTGTTCCAGAGGACTGAATAAAGACGAAAATATTTGTGTCATGTTTATCTAGTAACATCTCTTTAATTGTGAAAGGGGGGCCGCCATCAGACTTGGTGAATGGATGCAAATGTCCAGTTCCTGATTTCTTTTTAATCTGTTGTTTTAAAAGGAGGGGTTCAGCAAAGGTAATGAAAAGTATTTTTACAAATATTTTTCAATTGTTATTTAAAGTTTAAAAAACCTTGGTGTGTATTTTTAGCACATCTTCTTAGCTACTGCTTCCTTGTCACTGGCAAGTTCTGCCTCTGCTCCCCCTCCAGTGTCTCGCAGGCAGATGTCACTAAAGGGGCTGTTTGCTTTTGTTTGCAGAGCAGTGATATGGTATATGCTACTAATGCATTGCTTGAGTTCTTCTTCAGTTAGCTAATAGCATTTTAGCCTTCCCTTCCTTATATAGTGTCAATAAGAAAGGAAATAGGGCCACTAAAACCATCAGCATGAGATCAATTTTTTTTATTTTCTTCAAATTTTCTACAGGCCACCTTTCTGTTTCTCAGTTTGTTAGACTAAACCTAAGTAAAATAGGTTTTAAGGAGGTATGCCTAAGACTTATTTAGGAGTGAATTTAGTTTCAGTCATGTGTAGACCATTAAGATTATGTGTATTTAAACTGAAGCACTTGCTAAAGCGCTTTGTTAAAATGGGCCCCTGAAGGTGTCTGATATTGGAAGGACTGAGCAGTTTCTGTTCTCAGCTAAACCTTGTTTTAAGATCCTTGAAAAATTAGGTCCTCAAGTAGAAATCTAAGCCTGTCCAGGCACACTTTCTGAGAAGATGTGGCCGCCAAGTTAGGTCTTGATTTTCACATGTCCCATACTCACAGATGAAAGCAAAGGGTGCAAGACTCTCTAAAGAGACTGTCAGGCTTCTAAAGAAAGCTGCAGTAGTGTGCAACTTTGACCCAACGTCTACTGAAAAGTGCAATCTCACTATTTAAAATGCAAAAAGGAAAAAAATAATTTAAAAAAAGGGCTGTTTAATATTCTGTTGAAAATCTAGCACTAACCTTTTTGTATTTATACCCCTGAAATGTTGTAATGATTCATCCCTGTCTGTAGAAGTAACCAATATTAAACATGATTAAATGGTTATTCCTTTAAGAAAATACTGTGAAGTGAGAAAATAAGTATGAAATTGGATACCTGGTCTAGGAAAACAAACAAACACAGCAGTATGCATTCAGAAAACATGTTTTTCTGCTTATTTTACAAGCAGGACTGTAAAGGAAATAATTCTCTCATTACATGTGTATAAAAATAGGTTTTGAGAGTGACTTCTCCAGACATGAGAACTCCTTCTTTGTATTTTTCCGTTACCTTCATCCACATCTGCTCATTTGTTCAAAAATGAACCAGAGGTAAGTTTTTACTGAGACATCCCACCGAGTTTAGCACAGGAATAGCACATACATAAACACATCCTAACCATTAAACAAGGGCAGCAATATCTTAGGAAACTGCATAAAATCAGTCAGTGCTCACTTCTTTTGTCAAGAGGCAGCAAAAACAGTCCAAAAACTGATTAATGCATTTTCCAGTTCTGGTCAGAGCTCAGAAGTAATGCTTGGCTGGATGAAAAGAGTGAGCTGGGGTTGATTAAAAGGAAAAAAGGGCAAAGGATCTCTTGGTAGACGGGATGTGCAAGCTCTCAGGATTATTTAGTGAAAAATAGGCCAAGTTCAGACTTTGTCTAAATCATCTGACCTTAATCTATTGTGGGAGAAATTAGAAGTTTTTCTGTTCAAATGAACTCAGCATACTGGCCAGCTTTTAAGTTTGCTGTGTGTCTTCTTCCTGACTCCATACTCGGCAAAGACCCCAACTGCTGCATCTTTAGTTGCCCTTGCTCCAGTCGTCAGTGTCCTGTGGTGGCATTCCAAAGTAGCTGTATTTAATTTGCAAAGTGGATTGGCACCCTGATTGTGGGCATCTAGAAACCTTGCAAACACTGATAAGGAAGTGATAATGTTAGTTACATGCAGTGCAGCCTGCAATTTATGTAATATAGGGATTGAAGGAGATAATGCAATACTGCAGCACTTTGTAACCTTTCAGTATGTGACTGATGTGAACCCAGGGAAGGCTTAGCTTTGAAAATATTCTGAATATTTTTCACTTACGTTGCAACACAAAGACCTGAGGAAATGCTCAGTTTCGCTGTAAGTTTAAAGGGCCACTGTTACATTTGTAGCTTCTTCTGGTTTCCTCTGAAGATGGGAGAATCCTGAAGGTGTGTTACTATAACTGTTATGCACCACAGGATAAACGTTTGGGGTGAAATCCAGTCCATCTCATATGTCTGTGTAGTTTCA
Organism: Grallaria varia; assembly: GCA_013396735.1. Classification (NCBI taxonomy): domain Eukaryota; kingdom Metazoa; phylum Chordata; class Aves; order Passeriformes; family Formicariidae; genus Grallaria; species Grallaria varia. The sequence goes on along the minus strand of VWZG01001381.1, from coordinate 64,632 downwards.
TCCATCTAGATGCATGATGAAGCCATTTTCCTAAAGTAAATGCCTAGAGTGTGTAGTTAACTGATAGACCTTGATAGGTGTTTTAGAAGGGTTCCCTTGTGAGATTCTGCCTCCTATACTTCTGGTATCCTAGGTGGGTGCCTATAAGTCTCCTTCTAGAGACTGTAGAAATATTGTCTCCTCCCCCATTAACTCTACAAACTTACGTACTTGCAGTTCAAGTACATAAAACTGAAGTACAGTCAGGCCTCAAGTGAATTACACTCAATCAAATTCTTTTACAAAAGAGCAGCTATTATTCACTCTGGCTTTTTTTTTCTCCATACCTTACCATAATGGCTTATCCCTCCTAGAACACAACTGGAGGGGATTTCATCAGAGAGAGGTTTGTGAAAGTGAGGAATTTTGCCCGTAACAAAGCCAGCTATGGATGTTTGTGCCTCTACTGCCTGCTGTGTTAAGGGGGTCTCTGCTAACACGGTCTCCTGCCTGCAGAGGGCATACAGCTTCTCAGTTTTCCCTGCCAGAATGTGTGTGGAATACGGAGAAACTAATAGAGCACACATCAGAGTGTTCGTGCACATTGCTGCACGTGATATATCAGGGATATCTCCATGGACATGGGGGTACCAAAAGTGTAACTTTGGAGGAAAAACTGGACTCTTCCCAAGCATTCACATATTCCTCCACCAAATTAAATTGATACTTTAATGTAGGGAATACTCTGGGATATGTGTCCAGCAGGAACGTGCCGGGACTACTTGTGCTTCTTAAAAATCATCTGTTTTCATTTGTGTCTCCATTTCCAGAGCTCCCAACACAGTGGCTCCTCTACCTCATTAGCATCCACCAAAGTTTGCAGCTCTATGGATGAAAATGATGGACCTGCAGAAGGTAACATTTGGAGGCTGACATTTCGGAGCAGTCAGTGTAGTGATAACAGCAGCTGTGTAGGAAATGAGTCATTCTTCCTGTCGAAGAAGGTGGGAGCATTGCAGGCTGGATGACTTGCCATGAGGAGGCTCCTCAGCCGTAGCAAACCACTTAGGTTCGCTCTGGATCAGATTTGATCTGGACATCACTCTTCAGAGGTATTTTTATTGCAGAATACTCGAGGTATTATTTCTGCAAGCAACGCAGTGCTGACTGGCTTGTTTCAGTGTTTTTGTCTCATCTGTCATGGTACTAAAGAACACACTGCAGTCCTGGGTCTTTACTCAGAAATGGATAGTCTTACCCATACTAAGGCTTTGAGCAAGTTGGCTAAGGGGTAGTGTCTGCTTCAACATTATGCACATATATATGTGTTGTGTGTATGTGTTCCTCTTTGAGAATAACTCCTCATTCTGTCTGTGAATTCAGGCAAATCCTAGCCTCCTTCTGTCATAACATTTGCTTTTAATACTGAACTGGAACAAAGGACAGAGAAAAATAGAGTTAAAAGTACTGTCTTAAAGAGTGTAAACACATCACATTTCTGAGAGGCTTTTTTTTCTTTTTACATTACAATATTTATATAGTAGTTTGTGTCAGCTGCAGTTTACAGTCAACTTTTAGAGGTGTGTTAGGTATTTGTAACGTTTCAAATACATTTAAAAATAATGGATCAGGAATGAGCACTAAAACACGTTAAACTACAAACTTCTTGTATGCTTAGACACTGTGTAACGCAATTTTACCTCAACATCTGGTACCCAGGTTGCATGCAAGGTAGTATTATTGAGAACATTTGTTTAAAAACTAAATATTTAATATTGGGGGATGGGGAGAACTAGCACTTAGCACATGAGGAGTTTTATGGATGTCTCAGTTTACAGGATGTAATAAAATAAGTGCTTGAGTGTTGGACTTCTTTGGTACATATATTTAATCATGCTGTGTCAAGGAGTTGCAGCCCTTTTTGGAGGCTGGTCTGCGCTTGTGCAGATCACAGAGGCCTTTTCATAATTAAAAAAATACAACTTTGATTTTGTCTTGGGGGCATATTGCAATGGGAATGGTAAACTATGTAACACTCGAATGGTGGTATGTTTGAGCCCCCAGAAGTCTTATTTTTCATTATTGTATCTGCGTGAAACCTGTTGAGTATATACAATGTCAGCAGCATGGTTTCACTGTACAGTAAGTGAGATACTGACTGAATGGTTTCCAGGCTCCTAAACTATGGACTTGAAATACATGTTATGTGCAACATCTGTGTTTCCTTCACTAACAATAAAAATGTACTAATGATTCTTTCAGAAGTGTTGGAAGAAGGTTTCCAGGTTCCAGCATCGATAGCAGAGCGATATAAAGTTGGAAGGACTATAGGAGATGGAAATTTTGCTATTGTGAAGGAGTGTATAGAAAGGTGAGGAGAATAGCATGCCCATTACTGCAAAAAATAATCATTAATGTCATGCTTTTGCTAGATCGTGTGTTTATTTGTGGAATATACACATGTAATAAGGTAATGTCTCAATGCCAGATGGAAGAACTTAATGTCCTCTCATATGAAAAAAAAAAAAGAGGGAGTTCAAGGGGCAATCTGTGAATTTAATTCTTGTGGGGTTTATATGTTTTGGGGGTTTTTGCGGCACTCCACATGATTTTGCCAGCTCTTTGTGTTAAGTCTTTCTTGTTGCATTGAAATGGCATCTTTTCTTGGCCTATGTCCTTGAAAGTCTCCTTCTCCATTAGACCAGTGGAACATTTCACATGTAGGAGCATTCTGTAAGGATGTCAGGAAGTTTTGTGTGTGTGTTGTAGTGGCAATGGTCAGCACAAAGAGCTGAACTTGGATCTGTCTATTCTGCCATCTGACACTGAGGAGTAATGTCTTTCATTATTTTTTGATTAAATGGACATCTAATTCCTGCTTGCCTGCTTTGTGCCATTATATATCCTCCTTCCAAGTGTAGACACAAAATCCAACTTCTTCAATGAGCTTTACTGTTTAGAGGTGAGAACAGTCACAGATTTGAGACGTACTCCAGATTAGAGAAGTCACAAGTCCCCTTATATATCAGTGTTGCTGAAAATGTCCAGGCTGACTAGTTCAGGTGTCTGTTACTAAATCTGATCAGGTTTGAACTGGCTGTACCCAATCTTAAGAATGTAAAAATTAAGAAACAAGAAATAAGCAGAACTGTGGGTGCCTTTTGATGATGTTGTTAAAAATAGGAGAATGTGGGAGATAAAAGACAGAAGGTATTTCACCTGTATGTGCAATGACTGTAAGATTGCTCATGTTACATAGTAACAGAGCAGGAAGGAAAAAGCTGCCAGAGCTAGAGATGTCCAAAAGAGAGAACAACAGAGATATCAAGGTTTGATAATGAAATTTCATTAGTTAAGTTTTCTACCCCTTTTACCATATCCTAGAGAGAAGACTTTTGCAGGAGACTGTAACTTCACCTTTGGGCTCAAAGAAAGAACTTTTGTTCTTTATTCTATAAGAATATGATATTAGCCCTAGAGAGTGAGATTATATCTCATGGCAGACAATGATAAATTAGCTTGAGTGGTTTTAAATTGGTTTCCTTGGAAAAAGACAGGTCCCACTCTGCGTCCCAAAGTGTCTGGCAAATCAGAGACCATGAAGACAGCTGCTGAGGAAAAGGGGAAGAGTGGATTTTGTATCAGCTGACAGTGTGCTTGTGAGATTTGGCCAAAGCTGTGATGAGGCCTTTAGAGCTCTGCCAGAGTGAGTTCACAGTGGAGATGCCCATCCAGGGGGTGGTAGCTGTTCAGAACAAACCCCAGGGTCTGAGCACTAAACTGGGGAATGTGGAAACCTAAAAATGGCAAAGCAAAACTATATGAAAACAAGAAAGCCCTGTAAAACCCTGTGGAAGGGCATGACTGATGAAAAAGATAGGTGAAAACACATAACTGAGAAAAGAGGAAAAGGCAGCTAAAGGTAAAGTGAATAGTAACTGAGAGAAACAGGTTACAGGCTGAAATAAAGAAAGGTTGTGGTTTTGGCACACTGTCATTCAGCTGAAAATGCCATTTGTGGCACGAGTCGGTACAAATGTTCTCGTGTGCATTTTACAATTCTTTCCCAAGCTGAGAGAAAATACATGAGCTAAATTAAATATAGGTCCTGCCACACCTAAAAACAATATTGATTATAGTGTGCTTGAGAGCGTCAATGAAAACTGTTTCCTGTCCTCTTGTCTATCCCACTGGTCCCAGAGGTATCTGGTAGCATAGCCTATCTAATGAATATGTGCTCAAATAGCATGATTGCCCAGGTATTCCCAGATACATAGTCTTGTGGTCCCTGAGATATACCATTCCATAGATACCATTTATATCAGAGAGCTACTACTTTGGAAGAGCTTGAAAATTAAAGTGGAATTATTTCTGTTAGTTTCCACTTCTAAATCAGTATACCCTTGCCATCACAAATGTGGAAGGAGTCATTAAAGACTCAGAGGGTAAATTAAAGCCAGTACCTGTGAAACCCCTTCAAAAACATTCTTTGCAGTCTTTCTAAGCAAAACCCACCTCACTTCAAAGTCTGATAAGTCCGTCATTTGCAGACCCAGAACTGATGGGGTGATACTTGGGACAGAGGACTTTCCCACTTTCTTCTAAAGTACAGTTCCTGTGTGCATTAGACTTCAAAGGAATAGTGCCATGAGGTGTTAAGCAAGTAGGAATGGGTCTTGTTACACAACTTCACTGATCATGTGGACACTACTGCTCCATAGCTCTGAGATCAGTCTGTGAGCACTGGTTAACCACTCCGGCACTTCAGTACATTCGCAGGCCTTTTTCTCTGACAATGAACAGTTCAAATAGAAACCAAAAACCAACTTCAAAATTTTTGTGTGAGGACTTCTAAATCCCGTTCTGAGCATCTGTGAATGCACAGGATCACACACAAAAACGCATTCAGTGCACGCATGAAAAAAAGATCTTTTTTCTCCACTGCAGTGGAAGTCTCTGTGAATTTTGCAAAAGTTTGAAAGAGCCAGGTACCGAGCCCTCTTATGGACTAGAGATCTAACTCCATGCCTGCAGTGGTGCAGTGGGTCCACCCATGATATGTTGCCTTCTTTTTGTGGTACCTTTTTATTGTTCGGAGTGAGCAATAGGTGAGAGGTGAGATGCCCGTTTCACCGTGAGTTTCAGGCATGGCTGTGCGTATTTTTTGGTGGCATGTAAGTTGCAGTGCTGCTGACAGCCTGCGGTTCTGCAGCTTTTTAGGGGAAAGGATTTGCATTATCTTAGCTTTCATTTTCTTTTTACCAAAACAAAGAGCAGTCACAGTTGTCATCTGCTTGTTACATGTCTGCTCCATCATATGCACAATTTGTCCTGCGGTGTTTTTATATGTGTTCATTTTTAACTTTCAGATACTTCCAGATTCTGACATTTCCTCACTAGCTCGGGTTTCCCAGTGTTTTGGAGTACGTGGAGTCTCCTATGGCCAACAAAAACCATCAATTTCCTTACTCATGACAGAAAGGAAGCATTCCTAGGGCAACCAAGCAGCTTGAAAGGGACTCCTAATGAAAGAGGCTATACTTTGTCTGAGTTTGAACCCAAGATATCCTAATTTCTTGTATTTCTTGTCCTACCTCGTCCTTCTAGTCCCGAAAATTTGTCCAAATCTCTTCCTGTCCCCTCACTTAGCTTTGACCGTAGCCACTGAACAACAGCACCAGAAAGGAGCACCCTGCATGGAGTGTGGCCCATTTCGGGGCCCTGTAGCATTAAACCCCTTTGTGAGGGAGTACAGATATGAGAAGTTTTTAATTTTTCTTTGCATAAATCTTGAAGAGACATGCTGTACTTTTTTTCCCGTGTCATACATTTTGTTACCCTGTGTGATTTCTTTGGATAGCCTTCTAACTGATGACCTAATAAAGCCTGTCTTTGCGCTCTGCTGACCTGGGAACTCAAACGGAGTTAATATTTTGGGGTTTTCTTTGTTTTTTACTGAACTCCCCATTTTTTTCCTTAAATTAAATAGTGATACATCATTGCCAGAGGAGTTCTCCATGTTTTGAGATGACAATGAAAATGCCCAGTTGTTTTCCAGAGACAGTGGTTTCAGTTTATTACTCAGTTTGGATGTCCTGTTTGACAGACTGAGAACACTTTTAGACACATTAATTTTTCTGTTTAACATACTGTGTGTCAATTTAATATATCAGTTTAACTACATTCTGTGAAATGAAGAATGAAAAAATGACTCTCTATTCTTGAAAGGTTAATTTTTAACCAAACATACACTTAAGGGCAATGTGATAGACTTTTGTAAGCTGCTTAGTTTCTTATTACGAAATGAAAATGTCATTTGAAAATATTTGGATCTGTGGACACTATATGGTATTTTTACATAAAAATGCAGAAACAATAACAGTTACCATTACAAAATTAAGAAAAAAAAAATGAAGTGATTTTTGCTTTGAGAACATTGAAATTTCTTGAAATTTCTTCATTTAAAAAAATAAAAGAGGTTTGATTTTTTTTTTCCCTCAGGCACACATATTCAATAACTTTGAATCAAGTTCACCGTACCAGTCAAATCTAAGCTTCATTTCTTGAAAAAAATGAATGCTTGAAGAGAATCCTTCACTAGACTTACTGTACTCAAATGGCAGATATAAACTTGACTGATATTCAATGTGATTGAACGTAAAATTTTTTTCTTTTATTTTTCCTCAGATCAACTGGTAGAGAATATGCTCTGAAAATAATCAAAAAAAGTAAATGCAGAGGAAAAGTGAGTACAAAAACACATATGAGACGGAACGATTTTTTTTTCAAATAAATGTTTTGCAAGTGATCAGTTTGGGAAGCTGTTGGTATTTCTCTCCTTCCTGACAATTGTTAGAATCTGTTTGGCTGGAGTTTTGCCTGCCCTCTGGAGACTCTTGGAATATCAGTATGAAAGGCTGTCATGTGACTTTTCAGATGTATGTGTTGATTCTCCAGTTGGTTGGTTGTGTGTGACTCCTCCCTCTTTACCCCTATAATTTTGTATTCTAATTTTCATAACTCCACATGTTATAGAAAACAGAAAAATAATACAAATAATTATAACAACCCTAGTCACTGTGTCTAAAGAGTAAATTAATCAGTGATGCTAGTTTTGTATCCAGTGACTGTTAACTTTTGAAATCTCTAACAAAAGGTTCTCTGACAAGATGCTATCATGTTGTTAAATCAAAAGACTCTGCATCAGAGAAAATTTTAAAAGCTTCTGTATTTGATTTTTCTCTGCATCAGAAACGTCTTTTCCTCTATTTCTTTTTCTGTGTTCCACTCTCTCCATCAGTTACCACACAGATGTTGTTTCTAGACATGTTCCTTCCATATTGCTGGAGGCAATATCTGTTAGGTTTTTCAAAAACCCTGAAGAATCCTTGCAGGTCCCATTCTCTCTGCTTTTTCTACTGTTATTTTTTTTCTCTCCACAAACCAGTAGTTATTAAAGATTTTTTTTTTGTTTGTTTGTGGCAGGAACACATGATCCAGAATGAGGTATCTATTTTAAGACGAGTCAAGCATCCCAATATTGTACTTCTGATTGAGGAGATGGACATGCCAACTGAGTTGTACCTTGTCATGGAACTTGTAAAGGTGAGTATTTTGGAGACAAGCTGCTTATCAGGAATTGTTTCAATCATATTGAGAAATTCCAATGGTACTAAGGCTTACTTAAAAACATGGGATCACAGAATAATTCAGAGTGGAAGAGGTGCCTGAAGGTAGTCTAACATTCTACTGAAAGATGTGTAACCCACTGTCAGATTTTTTTTGTAGCATTTGAATATTTCAAATATTTGTGTAACTTGCTGTAAGCCACATTTGAAAGTGCTCTGTGGACAGTACTTTGGAAATCACCAGTTTTATTTGCTTCCTCAAAAGAAGTCTCTTTAAAAAGTTATGTCTGCCTTGAGGTGAATTGAAAATACACCCAGTCCAAATAGCCGTAAAAACCAGCCTTCAAAATAAAAAATTCTTTAATAAAGAAGTTTAATTATTTTTTATTTAATTTATGTTAAATATAAAGAATATTACACGTCTTTTTTTCTCTGCTGATTTATATTAGCACAATGTCAGGCTTACCTCCTTGATACCAGTCTAAATTTAGGCTAAAGTGAGGTGGAAGTGGAAGAGAAAAGCCTGCTATTTAAAGCATGGTTCTATTGTGAAAACTAAATTTTGCAATGCAGTATTTTATATTTTGGATGCTATTTATTTCTTCATAGTGGCTTCCAGATCTCGTGCATTTATTTCAGTCTCTGGTGGAATTACATATTTGAACTGGATTATGAAGCTCAGACCAGGTCATCTCTTGCCCCCATCCTGTTAACAGTGCAGTGCAACAAATATGAATTTAGCTTTTAACTCTAGTACTAATATACAAATATGTCCCTGTGCACAAAAGGCGATAAAATACATTTGAGTAACTTGTGCAAATTAGAACAGAAAACCACTGAGGACATCTTGTCCTCCATGCGTACTGTAACAGGATACACCTGTTTTTCCCATTCACTAGTGGGATTCAAGATTCTCCTTCCTTCCTCAACTATTCTGTGGGAAGGGCATCTCTTCAGCAGCCACCTCCATTTCTGTATCCTGATCAGCACATTCTCCAGGGGCAGTCTACACCTGGGAAATCCATAATTTTAAGTGTTTAAGGACAAATATGGCAATAAAGTTGTGGAGCAGCAGCAGCAGTTTTGTGGAGACCTCTTTGTATGTGCATGCTCAACACATGAGCAAATCAGGCCCTCTGAACCCTATTACCGAGATCACCCCACTCAAATTAAGAATGTGATTGTCTTCAGTGGGCATCCTCTGTATCCATGGCCAGAAACAGGGACCACCAGGCGTCATGAGACAAAGTGATTTTTGGCAAGCAAAACTTTTATCTGCTTTGCTGTGGTTGTAAGTGGAGATAAGGGAATGCTTTTAATGTAGGCACCCCTCTGAGATTTTAGGTAGGATGATCCCAGGTACAAGTGTTTCTTTTAGAACTTCTCAGTCTGTGGTCTGGAATATGAGAGCAAGTAGAATGACAAGTCTTTTTGTTTCATTCCATTCTCCCCCATGCTCTGTGGCAGCACCAGTGACACAAGCATGTTCCCAGTCCAGACCTGGGAGGCTGACAAGTGGCTCATATGTGGATGGCCACAGATTTTTCCTGTCCTTGTGGTAGTCTGGGACAGTCTTGTTACCTATGAGAAGCTCAGGCCGTGCCCCACAGCTTAGGAGATGGCAACGTTTTCCATTTATGTTTGAGCCTGATGGATGCCCTACTTGGCTTGAGTGGTGCTGTGGAGCTTATGGACCCACTAACCCTACTGTCTACCACCTCCAAGCCCTGAGGAAGCGCAGTGCGAGATGCTGGTGGCAAGGAGCATCCCTATTTTTCCCCTGATGGAGAGGTTAAATCCTAAGAAAAAAAGAAAACTACTGACACTCTTTCCCACCATGAATCCCTTAGTGTAACCAGTCCCAGAATCACTTTCCCGCTCCCTTCACAGTCACATCCCTCTCTCTTAGGTGTGCAATGTGAAATAGCACAGGTTGAGGTCAGATACCATTAGCCATCGAACACTATTTTAATAATAATTATTGCTCGATTGTAAAAGTGAAGTCACTATGAGATCCATGCTAGTCATTTTTTTCCCAGCGTCCATAAGAGCTTATTCAAAGGTGCCTCAAATCCTCTTGCACAGCATTGTAATCTAATGTAGCCACAGCTTTAGCCTGCATTGATAAATCCTTCATCTTGGCCCCATGAGGTGTGCTAAGAAGTAAAAGCTGTGCCTTGTCTAACCTGCCAAGATGGTAAGCACATAGCTGTTTTATGGGTGCAACCTGCTGTGCTATTCATGGTTGAAAAATGTGCAAACTGTAGTCTCCAATGGATTTTTAATCAAAGTCCTACTCAGCTAAATAAGAGAGAAGGGGACCGACAACTCTTAGAAAGTAACTAGCCTAAAAGATGTAGATAAAGAAAACCATGCACTATATTCACTTTCTGGAAAAATCTGGTTTATTGAGCGCTTTCTTCTTTACGCTTCAAGATTGCTGCCCATGCTAAAATATTTATGCTTTTAGGTATGCTATGAAAGGGCTTTGTAGACGTCTCTGTAATTCTTATATCTTAAAGAGCACTGTTTTATTATTCTTTATTTTTATGTGCAATAATAGAAGAAATTTAGAAGGAATATCCTAATTCTTGGAAGTGAATTTTGTTTCTTTGAGCAAGCATCTATTCCTCAATATTTAATTGGAAAAAAAAGACTTGTTACACTTTGTGTGCACCAGGGAAGGTATTTCTGGAAAGACATTAATTGTTAATTCACCAATTGCTGACTGTTACCATTTCATAGCGTGCACTGTTAGAATGGATTAACCATCTGTTATTGACTGACTTTTGAAGACCTGACTTTAAATCAAACTCATGGACAGGAAAGAAAGGCAAGGAGAAAGGGCTGGATACTGCAGAGCCCGGTTTCAGTTAATACCACCCTGCATTAATTGGCAGTAACATGTTTGACATAAGTGGCTGCTGAAAATCCCGCCCTCACCTCATGGCAGATAGGCCATTCATTGCTTTGTAAAGTGTAAGAAAAAGCACTTCATAAATACAAATATAAACACATTGCAAGTGGTGCTCGTAAAAGGAAGCAAAGACCTGGTTTCTGGCACATTGCCTTTTTACACAGAGAAACAAAATTGTTATTCAAACCTAACAGGGGCTTGGCCAATTTAAGAAGCAAGATTTATTGTAGAGTTTCCTTTACTGCTCCAGGATATGATTTCACTTTTGCAGAAGAAAAAGAGAGATCATATCATTTACATAACAAGGTAATAAATAAATAATTGGTTACTGTAGTTCCAAGTACACTTCCTCATGTGCACAAATGATAAAAACTGCATTCAGATGTTGCTGGTCCTGTTTCCCTCCAGAACAGGGGGTTTAAGACTGAAATGTCATCCTAAACTCACCCCCTGTGCCTGAATAAATGATAGTGACCTGCTGTGTGAATCGGCTTAGCAGAACCTTGCAGATTGAAATGCTCTTTGGGGAGAGGAAAGTCTGAAAACAATTCTGCCTGATATAGCTGTCAGCTCTGTTAACTCTTTCCAGGATATCACCTCTCTTTTAACTGCAGAGAATCCCATGGACTAAATAAATGCTTTCTGTTTTTAGCAGGCTACCTGGTAAGAAACCTTACCAACTACAGGAGACTGCTTAAAGGGAGAAAATTATTCTGCTTCAGATTGTTAAATTGCTCTGCAGCCTCTGTCTTTTTCTGAGTTCATGTTTCTCCTGTGCATGAACATTTGTTCCTTTTCTTCTGACTTCAAGCTAAAATTTTTCCTTTTCTTTCTAAGGTTCGTCTTCTTCTTCCCCCTCATATCTCAGCTTGGACTGTTTTCTTTCTTTGTTTGGAGGCAGATGCTTTGCTGATGTTATTGACACTTTTCCTGAGCATCTGGAAAATATTAGATAAGACCAAAGATCTGTCTAATCCACTACCTCATGTTAAAAAGCAGCTGGTACAGGGGTTTCACAGGAAGGAGCTTAGGGAAGATGGATTATTTATCTCACATACTTTCTCACATGCTGATATCTAATACTTAGGGATCAGATAATGCCATGAAGTACATGGTATTGTACTTTTGCCAAATATTTGGTCTCTCTCTCTCTCTAATCCTCTATCTGGTTTAGCTTGGCCTTTTGTTCTTCCTTTTCCTTGACACTATGTATCTTGATGTGTCTTGAACAGTCACAGCCGGAGCAAGAGGCTTGATGTGGTCCAGATTTGACAATGGTTCGCTGTAGGCAGTTTCCAAAGAGCTGATGTTTTGCATCTACAATGGGAATAAACCTGCCCTGGTATACTTCAGCTGCACCTCAACAATGCAAAAGCTGTAATAGTTTGTTTGGAGGGTTTTTTTAATAACAATAAAGTCTGTTTTATCAGATTTGAGTATTTGGTGGTTCTCTTTTCCTATACTTTTCCCTGTAGCTGTGATTCCAAGAAAAATTTGTTGTTTTTTTTTTTTTAAATCTTTTTTCACCTCTCCTTCTTTCTCTTAGTGGAGAAAGTGTTTACTCTGGAGCTGAGCCTTAAAAAACCACAGCAAATATCTTGAGGCCATTGATAAAATCATGAGAGTTTGCAAAGTTGAGACTCCTCTGCTGCCTTCAGAAAATACCTACATTTTCTTTAAAATACAATCCCCTGTGATTTTTTTCCTTGATGTTTTCACTGCAGTAGGGATTTTTGCATTGTTTTTGCAGAATTATCCTTTTTCTCCTCCTTTTTTTTTTGTCATTGGACTGTGTTTTCTTTATAATTCTACTTCTATTTCGACCAAAGGCTTAAAGGCTCTCTCAAAAGACAGTTGGGTTTTCCTCCATTTTGTCAAACTTCCTTCTTAAGCTCATCTTTAAACTTACTTTTTTGTCTTACATGCACTTCTTCCCACTTGCCAGCTCATCTCTGGAAATACAGTCCAAATGTCACGGCTTGCCTCAGATCCTGGTGAAGATCATTTCGACTTTGAGGACTTCTTAATTTATTTTTCTTGTCTCCTTTCCTTATTTCTCTCTTGTTTTCTTGTTTTCTCTCTCACTGGCAGTAGCTTTTAGCTGAATTAGGCAGCATGATGAGCTGGAAATGGCACAAGCTCCCATCTGTGTCTCCCAGTATGATTGCCTGACATACATGCTATAAAGTTCTTCAGTATTAGCTGCAAGAGGCATCACACTACCAAAAACTTCACGTCTTGTGTAGAGAAAGTGGTTTCTAAAAATCCATGTTTTCAAAGATTTATGAGATGAAAATAGACTTAAAATATGATAGCAGTGAGGACAGGTAGTTAGTTTGAGTTTTACTCAGAGTTCCTGCATCTTTCTAGGGTTCAGTCAGACACTGGGCAAAAATTTGATGTCAGTCTGCGATTATAATAAGAGTGGCAAGGGTTGGTACATGGCATCATGACAAGCAAGTATGTATTCTTACCAGAAATTTGTAACGGGCTCTGAACACACAGGTTGGCATGTGCTGGACATATTCGAAAGCAGCAGAAGGTGGGAATGGTTTGCAATAGACACTCCAGTTGGCTGACCAACTAGGCCATGACAAATGTTTCTGAATTACTGATCTGTTCAGCTGCCATAACAGGGGATGTCACCACAGTACCCAGAGTTTATAGCTGCAAGGAAGTTGTGCTACTTCTCTCTTCTCCTTTTCCTTCTCTTCCTTCTTCTCCTCTTCCTTCTCCTCCTCCTCCTCTATAAACGATGTTCCTTGATCTTCCCTAAGTATTTTGATCATTTCAGAAGCAGTAATGCTCATATCCCATGCTAATTTTGCTCCAGGGAGGAGATCTTTTTGATGCTATTACTTCCACCAACAAATACACAGAGCGGGATGCCAGTGGGATGCTTTACAATCTGGCCAGTGCCATCAAATATCTTCACAGCCTGAACATTGTCCACAGGGATATCAAGCCGGAGAATCTACTGGTAAGTGAAGATTCAGCTTTCACTATTGTTGATAACTTGGGAGTCTGTGAGAGATGGTTGCACTTCCTCCTCCTTTCACACATCCACCAAGTTTATTTCAGTCTTTTCAGTCATTGGTGTTTCAGTTTTAGCCTTTGCATTGAAAAGCCCTTCTAAGAATAACAGCTATCACAGAAAGTACAGTAACATAAGGTGGCATGTCTAGACTGTTCCATGAGATGCAGCAGCAGAGTTATTCCAGAGATCACTAGAAGTGACCTTTTAGTAAACTGCAAGATGATTTCAAGCTTCTCATAAATATAAAAGTGTTCTGTCCTCAGCAGAGTATTCTGTACTTCTGCCACTGCCCAAGCAATTAGCAACACTTTAGTTTTACAAGTATGGTGCATGTAAATGCTGTGGCCTTATCATGTCACATCAGAGCAGAGCCAGGAAGAGACTTCAGTGTCCTGTCTTCCCCTACTGCATCTCCCAAATAATCCTACAGCACTTTTTATTAAGACACTTTCCAAAACACACAGTCTAATCTTCTTTTTTCTGACTAAATCTGTATGAACCTTATCCACTGAAGACAATGAAAATCATACCCTGACAATTGGTCTTTTGGGAATTTTGCACTCTTGAATGCAGCAATTGTAACCTCCACATAGTTTGAGAAATTAACTTCTCCTGATTACTTCACTACTCTGAGCTTTCTCAAATTTGCTGACATATATCAGCATCAAGATGTCCCATTCTCTATGTATTCTGCAACCATAAAACAATGTTCATAGAGTCATAGATGAGTTCTCTCAGTTGCATGCTCTCTGCCGTGACAATGCATTTTGTCTTACTTGACACTGAAGAGGTTTTATGGGAAAGTTGACTCAAGCACATCTTACTAATTTTCCTGGGAGTGGGATTTTACAGTTGGCATTCTTCTAATGGCAGGTGCTTTTGCAGTTCTGGGTGAGGAAGTGACCTGCCCTCATTTTCCATAACTGGCTGAAAACGTTCTAAGTAGAAGTTTCACTAGACACTAATGACTGATACACCTTTCTTGGCCTCCGTTTTGCTCCTTTCACAGCTCTGGTGCTGGTGTTGATAGGTGGCTGCATGCCGATGTCTTAGCCATCACATGCCAGGATTCATTAATTCTGTGCCTGGAGTGCAAGGGGGTCTTGGTCTGGGGCAAGGCTTGCCCTGCTGCTGTCTTGACTTGTCTATAAATGCCTGAAGTCTATTGTTGTCAGAGTTAAGCTTTCGAGGGAAGAGAGAAAGGTGGGCTGGAGGTCGGGGCAGCAAGGAGGGAATGAGATTTGCCTGCCCAGATTTTCTGGTGATTACCCACTACCAAGAGTGATCACACTATTCACACTGTAGTTGAATTGTTTCTGCGTGACTTTTCCAGTGTTATGCATTAATATTGGTACTGCGCCATGAGGATGCGGCATTTAACATCCTGCAGCATCCTTATTCTCAAAAGCCAGCATTAAATTCACAAATTATATTAATTCTCTGAGGTTTTTCAGGTCCTTGAAAGAAAAGAATGCTGCTTTAGAAGAGCACTTTGGAACCAACCTTACCTAAGCTCTGTGACCCCATCTCTGACACTGGCTGCCTGTGGCCTTAGTGTCTCTGAACGTTTCTACTTTTATCTTAGCTGTCAAATGGAATGTGTCGTTCCTTGTGTAACAAGATTGCAATTAGTGTTATTTTCATGGCATTTATAAAACGCTTGAAAAATGCCGCATGGGTCTTAGCCTTTCTTTTGCTAAATACCTTCTACTTGCCTTTTGTAGGCTGCCCTTTTCCTCAAAGCTCTTTAACCCTTTACCTAAGTGGTCGTGGCAGTATTTTTCCCTTGCGTATTCTTGTGCTGTGGCTTTCCCTCCATTACTGTCACAGTTCTGCACAGGCAAACTCTGGTAGAGTTATTATAGCATGTTCTCCTGGCTACTCGTGTGAGATTCAGCCCTTCCTCTCCTGCTTTTTTCCTCCATGTGGATTGTAACTTTAGGCTTAGAGGAACCTATAACAGGCCTGCCCAAAGCACAGCAGCTACGTGGGGTTGGGAACAGCATCTACTCCGGTCAATATATGTCCTAAGACTAACAGCCCCACTTCAGGAAAAAACAACAGGGAGGATGAGCAGGAGTTACTAGGAAAAAAACAGGGGAAGTGAGGGGGAACATGCTGCTCTAGAGAGGGTGCCCAGAAGAGGAGGTTCATCTGGAGCCTCTTTATTTCACCTGTTACCAGCCCCTGGGAGAACCTTCCCTTTCACATTCTCCTTTCTCTCCTTGGTTTTTCTTTTTCCCCAAAAGTAACTTTCATGCTTAAAGCTGATACGTGCAATTGGTTATAGATCCTGCTAATAAATCTTTGTGTGTGTGAACCTGTCCTATATGTAACACTCAGAATTTTTATAAGTGCTTAAATATTACATATTACCCTCAAGGCATGTAAAGCCCACCTAACAGTCAACTGTCCAAAAGTTTAGGGTACGCTGAGTACCTGTGATGTTTTAGGGGTTTTGGGGTTTTTTGTTCTCTAGGGAATGTCTTCCATGTTTTAATTGGAACATTTTTCATAATTGCTGCTATTTAGCACGTTTATTTTGTCAAGTCATGGGATGTCTTTATAGCCATATAATAAACCCTAGAGAACAGCTTCTCTGACTGTTGCCATCTGCACTGATCACAAGAGCAGCTTAGAAAATACTGACAGTCTTTATACTAATAGGATACATATGGTGGCACACAATTATGTGTGGCTGCATTCAATTAGTGTTGTACAATTATACAGTTTTATTGCTTAGTTAAAGCAGTGAAAGCACTACATAGTGGGCAATTTGCACTAATCCCCATTTCTTTAATTGCCCTTCAGTATTTAAATGCAGTGGAACATGTATAGCATTTTTTCTGAACAACATGAGCATTACATTATCTTTCCCACTCCTTGACTGGCAAGTAACATACCACAGCTTCTCACTGGGCTCCTTTTTATACAGAGTTGCAATGGGGTGAGGAAAAGTTACTTTCTTGAGCTTTACAAGTCAACTGAAATAGTTTTCCAAGGAAAGTTATTCCTAGTAACAGATGAGGTAAAATACTAGAAAATACACAGTATCAAACTTTCTGTTGGTAAATAATGCCCAACAAACCTCTTCTGTAATTAATTTCTAGTGCAGATGGATCACACAAGGTGTGGTCTCTTGAAGGAAGGAACTGACTAATGTTCACTAGGTTACCACAACTCAGAGAAGGCTTTGTAAAAGATAACTGCATGAAATAGAATATGAAATGCTAATTAGGCTGGATCCAGCTCTGGATGTCTAAGTGCATACTTTACATTTTTCAGCAAGTGAATATTTAAAGTCCTAGTCTCTAGACTTTAATTAAAACTGTTGTTGGAATGAGATTTATTACTGCCATTTCAGAGAGCACTTTCTTTAGTTTCAGGAACCAGATGTATTTAAGAATCTGTGTTTTTAATAAAACCGTAACTGCCCCTTTTTTTCTTTTCCCCCAGTGCTTTTCTATAAGCATATCTTTTTTTTCTGGCTTAGCAGAAGAGAAATGTGAATCTATTTTAAATTGCTGGTCCTCTTAAAGATCCACTTGAATTCTTAAAAAATAACATAGTAAAAGCAGAAGAACTTTGTGTATTCTGAGTGTCTGCTTGTGGCTGTATCACCTGGTAAGCAGAGATTCAGGACAGAGATGGGTTTTCTCTCTACACATGACTAACATTACAAAGGAGAAACTGGGGGATGGGGGTTGTATAATATAACCAGTTATTATGAGCTATAGCTGATCTGTAGTGAACAGTGGTGAGAGACTTCAAGAATTCATTTCTACACCAAGTGAACTATTCAAGGGTCCCTTGTAGAATTGCTTGTGTTTTTATAAAAAAAAATCTAGGATTTTCTCCTTCAAACAGTTGTAGATAAATATGATTTCAGATGTAGGAGAAGCTGGTCAAGATATTAAGGATGATTTTGGTTTTGATTGACAAGCATAGTATCTTCTATTTTTGCACATTTTTGCTGCTAGTTGTTGTCAGGGTATCACTGCTGGGAGCCAGACTGCATGGAGCTTTGGTTTGGGTTGCAAAATAATGAAGCGATACATATATACTACAAGAAGGCCTCCTGTATACTGTTTCCATTTTTTCAAGGTGCCGTTGTAGAAAACATTTCAAAATGGGAAGGAAGGACTCAAACTAGCAGCTGGATTAAAGAAAAACTCACAGCCTAGGGTTTAATTTAGATACATTTTTGTGAGTTTTATTTTAAACTTTTTTTTTTTTTAGTTTTCATTAATTACAGGTTTCAGGCTGTTCTTTTGCTCTGAAGCAGCTTTTAAAAGTGTATATTTTTTACTGATGTTTTTACACTTTTTTTCTTGTGAGTGTATCTTAATCTCCTTTTGCACTCATAAAACCCCATGAAAGGTCACACTGCTGCTGTAAAGACCATGTTTTAAGACAGGACTTTCATGTATGCCCATTAGCAGCTCTAACTGGCTGCATCCCCTTAATCATGATGGTAACATGCCAATTAAACACCGATTGGTGTTTAACAGTCATCCCAGGAGAGAACTGTATTTCTGGGTGAAATGGTCCAGCCAGGTTTGTGTCTTGTGACTTCAACACGTAGAGACGGATCTGGAACAGTGCAGTCATTTTTGTATTATTTAAGTAGTTGAAGTTCCTCTGCAAACCTTTAAGTTCTCTGCAAGTAAAGTGAATAAACTCAAAAGCTCTACACTGTGAATTGGCTGTCAGTGGGGAGTTTACCTAGGAAAGATACTGTCATGCATTTGCTTCTGGGCTATAGTGTCTAGCAAGTGGTATGTCCCTTGTTGGCCAAGTACTGAGAGAAGTCTTTTCCAAACATCCTGACTGTGTTCAAGAGAAGTTGCTCAAATTGTCTGTGAATTTTCAAAGCATACAGAGAAACATGTTGAAGGTAAGGAGAAGAAAAATAACTGTAAATAAGAAGGAACATTTCAGGCAGTTAGTAAATGATATAGTAGTTACCTTGATGGTGTTGCAGTAACCCTTTGAATTTTCCTCCGGATTTAGGTTTATGAACACCAAGACGGAAGCAAGTCCCTGAAGTTAGGAGACTTTGGCTTAGCAACAATTGTGGATGGACCTTTATATACTGTTTGTGGGACCCCAACATATGTAGCTCCAGAAATCATCGCTGAAACTGGGTAAATCACTTCTAGTGATGATTCATTGATGTGTACACAGTGGAGTATATTCTCGCTGTTGTGCCAGATTAAACTTCTTAAAATTAAGGTTTTTTTGCTGCCTTTGCTTGGCTATGATGCAGAATCATGACTCACAGAACAATTTAGTTGGAAGGGACCTCTGGAGTCTGTCTTACCCAAACCATCTCAGAAGAGGGCCAACTGTGGGATTGTATTGGTCAATCTCTGCTAGTTGTTGACCTCCGACTTCTTGGCTTAGCACTGAGTAACTAGCCATTTACAAAGGTGTTCTTAGGCTGTCCTCAGAAACTGCTAACTACTGTTCACTCAGTTTTATTTCATCATCACACACTGTCCTCTTCTGATTTGTTCCAACCTGTGTTACCTTTGCAGATTTCATATTAACAGGCATCACTGTCTATCTCAAGAATACAGCCCAGTGTGCACTCACACATTCTGATCTAATGCAATTTTAAAATGTAAATGTAAAAAATATTTGAAAGCAGTATTAGGATTGGGAGGTAGGTAAAGTTCAGATGAGAATTTATAAGAAGTTATTAAAAATTCTGTATGCTTCCTCTCTTCTTGCACCACAGTCCAAGGAATCTGATGTCTCTAACCATGTCTCTCACACTTCTAGATATGGCTTGAAGGTGGACATCTGGGCAGCGGGTGTGATTACTTACATCCTGCTCTGTGGTTTTCCTCCATTCCGTGGGTATGGACTGATCTATTCAACCATCCTTGTTATGTGAACTAGTCCCTGTGCTGCTTTTGCATTAAGCGCAGAGATTGCCACTGGTAAAAGTTCTCTGCTCCTAGAGTTTTGGGGTTTTTTTCTCCTGTGCTCTGCATAGTGTTTTACACAAACCCATAAATGTCTGTGATTTTACTGTAAGATCTCTGTCTCCTGTTTGTTTATTTTGGTTTAAACTTCATTGCATTACAAAACAAGAGCCTCCATTACAGGTTCTGCATTCCTTTGCCTGATGTTTTAAATACACAATGAAATAAGCATCTTCTTTCATGAGTGGAATGCAACGTATTTTGTGGTTGGTAAAAGGTAATTAAAATGTAAGCCACTTAATAAGGACATATCAGGTCTTTTATTCCTCTGAAAGCAATTGCAAAGTTGTAGATGATCCTAAAGACAATCAGGTTACTTCAGAAAGAGTGTACCAAATGCACTGTGTTTTATGATCTCACTATTCACACCCATGGCTGGATGCTTGAGGAGTATCAACAGCTTCCATAAGCATGCTATGGGATTAACAGTTAAAAGAAATTCAAAAAGTCTGTTGAAACCACCTCTGGAAATAATTTCTCTTTGGGTTTTGTTCCTGGTTTTCTTTGGTTTTTACCTTACAGAAGCGGAGATGACCAAGAAGTGCTTTTTGATCAGATTTTGATGGGACAGGTGGATTTTCCATCTCCATATTGGGACAATGTTTCTGACTCTGCAAAGGTGAGTTTATAGTTGATGATACTTTCTTCTCCAATACTATTTCTGGTGGGAGTATCTAATGCATGTTGTTCCATCACAGTGCTGTATTTGACATGTCTCATACATCTCCTGCTGTGCCCCTGGGCCACCAAGTATGTTGTTTTTTGGTTACTGTCTGTTAGAATCCGAGTGGCTCTGAAATGGACCCTGTTCTGACAGGATATCATATCTCTGTACGATGTCCACACAATAGAAACATGACTAGCCCTTACTGACTGAGAAAAATTTTAAGTAACTTTGCTTGACCTGAACTTCTTAGCTTGAAAGCTCCCTGGGACTATACTTCATATGTTCTTATGAGGGGGACCAAGTACCAACCTGGAGGCTTTGAATATTATGTAGTAAGGTTATGGGGAGACTGATTTCCCTTATTAATCCCATTAGATGTTATATCTGTTGTTTCTTTCTGTCAAAGAACCAGACCTCCCATTGCTTCATTCTTGTAGTGTGGTATGAAATACAAACTTATTCTGGTCACAGTTCTTAGGCTGTAGCCTTCAGTGTGCTAAGGCAGATACAATTCTTTCCAGATCCAGATCCTGACAGAGTTCATTATACTTGCAGAGCAGATTAAGTTTTTTTAACTTTCAACAATGCACTGAAGCAACAGTTTAACTCACAGATTTTCTAGGGACCTGATATTCACTACAGTCATGTATATATGTAATATGTATGTCTATGTATATATGTAGACAGAGGGGTAATACATATGTGTATGTAAAAAAAAAACACAACAAACCACATGGTCATCCTGTAGATAGATAAGTGTCTTGTTTCTGCCAGTTTGCTTCTGTAGTATGTAAGGCAGATCCATAAAAAACTGTCTTCCCATTTTCCTTCAGTGTGACAGTATTTAATAAATCACAAAAAAATGGGTGAAATTTGGATATGGATGCAGGTAATGAGAGTAGCTCTGAATCTCCATTCTTTGGAGAGCTACATCCTGCTTTTACAGATATGTGGAGGGTAATTACAACTAGCATTTTAGCCTGTTAACTAGTGAAGTTAATGAATGAGGTGGAGTCATAGAGTTGGAAGTCCTCTAAACCACATCATTGTGCTGTAGCAGGCTTCACTTCATGGCATCATTAATGGGAACTCTGCAAGTCCTTTGCAAGTGGTGTTTTCCTGTGAAAAGTCTTTCAAATAGTTCAGTCTAAAATTTCTGTTTTGAAGCATTAGCCTCTCCATTTAACTTATCCTTCTCACTAAGAACTGCTAGCTTTGGTCTTTGGTGATACACCTTTATTTGCTGTCATATTGCCATCCTGTTCTTCATGCACTCCATTCAATGGTGGAATTAGACACATGTTTATTTACATACTAGTTGAAATCTAGGTAATTGCAAAGAAAATCAGAGATGAAAAAATAATGTTTTTAGGCGTTGGGGTTTTTTAATATCTTCCATGTCATTTTTACAGGAGCTTAAAGTAAAATTCTAGATTTGCTGGTGTTTTTTCCTATAAAGAAATTGGCTTTTTCTTAATGGGAAGCTAACCTAATTTCATGCCACCATCTGTTTTGCACATTATGTATTAAATGCTTTTCTCTTAAACAGTGGCTTCAGAACTATAACTCAGAACTGTCTTCTAGCTTTTCAAGGTACTGTTAGATATTGATTTAAAGTTCAGCTGGAAGTGCAGCAGTTCATAGTTGTTCTATTTTTTAAATAATATATTTCTGCAGTTGGTAGTTCACTGTCTCTTTGAGCACTGCTACAAAATCAGTTAAAGAGCACTTAAGTGAGTGTTGATTTGTTCTTTAAAAGTGTTCTCTAAATTTGACCCAGTATTCCATTTCTCAGGAACTCATCACAATGATGCTCCAAGTAGATGTAGATCTGCGATTCTCAGCCTTGCAAGTTCTTGAGCATCCATGGGTTAATGTAAGTATTTTCCAGTTTATAGATGCTTCTTGCAATTTGGTACCTTTGAGCTCTTTCCTGTCAAGTCCCTGCTATGCCCTTTTGAAAGCCAGCGCATTTTAAAAATGCCACAGATTTAACTGGGAATAAGCTGGGTTACAGGCTTATTTAGTATATCCCATGTACCTTGGAGTTTTCACTATTTTATGCATGCTCAGCGACCTTTTCCCTGAAATATTTTGAGCCAAATTTTCAGCAAATCTCAATCACATTTCATAAATTTATATTTCTCAAAATCAGCTTGCAGCTTCAGTCACACTTTTTTTTTCCTAAAATCAGATGGACTCAAAAATCTCACATTCATGATTAAGAGTTACTGAAATACAATTTATATTTTTAAGCTTACTTGATCCAGAATAAAACAGAGAAACCTTTAGAATTGTACTTAGCTTCTGATAATATTTAATATTTGCTAATTATTTTGGATTATTTAACATGTTTTAAGTATTTGGATGACAGGAAATAAAAATTTGGGACACTTTATAGTCAAATTCAGAAAGGATGATTGAGAAAAGAAGCACAATTGGGACAAGAAATAAAAATTTGGGACACTTTATAGTCAAATTCAGAAAGGATGATTGAGAAAAGAAGCACAATTGGGACAAGAAATAAAAATTTGGGACACTTTATAGTCAAATTCAGAAAGGATGATTGAGAAAAGAAACACAATTGGGACAAGCAGAGAACAAAAATTAAAGGAAGAAGAAATAATGCTTCATTTTGTTTATTGCAAGTTTGAGTATGCAGTCCTCCTTGGAATACTATTTAGTCCCTCAGCTGCTATATCCAAAATCCCTTTCCCACTAAAACACTGTTCTAAAAATTCAAATATACAGTCACCTCAGATGTTAATCTTTTTTTTTTTTGAAAATGTCCTCCATATAGTCCAGAGTAGTGGTGATCAGTTAAGCATTTACCAGGCATATCTTTTAGAATTGGAAGCTCCCTTACTGCCTAGACAATTTTATTTTCTTCTGTAATCATAAACGCTATTGTCATGCAGAGCACTTCTGTGGTGTATGAAGAGTGCAAGGATCCTGGAAAACATCTGATGCAAATCTTTTAATTTTAAGATGACATTCAAGCAACTGAAATACTGATTTTCCTTGGTGCCAAGGGCTGTCCTTGAACACAGTGTTCTGTCACAGTTTATAATACCTTTTGGTGATTGAGGTGTCTCTGTGTCTCCATGGGAGGAGGGCAAACTAAGATTTCTGGAGTTCTGCAGAGGATAAGATGGAAGTGACTGATCAGAAGCCACAGAGATGCCAATTCACTTGTAGTGTCAGCTTGCACACTGCTGCTGAGATTACTGAAATGTCACTTGTTTATACCACTTAAGGACATGGTCACTAATCTTTTTCTGAAAAATACATTTGAAATGTTCATTCTACCCACACACACACTTGTTTTAAAAAATCCAGTGTTTTAGGAAGCCATTGTAGCGTGAGGTCTTTAAAAAAAGAGATGCAACTCTTTGTTAGTAACCTGATGGTAATGCTGTGTGAGTGACATGAGGATCTGCTCTCTGCCCACAATAGTACCTGCTGATGGAGACGGCAGGGGAGAGGGGACAGAGGCTAAAGACTTTTAACACTCCAGAGCTCTGCTAACAAGACCTGAGCTCTGGTTACTGAAGCACCTTGGCAAGTTCCTGGGTTTTTGTGCAATAAGTTAACCTTTGCCAGAAGGTGCTGTAGAGGACAAGTATAAATGGATTAAAAAGGGAATGCTATACATTTTTGGAGGACGACTCTATTGGTGCATATTAAATATGGTGGACTGGATATAACTCTTAGCTCACAAAGTTCTTAAGTACTTGGTTGGCGGGAACTAGAGGATATACTAGGCAAAGTTCAACATCTACTTGTCTTTGTTGAATGTACTGCTTAAACAGTGACTACAATGCACTGTTAGAAACAACAAACAGTGCTCAATTCATGTTTGGTCTAGCTGTCCTGCACTTCTTGTAATTTTATACTGGTAATAATTCTCTGCAATCAAACCTGTAGCAGATCGGTCTGTAAGTAAATGAAACAAATATTCCATGACAGTTCTGTAATTCCTTCTTTTCTGTCCAACTGCTGCTTTTAGCAACTGAGACGAATCAGTATTTTGTCTTCAGCAATACACTAAAGATAGCTCATAATGTAGATCAAAACTGCTTTTGAATTCTCTTATGTGTCCTCCAGATATTTTTTTCTGGAAGGAGAAAGGCCAGCACTGGGACCAGTTCAGAAAAGGGCTTGATCATTTTCCAAACCTTGCTCCTATTTCAAGGCATCACACATGGAAGCACTTAATATTAGGCATAAAATTAACTAGATGGCACTACGATCCTAATTCACATCAGGAGAAATAAGAACATGGCTGAGTTGAAACAGGTGCTTAAATGCTTTCATGAAAAAAGGCATTTCCTTGAAGTGTGTCTGGGCAGAAACAGTAGAAAGCCTAGCAGGGACAGCCCGCTGGAGCACAGAGGCAGAATGGTACACTGGTGTAGGATCCACCTGTGCATTGCCATGCCATCCCTTGTCTGATCCAGGGGCAAGTCTGTTACACAACCTTCCTGTACCTCATTTTCCCAGCTTCAGGACAGGGAATTAATATACTCATCCCTGTTTGCAAAAGGCTCTGTGTTGTAATTACCTGAGAAATTATCTGCATACTGCCTTTCTGAGAAGAAACGGCACATGGAATTTTCACCTACACTCCCATTTTAACAGGTAACCTGCTTAAATATTTTTCCATGGCATCAAATACTGGACTTTCCTTTCCCTTTCTGTGCTGGTTTCAGCTGGAATGGAGTTCACCACAACACTTTCCTTATGTCTGTTTTGAACCTACTCATAGAGTGTTAAATCTGTAGCTAAAATACTAGATAGAACAGCTGGTTTGAAAAGCAGGCATGTGTTTTCTTCGACAATTTTAAGAAATATTTTCTCTCTTTGATCAAACCTTTGATAGAAGTGCTGTAACTGCTTACACTATGTAAAACCATTTTGTAGATTGTAAATAACCATTCTACTTTATAGCTGCTTACTATGTGATTACTTGGTAAATCGCTGAGATTCCTGGAATGTACTTTGACAGTTTCAGTAGGAGCAAACCCTCATTTCAGTTTCAGTTTTTGCTATAAAAATAGCTAGAATCCTCTTGGAAACTGCAAAACTTGTTATGGCAGAGTCAGACCAATAGAGCAGTTCCTATGTCAATAATATCCCAGCTGTTTTCAATTCAAAAAAAAACAAAACCTGAAAAGATGTTGGCTACGTGCCACTGCCACAGATGGAGATCTTGAATTTTAAATGCAATTCAGCAGCAGTTCTTTGCCCCCTTCATTTAGTTTATTTGGAGTCATCCCTCCTATGCAGTACACTTAGACCTGGAAACACATCTATCAGTTTATACTTCCCCTACAGGGACCCCAGCTCTTTCCTTTACCTGCTCAAATTCTTTACAAAGCCAAAGAATTATAAAAGAGTCTGGAAGCTTGAAGTCTGGCATTTTAAACATTGACCTTATTGATAACCTGAAACAAGCTGCAGGACAAACTTACTTTGTTGTTGTTGTTGTTGTGTAAGTAGTAAGTGTTTCCTAATGCATCATTGAACAGTAAATGCTGAAAGAAAGGGACTGCATTCCCTAAATCCTTCTCTGTTAAAATAATCAACATAAAATCTGTGTTGTTGCTGGAGGAGGAAAGGTGGCACAGCCTAGAAAGAAATAGGAAAACTAGAGCTTTTACATATTTCCTTCTGTGTGTTTGCCTTGGAAATTTATGTGCAAAAGAAATGAATAACCAAGCAATAAGTAGCAATAAGCTGGATATTTGTAAGGAAGTTAATTTAAAAAGACATTTCTTGTTTTGCAGCCGCACTACTTTTGGTTACACCTTAATACACTGCACAAACTAAAATTTCCCTGTAATCTTTAAAGGAAACAGTGTCCAAAAGCTTTTCCAGCAATTCTATTTGCTCTAATTTTCCGCTGTTATTTGTATAATAATCTATTAATCTGATTACTTTAGACCTGGAAAGTAAAGCTCTTGTGACCAGCTTTTTAAATGGATATATGTGCTTCAGTAGGAGTATGAAAATCCTGAACTTCATTACATCTTTTTAACACTTCTGTTTTCTTCAGGTGGCAACATCTCCTGCCACAGAGAACAATGCAAATATGAAACCAGTTTTTATTCATTACTGGACTGACTCCAAGACCCTCTGCCTCTTTTCTTTATTGTTATTATTATTAGACCATGAAAGGTGTTTTGTGGAGGCTTATTAAAAAAAAACAAAAAACCATCCCCCCAAAAAACCCCAACCAACCAAACAAAAACAAAACAAAAAAAACCAACAAAAAACCCAACACAAAAACTAGAAGTATTTTAACATTCCAAGCAGTTTACATTGTCTGTATTCTGGACCAGAGTTTTCAAACCCTCAATGGATTTTGACTGCTCAGCTTCTGAGACATGCACAGAAGAGCTTGTCTTGCAGAACATCGGCAGTCAATGTTTTCTGAAGCTCATGACCCTTTAAAGTTCCCAGATTGAGCACCAAAAATCACTAGTCATCTTTTAAAGATCTTGTGATTGCTGCTAAAGCTCAGATGAAATTCTGTGGTCCTATTCCACTGCAAAAAGCAAAATATTAAAATAGGGGAAAGGAACAGTTAACCTCTTTGGGGTCTGACATCTTTCCCATTACAGCGACCCAGTGAAATTCCTGTCAGCAATGTTTACCCTGTTCTCCAGCTCTACAACTTACCCTGCTGTCTCTGGTCAATCTGATGTTTGTTGTTGTTGTTGTTTTAACTTCTTTCCTTTTAAAATGCAGAGCAGCTTGTTTTGTATTTAGTTAAACAGCTGTCATCTCCCATCCTCAACAGCTATCTCTTTTATTGTCAACTGAAGTGATTCCAGGAGCCAGCTTAATATATATCTTGACTTGTTTATAAAGTACATTTGAATAAAAAAATTATAGCTATTAAACATCAGGTAGCACCAACAGTAGTAATAAAAATTTAGTGATGATAAAGGAATTCCAATATATCTCTATGCTGCATCTTAAATTGAGCTGCAAGATATTTCATCTAAAAGCCAGAGCCCAAACTATGTGTCTGTGGCATGTTGCCACCAAAAGTGTGGGCGTGGTGCTTCACCAATAAAATATGACCACAGTCTTGGTAACTATTGTCTTCTCTGTAATTTAGTCTTTTGACAAGACGACATGAACGCTTGGCAGGCTTTCATGTCAGGAAAGCCAAGAGAATGATTTTATTTTTTCTCCCTCCTCTAGTGAAGAGGAATTCACTTTACAGACTAGCTTTCTTCTGGGAAAGGCGAGGTCAACAGAAAGCAGGTTATTTTTAGGGGTCATATATGACAGAGCCAAGACTCCCCAGTGCTAAACAATAATCAGCTACTGGGTTGTATTGTTTTGTTTTGTGTTTTGCAGCTGTGTGCACTTGACCATATTTTGCCAGCTGAGGCATTTTGTTAAGGGGTGAGTAAGGGATCTCTAAACACAAACTCCCCAAGCTAAATAAATAACAAACCCTACTAACCTCCCTAAAATTCCCATAAGCTCACTGAACTCGTGATTTACTGCAGCAGTAACTCTTTAAGTGCACTCAGAATTGCTGCAGAATTGCTGCAAAGTCCGGAAAAAAGAGTCTGTCATCTCTCTCTGCTCTGAGCTTGTCTCTTGTTTGCCTGAATTCTGCTAAGATTTTGCTTAAGTGGAGTTTAAGAACTTTTTCAACTGTTGGTAGCTACACTTACCATGCAGTACTGGCTTGGGATGGCCATGGTGTGTGGACAGTGATCTGATATCCTGCATATTTTTGTTCCCTATTCCACCTATTCCGCATATTGTTGCCTGAAATCCTGCATGTTCTGCTAGTGGGGAAGTCTCACTGAGCAGTGGCTTTTTGCACATTTTTCAGTCATAAGGATCTTTTTTACAATTTCTAAAAAAAACTCCCCTTCTCTTGGGCTTGAATCCAACCTCCGGACTTGCGCGAATCTGCAAACTCCCTTCTTTCTGCTAGGGTTTCGTCTCAGCGTGGAGGCTGCCAGTGTGCCTAGGTGCAGGTATCCAGATTTGCTCTGCGAGGCAGGATGTCTCAGCTGGAAGGAGGCGCATCCCAGACCAGCTGTTTGGTGTCTGGGCAGGAGAGCGCGCACAACTGGCTCGCTTGGTGCGTGCCACAGGAGAACACGTGTCTGCATCTGCTTGGCCATGCAGTTGTGTGCCTACTTTTACCTCAGGTTAGCTCAGGTTGAGAACATATGCCTTTTGGCACAGAAGAAGAGGGCACCCACAGCCGGCTTCAGCCCTTCTCTGCTTTCCCAGGCAGTGTGTACCTCTGTCTGCCTTCATGTACCTTTCCCCACAGCATCCCAGGCCTGTGTGCCTTGGCGCTGGTGGAAGGAATTGCAATCCCTTGTTATCAGTCAGCTGGAGATTTGATTTGTGGAAGTGGTTTTTATTACCAAGGGTTTTAGTATAGTACAGTCATGGTCTGTGGGGAATACCACCACAAGCCATGAGCTTCACCCCCGATCTGGCCTGCAGGCACATGCAGAGGTGCATCCTGGTGTTGGTGAGGTCTCACCCTCACACATCCTGAGGCTCTCAGCCAGGGCATGTCTCAGCTCCCACCTTACCTGGGTTTCCTCACTGTGGGACTCGCTGAGCTGTGATCGCATCTTTCACCCCACCCCAGAGTCCTTGGCTGTGGAACATTTTCAATGGTACAAGGACCTTAGAGGTGTCTCTCAGGATTTTTGGAGATTTTTTCCTGCATCCTGCCAAAACTGGGCCTTTCGTTTTCATAATCTCTTGGATACTTTTTATTTTTGAGGTCATTATCATTAAATTTATGTGATGAATAAACAATATCATAAACTGGTCTGAGTTTATGAGGCTTTGAAATACTAAAGGACCTAAAAATAACTGGAAGTGGTAGTTAAGACATGGTAGAAAGAAAATTAAAGTGTTTAACAATTATTATTAATTAACATTACCTAAAATTTGAGAATAAAATGTTGGGTAAAGAAGAGGAGAGGGGCCAGTTCATGCCATAGTATGTTCCTCTTATAAGTACATTAGATATATTGATGGAGGCAATGATTGACTCATATTTTAATGCAACCTTTTTGTAACTTTTCCATATTGACAGGCACTATCAGAATCATCTTGCAATTCCTTTCTTTCATCTTTTTTCCTCTGAAATTTTATTTTCCTTTATTTCTCTGCAGGATGATGGCCTTCCAGAGAATGAACACCAGCTCTCAGTAGCTGGGAAGATAAAGAAGCATTTCAACACAGGCCCTAAGCCGAACAGCACAGCAGCTGGAGTTTCTGTCATAGCAGTAAGCATCTGAAATACACAGCTGAAACACATTTATGTGCCCACCAGACAGTATGTGTTCAGGACATTCCACTAGAAGAAACCAGAGAGGGTTAATCTTTAGATAATTATAGCATTTAATTAATGTAAGCTCAGACTGGTATCCTGCACAACTTCTCCATTGATTCTCCTTGTGAGTCACATTGTTTTTGAACAGCCCTAGGAGATATAACTGTACACACAGTTCCACATTTTCCCAGATCAGTGGACTTAATGCCAGTGTAGATTAGACAATTTGGACTATGGGATCATCCCATTTTACTTGGCAGCATACTTATCATATGGATTAAGGCCACACAGAGGTTTGTAGCAGAAGGACAGCACCACTTTAAATGGAAATTGCTTCAAAATTTTAACTGAAAATCTGTATGGCAGCCTAAACCTCTCCTCTCTGAAGACCTGAAAGAGAACTATGATACCTCTCTGCTGTCTTCATAGTTTATGAGTCTAGGGACTTCAGATTTAGCTGAGCAGCAGCATTTTATTGTAGTACCACACGCAAGCTGCTTCCCTTTCATCAGAAGTATTTAATTGGGTAAAGACTTAATGGAGCTCCTTGCTGCCTTCTGTCATGTTGCAATTCCAGTCAAGCCATTCCAGGTTAGAATGTGTCAGAGCTTCTGAAACTAAGCTTGACCAAACTTTACTGAGGTTTCAATGGCACCCTCAGTGTAGCAGCACACATACTGTACTTTTTCCTCACAGATGAGCATGTGTATTAGATATACATGGGCACAGAATATATTCAGCATATGATGAGATTATTCATGCTAATGCCATTGAATAGTAACATGCACATCCTTCACATTTTTGATACATCTGCCTGTGTCTGTAAGCTTTCCTTTATTACTCATAGTAATGTGAACGCTCCAAAGAGTCACTAGAAAAAAGTGACATGTTAAACGTAACCATTCCCATATCAGATTACTCAGTGTTCATTCCCAGCTTCCATAAATTGCAGGTGGTGTGACTGCACATGTACACTTTCTTGTACTGTTTCCACTTTCATGTTTCTCAGCTCAGCTCCTCCAGTGTTGAGTTAAATCAGCGTGAAGTAAACTCAGCTCAGCACATGCAATCTGGCTCACAGGTGTGAAGTGCTTGTGCAGCAAAATGGATACTCTCTCAAAGTTTCTTGGTAAAAGTACTTAAAATTTCAAGCTGTGCCTCTCTCATATTTTTATTTTACTCTTTCCTACCCTGAACGTCCTCAACATGGAAGCAAGTTGTTCCTCATGCTTTTCCTAGATTTTCTCAGCCATCAGCTAACATAGTCAGCATTTATTTATTTTCATTTTTAAGCAATAATACTGCAACAGCTCCCCCACAACTAAAACATCACATACCCATTGCTCATCTGAACTGCAGGTATGTTCTGTATAAACTAGCTGAAACCGTGTTCCTTTTAAATGGACTGCCAGCACGCTTGTCCATGAGAATTACTGCTCAGATCCTCCATGCTAATGACTTCAAAGCTTAAAGGCAAGAAATGATGCCTCTGCCCTCATCCATCCCTCACCTCCTTTATATTTTTAATTTCCCTGCCCTCCTCTTTTTTTAATTTGCCCTGGTTGCTTTGCCAAGGAATTGTTTTGCAGCAGTTTAAAACTTAAGTAATGAAGAAGGTACTGTAGTGAGTCTTTCCACTGCAAAATATTATCTGTCAGGAAAAAAATGTGTATGTTTAATTATATTCTAAACGGCTTTTATTTATTTTTTAGTGTTTGGAAATTTAACAGATTATTTTTAGTGATCTTCTCTGTGGGCAAACTGCATACTTTGGCATGATTAATCCGGCAACGTGGCCTATAAAGTAGAAATGTTTAGAATATTTTTACATAATTCAGAAAGTGGTTTCATTAGCCTATGTCAATTATTTTCTAAAAATCTGGAAAAGATGGGGAAGCATAGACCTCATTAGTATTTTGGTAATGTTCCAGAATGCTAGATAACTTTTATTTTAAAAAATAAATTAGTTTTGTTTTCTACAAAATAAATTAATATGTAAAAGAAAGCCAACAGCAATGCCATTAAATGTTGTTTCTGCATTTGAAAGCCTATTTAATATATATTTGACATGCATGTCATCATGGTTTTATGTTTGGGAATCTTGCTTTCGCTGTGCAATCTCAAATATGGTAGAAGTAAATCCTATTAACAGAGACTGCTCTAGATTTAGAACTTTCAAAGTGTGTACTGATGCTGTAACATATTGTTCGGCACTAAAGACATGCACTAACTATATTTGCTATAAAAATACTGCGGGTTTGTGCCTGCCTGTATGTTTGCTGTAACCTTTTGAGAGAGTGCTTGTGTATATAATATATAGAGATGCCTTCTATACATTATATAACGCATCTGTGTCTGTGTTTGTGAAAATGTGCTAGTATGTGCATATATTTCTATAGCTTACTTAATAGTATGAAGATAAATATTAGGATTATTTTGAACTTTGTAATTCTACTTATGTACAGAGATAGCTAATATGTGGTATTTAGGTCTTAATTTGTCCTCACATTGGTATGGTATGGTATTATATGCCTGTTTTCTTCGATGGTAAGAAGTAACACACCTCAAAGATCTCAAGGAGTATTTATCGTATGCACCAATTAAAATATAGTATGAAAATTAAGTTCCCAAAGATATGTTTGTGCTCAGCTTGACTTGGAGGAAGTTTGAAGCCACATGTGTTTTACATACATCCACTGTGGCTACAGCTTCCTTCAGCAAGGTCCAAATTGCATTCTCTCCTTTGGTTCAGACTTATGTCTGCCTTACTGATGCAGTAATCCTCCATAAAAGTTGTCTCCGGCCATTCAAAGCAGAGACATCCTATTTCTCACGCGTGTGTCCAGACTCCAAATTTGTCCACGTTTGAAAGGAGTTGTCAGTTTGGACAAACGACCATAATGAACATGTTGTGCATGCCTAGCAAAGTAGTTCCTTTGCTGATGTAGCAGAATGATTTCTGAAACAAAATTAACTATACGGGCAAAGAGACTTTTCTGTTGATACAATAATACATCATTAAAAGTTCTGTCAGCGTAACTATGTCAGTTGGGAAAAAATTCCCTTGAACCAACACAGCTTTGCCAGCAAAATTTTAATTGGAGAGCTAGTTTTTAAAACAGCAAGAGAATTAGCAAATCCCTAAAAAACCCTGCTTGCTGATGAGAGCGTACGTAGGAGAAATATCACTTTACTTGCCCTGTTCTTAAACTCTTGTCACAGGCATTGACTACCGGTCTCTGTGGAAGAAAGAGGCTGGGCTAGTGCCCCTCAATCTGTGTCAGAATGGCTACATTACTGTTAAGTATGTGCCAAAATATTTGCAGGGTCATGTTTCTCATACAGCTTTTCAATAGGAGCAGTATTCTGTAGTTCTGTGACAGTGTTTCTAAAACATACTGCAGTTAAAAACATAAAACCAGACTTCTGCTAACTAATTTTTTTAAAAATTTGGGGTAGANTTTTTTTTTTTTTTCACTTTGGCCTCAAAACAATACCCAGTGGCTGTCCCCTCTGGGCTTTAGTGACAGTGTGACAGAGAGAGCCCAAATCACTTTTTAAGAATGCTTCTGCAATCCAGAGGTGTGCTGTAATTCCTTGTATGAATCAAGCATCGTTTAATACGTGTCCTTGTCTGATGTGTTAAAGCTTTGCCTGTATGTCATCACTTCTGTGCTCGTACTTTTGCCATTGTTAAGACAGAGGAAAAGACTAATGTTAATCTGCTGTTAAGGCTGCATGAGGTCTCTGTCTTGGCAATGGGAGTAAACTCTAGTTGGAGATGCAGAGGAATTGAGTAGAACAGCAAAGGAGAAAAGCTGCTCTGAAAGTTGGTGCAGCTCTCAGCTGCTTACAGGGTCCTGGAATCCAGACCCTGGCAATGGGAAGGCAGCAGGTGGGTTGTTGCCCTGCATTCTGCTGATTTTAAAATAGAATCACAAATGCCAAGTGGAATTTTTAGCTGTGGGATTTCTTGGGTGGTGTGGAAGAGAAGTCAAGTTTAGCCTGCAAATATTGCTTGCCTTAAAGGTGAACCTGTGTCTCAACCATCCCTTCCCATCTACTGTCTGTGTTGTCCTGGGATCATTGTCCACAGCTGGATTTCTCATGGCAGGTTTTCCACACCGCCAAAATTGTTCCAGCTTGTGTTAGGAAGACACTCTCGCTGTTTTCTCTGTATTAATTTTTAGCTATTTGACTTTAGGGCAATATTTTTGATCCGCTTTTTAGGAAAACATCCCTTTTGTGTGTTTTATGTGCAGCATACAAGGAAGCCAGTAGATGGCAATAGCAGACCAGCGTAGTTAAGCCAACACAAATTTAACTCTAGGTACAAGGTTCCCATGGTTTTAAACAGGAGACGTCCTTTAAATAATTCTAAATAAGATGAAACTGACATTGTTTTAACAAAATGGAATAAATTATTAAATTATTGCAGAGGAGTCATCAGGAAAAATTCAAATTTGCCATTATTTCCTAGCTCCCCTTGAAGTGATTGGTACCTGGAAATGTGTTGAACTGCTTTTCTGAATTTAGAATTAGCAACTGTCATCAGTATCGGAAATATATGCCACGCTCTTATTGAGGCACAAAATGGCCTTTTTTCTTCCTAGGGCAAAATCTGAAAATCATTGCAACTAACAATTTTAAAGCAGACAGTGTCTCCATAGCTATTTTCCCTTAAAATTTTATTTAATTCAGCTAAATTATGTCTCCACCGTCTGTTAGAGCAGCACAGAAGGACTAGGGACAAGAACACGTTTTCTTTGTTCCTAGGCACATGATTTTGCTAATGATAGACTAAACTTGAAAAATCTGTATTCCCTAAGTAATATCACTAGCATATTTTCCTGGACACAACGTTAAGTTCATTTCCATTTTGACTTTAATTGGTGCAATTTTAAACCAAATAGTTTTGTACTATTATCTTTTTGAGCATGAGGTGTAAGCTGGAATGATAAACAATGTTATTCATGGCTCTGAGTAGTCCTACTCTCTGAGGTTAACACATTTTTAGAAATGAATTACCATGATTGATGGGGTATCAAAACCTGATTCTTTTCATCTTTACACATTCCATGATTATGAAACAGTCTAATTTAAGCCTTGTGTAGTCTGTCTAGCCTGCTCCTTGTGATGGTTGCACTGCATTTATTTTTTTCTTATTATTAAACCTCTCAGTTTAATTTGAAAAGATAATATTCTATTACTGGTATGTGCAACTTAAAAGGGCAATGCTATCTTTGGAAGCAACGGGATATTTTTCAGACTTTTAGATCAATGCATTATGCATCAAGTAACCTATTTCAAAAACTCCATTTAGTTTGAATAAATTGGCTTCTAATTCAGCAAGACCAAATCTAGAGTTAGTATCTTTTTCTTTTATTTCTTTACCTTATTTTTTTTCTTTTTCTTCTACGGTATGTAGCTTTAGGATGTTAGATAAGAGCCATCTGAAAGTGAAAACAGTAAATATGCACTAAATAAGGAACAGCTTGCTCTGGAGTCTGAATTCTCTAGCCTAATGTCGATCCACTGAGTTGCCCCGTTTCTCTCTGCTCAGCTGGACCACGGGTTTACCATCAAGAGATCAGGGTCTTTGGACTACTACCAACAACCAGGAATGTATTGGATAAGGTATGAGATGGTGCAGCGCCAACAGTCAGTGTTTCCATGGCAACGTGCTGGCAGTCTCCATTAACCAGTTCCTTCAGTGGATAAACATGCTTTTTGATTTGTTATCCGGTCCATATGCTGCTTTATCAGTTTCGTTTTATTCTTGATTGAGATGCCACACCCCCTCATTCCCTTTCTTCACCCATCCCTCACACCCACATTGCCAGCTTTCTCTTCATCGCACATGCTCAGTATCAATCTCCCCTGTAGTTAAAAGGACAGTGTATATAGAAAATCTACCAGATATGCTGAAGAACGCACCCTCCCCCTCCCGATTGCTTGTTAAGGCATCTGCTTCCCCTGCGCTCCTGTTTCAAAACACACGGAGCAGCAACAGGCTCTCAGCATATATTTTCCTCTTTTTCCATGCGAGGTGTGGAGCTATATACTGTCATTTTAAACCCACTAAACACAATCCTTACCTTAGATTGAACAATGCATTTACATAACGCGGGCTGTAGAAACTCTCCCAAGTTCACTGAAATACAATGCATTGTATGTGCTGGTAAGCTTGTGTTTCTAACAATGCATTCCTTCTCTTTTCTTTTTAAAACCCTTTTGATACCTATTTATTTTGATTTGATTTTTTTTTTTTAATATTGCATGAGTCTTTTGAATTTATTTTTCTTCATTGTGAAACTGTGCCAGGGTTGCCCTTAGCTGGCTTAACCTGTATGATAAAATGGGTCTCTGGGAGGGAGGGGCTTATTCTGGAGCAGGGGCAAGGAGGGAGCCAGGTCTGATAGCCCACAAGAGGCCCACACACCTCTTCAATAAATTCAGAGTCCTGGAATTACCATCAAGTGGTTACTTGCTGTCTTTTTTCCTACTTGTTACTCACAAGACCTACATTTTGATAGCTGGAGAAATTTTTCTAAGTTTCTTGTGAAACCTGCATTTTCTAACACTGCTTTTAAAAACTTGTCTGTGAGAGATTTGTGAAAATTCAGCAAATTAACCACATAAGCAGAACAGCAGAGATGGTCACTGCAAGTGTTTCCAGTAAAATA
The DNA here is from genome assembly GCA_013396735.1 of Grallaria varia. Lineage (NCBI taxonomy): Eukaryota > Metazoa > Chordata > Aves > Passeriformes > Formicariidae > Grallaria > Grallaria varia. The sequence goes on along the minus strand of VWZG01001381.1, from coordinate 28,382 downwards.
AAACTCCCAAGCTGGATGATTTCACTGAGTGCATGGATTGGGCTACAGCACGCTTGCCATAAAACCCAGCAGTTACCTGAGCACACACTGAAGGCTTTGGAGTTTCTGATATGGATGTTCTGGGGAAAAAAAAAAAAAAAAAAAAAGCCTATTTTTCAGGCAAAAATCGAAAAGTAGTTCCAATCCATCAGTTGAACGCTGGCTAGCAAAAATTGAGAAAGACTTTCACTCCAAGGGCAGGAGTGTGCAGCAGTACCTGTAATTCATCTCATTCCAGGCTATGGCACTTGTGGTGGTGGTGGCTATAAACCTGGAATGACCTGTGAGGGCACAGCAGAACCTGCTTGATCTGTCTTGTCACTTGGCATCATGCTTTGCAGGTTGCAGCCCTGCAAAGCAGCCGGGCATCCGTGCTTCTTGTTTTGGAGAAGGGGGGAATGGGGCCTGAGTGCCCACCTTTAGATGAATGTGGGTTGGATAGTATTAGAGAAGTTTTTCTTTTTTGCTTAAGAAGGAAAGATGGCATTTTGTGTCAAGCAGAACTTTGACAAAGAGTTGCAAATTTTATGCCTTCTCTGTAAAGTGGCCAGGTTCCCACTCCTTCTCTGCTTTACTACTTTTGTTTTACAAAACAAAAAAACAAAACAAACCAACCAAACAAAAAGGTCTTCTCATTAGCTATACAACATGTTTGGATCTCTTAAAACTCCACCTTCAGGGGGAACAGACCACCAGAAACAGGAGCCTGTGAGAATAGTGAGCCTCTCCTCAGATTGGCCTTGACTGAATTTAACTGCATAGCCCAGGTTTTGAAACAAACCATACAAACCATATGCATTTTGAGGATGTAGGGGGGAAGGCTTTAATTCTGCAACTTGGTAAATAAATAAAGCTATAAAAAGAAAAAAAGGCCATTTGACTAAAGCACTAGTAATGGCCATCAGCATACAAAATGACACATCCCTGAATAATGGGTCGGAGCAGATGGGCGATAATCTCTCTTATTCATACATAAACTGCTCTGTTTTCCAGCTGGGGGCAGTAACAACAATGTTTTTAATTAGGATTTTCTAAACTGAGCACCTAGTGTGGAAAGGCAAATTGGGAGAGCGGGGCTCCTAGGCGTAGATGCTTAATTAGGAAACGAAAGGGTAACTGTCCCAGCACTGCCATGTGTTTGTGCCTCCCTCATCTCCCAGAAATGCAACTGCTGTGGTGACCCAACAGCATTTTAGTCTAAATAAAACCATTTCGATGTAGCAAGTGTTTACTTTTTAGTAACACAGATGCAAAGCATATGAAAAGGTTCATCAATTGCCATCTATAAAAGAGATAATTCAGCACAGGCCCATGAAAATTAATCTGAATTCACAAGTAGAGGAAAAAATGAAAGCAGGTCTCAAGGAAAATGTGGTGCTCCCTTTGTTAGTGTTAAACTACACATTTTTTCTACACTCCTCTTTTTGTTTTCATCCCTACCTTCTAGCAGTTTTCTGAAATACATTTTAAATGGCACTATTTCCTCCCTCAATAACCAGAAAACCACCTTCTTTCTCTGCCTACAGGACTTAATTTTTCAAGGTCCTTCAAAATAATATTTTTCTGAGCACTCATTCTGCATCCTCTTTTATTCCCTTTCAGTGGGATAATATGTAGAGAAATGACATGATTTCTTTTTGAGATACTAAAATAGAACAAACCTTATGTACAGTAGTAGTTGTTGTAGCGGGTTTGAGCTATAATGCCTGAAAGATTTTAGACAGTTTCTTGAATATGAGGATCAGGAAAAACACAGGGGCCAAATCAGTAAAATCATTTGGACCCTAGACTCATACACCTTTTAAAAGCAACCCACCTAAAGATGTTGGGGCATCAGCCCTGAAATTAGAGGTGCAGAAAAGGCCAAAGCAGCATCAGTCGGAGACAAGACCTGGAGGTCCCAGTTAAAACCCTGAAATTTGGACCGATTCAGAATATCAAGGGAATACTAGAATCGTTGTATCTAACATAAAGTATTAGTGGAAAATATTAGTATATATAATACTGTATGTAAGATCAGAATAAAATGTTAGAGTATGTTATTTTCTGTGTATCCGCATACACTGTAGAGAAGCTAAATGGGCAAAATAAACCCCAGGAATGCATGAGAAAGTCATTAACGATCTATCTATGTAATGACAGTCAAAAGGAGATGAGTTACGTTGGATGCTTAACAAAATCATCAATACGGTCAATATTGAATTCATAAAATACTGGATTTTTAAAATACAGTTCTCACTTTCACAGTTAAACATGTATCTGAATAGCTCATTTGAAAACCCATAGTTCCATCCACTGTGTTTGGTTCCTAATTTACATTACTTTGCATCTGTAGAGTTACTTACACCTGTCCCCAGTGGATACAATACACTTTCAAGTCAAAAGTTACAGCCAAATGTATTGATGGTGGGACAATGATATCGGGAATTAGGCTTGCTATCTGTAAAGTGCCATTTTTAATACCATAAAACCCTCTGTAAACTGAATATTGGTAAATACAGGCAAATATCTAAGATCACTTAAAATCTATTCTCCTGCTCTCTGACTAAAAAAACCACAACTGTTTTACAAGCTATAAACAAAATTCACTCATGCAAACAGCTTGGCACTAAGTCTCTTCCACGTGTAATTGAAAACAGCTGAGGAATTGTGTGTCTAAAAATGAGAGATGTCAAAGAGTAAACACAAACTTAAATATAGCAATATGAATTCAGCAGCTATGTGTATAGCATACTTGTCTTTGTGTTCACTCACCAATACAGTACTAAGCATATATCAAATTGATTTGGTTTTCTTTGTTTTTTTTTCACTTTCATTTTAGCTAAACGTCATGCCAGAAGTTACATGGTGTGCTAAAGCACTGGCCTTTAGTATTTGGAGGTCTAGGTTCAAATCCACTCGATTAATTTGTCCCCTCGATGTGGTCATTTGCACGTCTCCAAATCACTGTGTAACTTGACTTAGCTATACCTTGTGCCTGAGGGAATAAAAGTAGCATGAGTGCCTCACTCCTGGACTGAGGTACATTGCTAAGTTTGAAGTACTCTCANAAATAAATTTTAAAAAAAAGATGAGACTGAAGGGCTGCCTGGCTTGTGCCACGAGCAATGTTTAATGGTCAGTTTTACAGCAAGGAAACTTGCTATTACATATCTCAATGTATAGAGGTCACTAGCCAGAAGTTTAGGGAAATAAGATAAACTTACCTAGGTGTGAACATTTAAATTTGTACATACGCATAAAAATATATAAAAGAACGTACTGGAAGAAAAATGCTAGCGTTTCAACACATTTGTTCATGTAGTTCCACACACTAAACAAAGCATCACAAAAATTGCTAACAAATTGCAAATTGGTCCTGCAGAATAAAAGCAAGTGAAGGGAAGGGTTTCTTAGATTAATGCATGAACAGCTGCATCCCCAGTTTAGGCTCCTGCCTGGTATGAATAATGGATGGACTAGGAGGCAAAATGCACAGTAACGTTCTTTTATTAATGAAACTAATATATATCTATATTTGGTGGGCAGCGGTAAATTAAGACAAGTGAAAGAAATAACAATCACTGCTCACTTTCATAAAATGCAGTTACTCTAATTCAGTAATTGCTGACATGACAGAAAATATCAGCCCACTGCTAAAATAAGGCTCTTCCCCCTGCAAATCCAACATATATATCAAAGCAGTTGTAGTTTTTGAATATCTGTTCATAAACACACAGTTCAGTGTTTTCCAAAATAAAAAATGAATTTGCATGTCTCAGGATTCCTGTAACATCAAGTGGTAGAAATTAGGACAAAGACACTCCTTAAGGAAAAATCCTGGAAAAATGCTAACACTACCTTAGTGTATAGGTGACAGAAACAATGATTTTAAAATAATGCTCTGTTACTTCAAATGAAATGCTTTTCCAAAAATGCCTTGTAAACCATTTGGTACAGGGTGTCAGGATTACTAAATGTTGATGCAAAATACATTAGTGCTTGATGAAGTACTTCAGACCCAGCAGCACCAAACTATTAGAGGCAATCCACTTATCTGCTACTGGATAAGAAGCTCTACATTTCCTCACATGGATTGCAGGAGGACAGCTGCATATCTCAAATAAGAACATTGGCCTTACATTTTAGTTGCCATTACTATTCTACAGTGCTCAAAGTTCTCACTCTTTAACCTCAAGCCAGGAAAATTAAATATCAAAAATGTGAAAATGAAAATCTGGGATTTGCAGCCCTGTGAAGCATAAGTGCACTTCAGATTCTCTTATTATTTATTGAAAGAGTAGCTTCAAGAAGAAATGCCCTGGAAATCCATAATGGACTGGTTCATGCACCAACGAACCACCCAGATAAACAGGAGGTGAAATAATACATCTATTAAACCAAGGCAATGTGTATAAGAGGCCCTTGTTGCAAAACCATCAATGATAATGAAAAAGCTGATTTTTGAATATGCCCACATGCACAAGAGAGTATAGTATGTGAAAATTGCACTTACAAAACACATGCAGTCAATGGATTTGATCCCTGTATGGGCCATTCACTTAAGAGTTGGACTTGTGAGTCCCTTCCAACTCAGAATATTCTGTGAAATCTGTAAAATATTCAAATGTATCCATCTTACCATCTTCTCTGCATTCCAAAGGATTGATCTCTCATATTTTGAAATTCTTCAGAGGTAAAAAGTAACTACAACATCATTAAATGTAAAATAGCATTTGTGCAGAATGCAGAACAGCAATACCATCCAGCAGTGTATTACACACTGGAAGTGTCAAAGGTCATTGTAACATTGGGCAAAATAAGCTTGTTCCTGCAAGTTCTATAGGGCCTGAGCACTCTGTCTGTGGCCAGAAGTGCCCCATTTCATAGTTCTGACATGTTGTACACTAAACATTCGAATATGACCTGTGTGGTTTTGCTTTCACTAGATAAATACTTCCTATGCCTTTCTGTGACTTTATAAATGTTCATTCAATAAGCTCTTTGGGTGAGAACGGCTCTGAATGTCTCTCAGCCCAGGAGAGCAACTGCAATAATGCCCCTGAGTCTACAAGCACGCCTTTACAAAGACTGATTAGATCAAATCCAGGGGAAGCTTTGGATAAAAATGAAAAGAAAAACACAGTCACAAAATACCTCAGGAAGTTTTTGAAGGGTTAAGAAGCCAGAAATATTTGGTCCTACAAACTATAGCAGCATAAAATGCTAAATTAGGGGAGACAGTCAAGGTTATTTTGCTTAACATTTTTTATTATTATGCAAGGCAGTGCCTTTATGTATATTTAAACAAATAGATTTAAAGAAAAGTCTCTAAAGCTTTCCTGACAATAGTAGAAAGCTAATGTCTTGGGGTTTATTTGTAAAGACATCTTTAAAAAGACGTCCTGATATTTAGTTATCTTTGTCCTTTATAAAAAGTAATATACTAGGCTAAATTTCAAAACAATATGCTTATACATTTTCTTCTGTGTAACATCTAATTTTAAATACCTTCAGATTTTACATATACATTTGCCATTCTCATGTAGCAGGGTTTTAAAAATAATTTTGAATTTAATACGAGTATTTTTATTTATTCAACCAGAAATGTTTAGATTTCTCACGGGAGAGTATTTGTTACAGCAGGATGATGTGATGTGGCTTAAACTTTAAATAAAGTGTAAAAAAAATCTTTCAAATAGAAATCTGTATTTTATAGAGCGGTAATACGTGCCATTCTTTTCAATTTTCACACAGAATTACGTACTGTATGCAGTATATTCACTGTGTGTAAAAGATCTAGGTATTCTTCTGTTTCACATTAAAAATAATCAAAAACTGAATTCGTTCAAGGCTAAGAAATGTAGAAGGCATTGAAAATACTAATTAGAGTTCTTAACCAAAAGATAAGCAGTAAGCAAAGAAATTTTCGGCAGATGAAAAGTATTTGATTTTGTAGCAATTATTATTTAAAATATGGAGATGAACTTGTCAAAGACTATTTTACCCTTTTGAAGTAGTGCTTTATAGGTTCTAGACACAAAAATAATAGTTCAGCAATTTAGCCTAACTAAATCCATTTGCTGTAATAGTTCTCTACTCCTGCCCATCTTTCTGTCCCTGTTGCATCATTATTGAATGCTGGTTGCATTATTTGAAAGTGTGGATTGCTAAAATGCACTAGTATGATGGATTTAGTTTTCATTTTATTCTCAAAAATATGTTGGCTATAAATACATCTCTGCTCTCCTATGAGGCTCACGTTGTAACGGGTAAATTTTCTAGAGAAATCAGTCATGCATATCTCAAGAGAACACAGTAAATCCTTTGAAGCAGAATAACCTTTTGGCTGCATTCTTTTAAGCAGAGATTTTCATTATGGAGACAAATTTTACAAGCCTTATCGGTGAAACCTATTGAATTCTTAAAGTTATCTTTGCCTCCAGTGCCATGATCAGATACTTGGTTGCATTTTGTATGTCATCGTAGTAGACACCCACCTTTTCCCGTTTTGCTTTCTCCAAAACAGTCATGGGTCATGATCAAAGAAGGAAGACCTGCTTTAGAAGGCAGCTAACCATGTGTCAAAGTGCTCTTGCTGAATCAAGGCCATCCTGTTGAATTTATAATTTTACAGTGATTTCAGGGACTGCAGTCTAATATTCCATAACCAAGAAAACAGCAAAACCCAGTCCCATGCTTGAAAATTGCTAGTCAGATTAGGGCTGGCCTTACTTGGGTTGCAGTTTCACCTTGTAAATGTGCCAGAAAAGCAGAAGAAAGAATGTGGCTAGAAGTTACAGCCATCTTATTAAGGCTGGCGTTCTCAATAGTGGCAGAATGATCAAAAAATAAAGCCCATCAAGTGAACATTCTTTTTTCCTATTCCAAGATACCTTAGATAGATACAGATAAAATTAGCAGAGTGTCTAATTTGGTAGTCCTTGGTTAATAGGAAGAGACAGCATGGTCAGGCTAAATGGGTCTTTCCGTCAGAGCTCTTCAGCGTTCTCCCTAAGAACATCCATTGAGCAGCATGACGTGTCAAGTTGCTGGGCTAGCTCCCTTTGGTGTTTGTTTTTCTCTCTGTCTGACAACTTCATCACAATCCATCTTTGTTAGGTGATTGCACTGACTTGAACATGGGTGAGTGTGTATCAGACTTCATTAGGTCAAATCAAAGACAAGCATACATCTCTGCCTTGCCTGTAGAAACAGATTTATACTTTGAGAAGGGTGGGGGAAGTTCAGTTGGTATTTGGCTTGAAATTTGAATCTGTTAAAGGATGAAATTAATAGCATCCAGAAGTAGAACATATGGCATTCATATATATGGCACTGTATCTGCTTGATGATGTCACGCTACCTCTTAAGGTTTGGGAAATGCACTTTTTAAAGCATTTAGCTATGTTGTGGGCTCAACCTTCAGACCTGACTGAGACAGAACAGGTTTAATTTGGTCTGAACATTTATTATCCCTGGTATTTGCCGGCCACATAGAACCTCATGGTTTTCATTATCTTTGCATTTCACACACAGCCTAATTTCATTTATTCTTATTTTATGCCCCTGCCAGACCACCGCTCTTGATAAGGAGAGGCAGGTTTTCCGACGAAGACGCAACCAGGATGTGAGGGGATGTTATAAGGCACAGCAAGCTCCACCTGAACTCAACTCCGAATCGGAAGACTATTCACCAAGTTCATCCGAGACTGTTCGCTCACCTAACTCACCCTTTTAATAAAACACTTTTACTCAAAAGTCTTGGCTTTAACCCTTTGAGACCCTGAAACTTCTTCAGACTTGTGTGGAGTGATTACAACTGATCTATCCAGCAGTAAACGCTGGGATGGTGGAACACAAAAGGGTGCTCATAGAATCTTTGTAAGAATAATTTCCTAATTGATTGAAATACTTGTTCTCCGTTTAGATTGCAACTTGCTGCTAATATGATCCTCAAAGGGTTAAGGTTATTTTGCTTTTTTATTTAAAGATAGAAGCAGTGAATGTTTTCATCAGTGGAGCTAGGAACTGCAGTATGTAATTTTAGCACATGTTAACCCTCTGAGTAAACGATCAACTTAAATTTTGACAACCCACATTAGGGTTTTATTCTGGCTTTTTTGCTTTTATACGCACATATCTTTTATAGTATCCTGAAGTTCCTCACCTGTTTCTGGCCAAAAATATACAAAATATACTGTTGCTTAGGAGTTACAAATAGAGGCATAAAAATTAAAATAAAATTAAACAAATGGTATCTTCTACATCAGCTCATTCTAAACCTGCATCATACTTCCACAGGGAATGGCTGTTACTGGAGGACATTATGCAGGCTAAATGGGATATTCAGTTTAGGGCATCCTCATGGTTTACAGAAGATGACATGATGATGGCCACAAAAGGTTGCTTCCGTATAGTTTGCTCCTAATGACAAGGTCGAGACTTGGAAAATGGCTTGAGGACACATTCTGTCATGTAATAGTATGTAATGATCTAGTCGAGAAGTTCCTGGTTCCTTTGTGTCACATTCAGGAATGTACAGGCATCTTCTCAGCGTGACCTGGTTATTCCAGCAGAGTCATTTAAAAAGATTAGCATTGATGAATTGAAGAACTACCCTTAAAATAGCTAGAGTACTTCTAAATCAGGGAAAATACAAGTCATTTAATACATATGTAAAGCCTAAACTGAATTAGCAAAAGTTTTATCTTAGAATGGAGAAACTAAAAATGATTCACTAGTTCTATTTGTAATAATTAATAAAATGGGCATTTGCACAGAGTATATATATTTCTGGTTTGTTAAAACCTCAACACAGCATTACAGCTTTTTATTTGACCATTATCCTGGAGTTGACTTCTACAGAAATATTACACTGTGTAGACATTTGCTTCAGATGTGATAACTGGAAAAAAAAAATAAAATGGTTTAGAATTTCCCTTGAATGAAAAAGGCAACTTTCAAAATCATGTTCTAAAATAAAAAATAACATTGTGAAATTTATAGTTTCTCTTATTACTCATACACAATGGAATTTTTCTTCTTTAAAGTTTTCTCACAGTGTTTTTGAAAAGTCACATAAATATGGTTTCCTCTCTCTTTCTTTTTTTTTCTGTTGTATCATGCAGCTCGAAGTGTCAATATGCTGCCCAAAGTGATATGCAGATTTTATTATCTTTCTGGGAAGCATAAATAAATTTTCTAGGAACAAGGCTAGTTGCACACAGTATTGTTCCCATTCTGAGTTGTGTTTGCTCATGGAACTGTTGATTGAGCAGTTGCGGCAGCGAATGTGTACCTGCAAATTGTTGGAGCACTAGTGTAAAACTCTTTTGCACTTCTAGTTGGAACTATCTAATTGGAAGTTGAGCTGTATTTCAAGAAACAGTGACATTCTGTTTCTTCATCCTACAAAGTGCATCTTTCATTACCTCAGACATGAAGGTTGATATATAAAAACCTCTGAATATTTTAAATATAGGAATTTCATCTTGTGAAACTTCACATAAGTGCTACAAGTACTTATTTTTTTTTAATTCACTCAGTATCAATAATCTAGAAGTGGGGTGCATAGTTGAAACTAGTTCTCCAGGCTTCCTTGGTAATAGAGACAAATGAACATCCCAGGACTGGTTCATCTTATCTGTTATGGGCACACATTTTAGGCAGGACTTGTGTTTTGATTAACCTATTGGTCTCACTCCATTGACTGTAGCTGGTGGAAGCTTATATCACACACCAAACTTCAGATTGTGAGTTTAGTAAGAAGTCATCTAAGTCATCAGGGGACTCTGACTCTGTCTGGAACCTGAGTAACATCTTAACCCAAGTGAAGCAAATAAGACTCTTCTTGGAGAATTCCACAGGGACAGGAGGTGAATAGACCAAGGAACTGCTATACAAAAGTTCTGAGAGTTTAACTTTTGGAAAAGGACTGTATCTGTCAGATCCTTCACTATGACCATCCAACCCTGAATGCACTGAGGAGAGAAGATGCTCAGTAGATGGGGTGCAACCACTGCCACTGTGATGTTAATGGCTGGAATTAGGTAATGTTTGCATAGGCCAGGGATTATTTTTCCGTAAGATCAAACCCTCAGCCAAGGTAAAGCCTTCCTTGACATAAACTTACACTAGTTTACAGTAGGTCAGGATCTGGCACACATTTCACCAGCACTGGCCTTCCCACATTATATCACAGCCTTCCCTTTAGAAGAGATACAACTCAGCCATGTTAATGCAAGACATACATGTGGTAATAAAAAAGTGTCCATTAATACCACATGCTCCTTGACTATTGTGAAAATTTGGCAGTCTTAAAGCAAAGGATGATGTTCATTCTTCTTAATTATAGAGGGAAGTCAGGAGGAAAAAAAAATAAAAATATGCTCTGCCTTATGCATGAGAAATACTATTCAAAAGCCCATATGGGATTTTCCTATCACCTTTGCTTTGCTTTGCTTTTAAATACAGGGTTATCATTAAAATAAGATGTTTGGCTCCTTCATCTTACACCATCTTGTACTACTTAAAATGTATGTAAAAATAATCCTAGATCCTGAAAGTCCTACCCATCACAAACATCTTATATGTTTCTGATCTTTGGTACATGTTTTATGAGCATAACTATAAAAATATTTTTTAAAGTTATTTTTAGGTTTGTGAGGGATTGAGTTTCAAATGCTGATAGCTTATTTTAGCCTTCAAGAATAGATATCTGAATATTTGAACTGTTTTAACAGAGTTTGCAATGATAATTTTAAATATATCCATATACCCATATATATTTTTTAATATAACCATATATATGTATATATATGTATGGTTTCATGGAAGTAATAATGGCTCTGGATTGTTTGGCAGTGACTGCCCTATTTTTTGATCTAATCTCTGAATTCCTGTGGGTAAGTGAAGACAGAATACGTAGCCCTAAAAAATATTTGAAACACCAATGAAAAAAAGAAATCAAACATAATAGACTGTTTCTAATGTGATAATCTGAGAGAGGACATAGCACACTGTGGTCATTTTACTCTAATACATTGCAGTCTTTCTGACTTCTTTCTTCATTTCCCTTTTGAATTTTTAAGCTTCATATTTCTGCTAAAGGTGACAACAATTGCTCTTTTTTTTTTTTAATGCTTAATATGTATACAAGACCAACTTCCTCCTGTTAGCAGAGATGGATGGCAGTTGTGGTAGGCAACATCTATCACCAGGGAGATGGAGAGGAGCACTTCCCAAGGGTGATTCAGGCCATCTGATGTTTGGCCTTTGGAGAGGCCTGACAGTCTGATCTTGGCATTAGCTGGAAAGTAGAAGAGGGTCACTTCCAGCTTAATTCCTCTCAATTAAATATAAGCGGGGATAACATGGGCTCCAATATAAGTGCAATATTCTAGTAAACTTACATGCAGTAAGCAAATTTGACGTGAAAATGTAGTACTGATAGCACAGGATTAGTTAAACAGTGGTGAGCTGGGAGTTGTCTCATCTACATGCATCCATCTAAGAGTTAATCATCTAATCCAGGGCAATAATCTAAATTTCCCTTATAGGTGCTAGAGACTGGCTTCTCTAATGGATAATTAAAATTCTAGAATGGATTAATAACTCACAAGATGATGGGCCTAGCCCAAATGTATTTAGAACATGATTTATTAAGTCATGACGTATAAGTTAGTATTTCTGTAAGTTACAATTTTCATAGCATTAATGTACAAAAAATCCAGAATACTATGGTTCTACTCAGAGGGTTAACAGAAAAGCACTAGGCATGCTGATTACATTGGTGTATCCAAACTGCTTTGCTTTTTTAGCCAGTGTTTGCTGATTTTTTCAGAAAATTCTTGAAAAATTTCAAGTTTGAAATAATTTAAGTGTTGTTGTTTAAGAAATTTCTATAACCAAATTAATCTTATTTTTAGCTCAACTTATCACAGGAATAGTATGTATCATTGATGCAGTGTAAGTCTGTAGTTATCAATTTTATTAATTCCACAAGTGATTACAGAAATCTCTCTTTTTTTAAGTACTTACTATAGAGCTTACAATGGTGGCATAGGTGACTGAGACTGTCTTTCTTATTGGTAAACAAACAATATTGTAGTTTCAAGGAAGTCCTAAGAATCAGCTTTTCAGTTTGGTAGTGTACTAGTTAGGGGAAAGCTATCTCATTACATGCATTGTGTAAATCATCTTTGTAGATGAAGATTGTTCATATTAATGAACATATTCTTTTTCCTTGACATTGTAGCAGAAACTGTTTACTTGTTAATGAACAACCAATACATTAATTTGCTTCAGACTGTTAGAGGGGAAAGTGAGATTCCAGTCATTGACAATGTTATTGCTTTACAGTAGCCCTCATCTAATTTAAATGTGGTGCATACTACAATAAGCAAAGCCAAACCTGTGAATAAACTCCTGAAAAAGCCTGGTGGGTCTTTATTCAGTTGGGTGCTCGCATACAGTAGCATGTGACAGAAGGAAGGCTTTCAAGAATTGTTGAAATGAAAGCGATATATCCACAAATAAGACCTAAATTGCAATCCTTTCCCTATGGGGCATATATGTTTGAAAAGAAAAAATAAAGAAAAGAAAAGAAAAATTGGCTCTGAGGTTTGCAGTGCTACTATATTACCACAGGGCAAGTACATTAAATCATTGTTATTTGCTAGCCTGGGGTATATGTTAGAAAATGGCATCTTTTTTATTTAGTTTAGATTGTGGGCAGGGAGAGCTTTCCTAATGTTATTGCAGTGCCTGCTAGTGCTGCCATTGTTAAGTCCGTGTTAGTATTTCCATTATAAACTCTTGGTCTCAAAGGTTTTTAATTTGATTGTAAAAATTCGCTTCAGGCAGAAACTTGGCATACAGTTTTTCAGCTCAGAGTGATTCTTTTTCTAAAATATGAGAGAAATCAACTTGACCTCTTCAACATTTATTTTTTAAGTGTACACAAACATTCACAGACACCAAGGTGGTTTTGATGCTGCTCATTTCAGATGAGTTACGTTTTCAAGCATATCTTGCAGGTTTTAGCTACAAAGGTGACAGCTCAGAACTTTTGGGCATTTTGAAAACCAGGGAGAAAACTCGGTGATCAAGAGCAGAAATGTCCCACATGTGGGAGAGTTTTATTTTGACGTGAAAAGCATTTAAAGTTTGCACAGTAATGGGTATGTATATACCCTGCTGAGTGCTTATGTAATTCCTAAACCCATTAGTTTAACTCATTCCATGTAGAAAGTGCTAAGTGTGAATATACTGAATTTCCCTGTAAGATGGGGTAAAGAACCAGTTCTATCTTGTGTTTTATAGTAGCACCATGGACAAAGCTGACAATACACCGGCAAAAAGGGTCCATGAAGTGAAGAATCAGAGGGACATGTTTTCTCTTAAGGGAAAAAAAAATAGTCTGAACAAGACAGAGTTGAAAGCTCACATTGAATAAGAGATGTAATAAAAGCCATTTAAAAAGCATAAAGTATGGAATCATTTGAAAACTATAAAAGTGCAAGGGAGCCATGCAGTGTGGTGAGTCCATGCACGGAGCCAGTCATCTACTGAGCTGGAGCAAATTTACAGCTACAAACAGGCATAATTAATACACAAATCAAACACACCCAGTGGCAGATGGAACTGAAATCCTAGTTCTTTTAGCAAACATAGTGCAGACCTCTTCCTCATATATTCACTAAGTGAGACCGTGTGCAGCTATTTGAAGTAGTGTTGCATACAGGCTAGGGGGGAAATTAGGTGTTCAGAAAATGGCTGCAAATTGTTTTTAATAGCAATTCTGCAACATGCTTCTACCTCAGTGAGTCCTTTTGGGAAATGACAGCTTTCAAAAAGTGATACCTATGCATTTTTTACTTGTCTGCATATATACTTGGATAGCCCATGCCAAATGGCTTCAGTAAGAATTGAGTTGCTATATTGAGGCTTCATGTTGCCTGCAGCCTGCTGCAGCAGGGGCCAGAGGAAGGGACAAAGTATCCATGAAATAAAGAATTTGTGGATTGACCCACCTGTAATGAAGATGTCTTCCTAATCCTTCTTAGTGATTGACTTGAGTGATAAACCGCAGTGCTCAGTCATGACCACAAGTATTCTCCGTACCTAAGTGGATGCAGTTGGGCCGTTTTCTAGGCACCCACCTACAGTGCTGCACATTTTGTCAAGCCATGTGTAAATATCAGGTTGGGAAAATAACTGTTTACACCAAATGATAGAGCTAGCAAAAGCATATAGGAAGTGATTAGCCATGACAAATGTTGACTGACCTTTGGAAGATGGTTTCTGACCAACTGTCAGACAGATTCTTGAGAGTTTTTCCGATAGAACCGTTGGAACCAAGAAACTCCAACTGGTTTTTAGGTGCAGCTTGATCTGTTTATGAGAAACTTTCTTACTGAGGTGTTTAGGATACATCCTCATATGTGTTTCCTGTTGTAGGAAGACTCTGGACTCAGAAAGCCAGAAGATACCTTTATTTCTGTGTATCTAGCAGATTTTAAGGTTGGCAATGAGTTATTCAAACACATCCCATTTTGGGTCTCTGGAGGAAAAAAAGCAGTGATGAAAAAGAAGCTTAGCTTACTTGTCTAGAGTTACTCTCAGGAAGAGCTGACATTTCTGCTATGAGTATTACTGCTGCTGCTATTACTACTATTTCTACTACCACTACTGCCATTGCTGTTCAGAGGTAATTACTTTTTTTTGACCTATGCATCTCCATTAGGTGTCTGGAATGCGTCAAACCTGCTAATAAGACAAGTAGGGTCTTATATAAATAAAAGCACCTATAAATTTATTTTCTTTTCAAACAGAATGTCCACAGCTATCAAAGCCGGGGTCCATCATGTGGTGGGAGTTTAAAAATTGAAAAGACAGATATTGGTAAATTGAAAGAGAAGATTATTTGTAAGGTATAAATACAATGTCCAAGGGAATTCTTGATGCTGTATCTTGCAAAGCAGAGTGATAACTTTTTTTTTCTCTTCTGAAAATCCAAACATGTAGGAAAAGGCAAATAAAACTTTAAGATATGAACTTCTGACAATTGGTGTTTATCATTAATCTTAACTAGGTGTAGTCTTTGTGAAATTGCTTCATTGTAATAGCGAGTTAGAATTTAAAGTAGATAACATCAGATCTTGACAACTTTTGCCATTGACAGTTAAGGAGTGGGTGGAATCAAATTGACTGACTGATGCTACAAGAGGAAATAGTTCAGGAGAGCCATTTCCAGAGAGAGTTGATGTGAACAAGAAGGAAGTAGGACAACTCTTGAGTAATTCCCAGAGGCACATTTATCACTTGCTGTTTATGCTGCTCTTTGGTGTCTTATCTGAGGGGAAAATAATTACTTAAACTGGTCCAAGGTCAAAGACATACCCCCTAAAACTTATTTTTAATTTTATTAAGGAATTAATAATAAGCTTTTATTACTCTGCCTGAAAGGAAATTGTTAAAGGATTACTTGAGTGTGAAATTAAATAGCACTTTTCTTATGCATACTAAGAAGCCATATAAGGAAGTAGTGGCCTTTAAACCAATTTCTAAATTATTTCAATTAGAAAAATTTTCATTTTATTTGAAAAATAAACTTAGGAATTGCTACATGATTTGAATGGCGTAGATGAATCTTTAATTTTCAAGGTACTAATTAAATGATTTCTATATGGTGCATATTCATGCAAAAATAAGTTGGTAAGCCAAGTGGGCTTTTTCGAGATATTAGTGAACAGAAATGAGATCTGATATTATCACCTTAACTTATGAGCTAAGTTTTTAACTTGCTCCTTACCTTGACATGAAGTATTTGTTTTAAGTAGGTAATAGAAGAGTAGAAAAGGAAAAAAAATTACTTAATACTTCAGCTCTAGTCTCAACTTCTGTTGAGTTCATGTTTCTTGAACAGAGAATCATTAGAATATATTTCAATTTAGTCATCACGAGCAAGCCACTGAGGAGTTAGATCCAGCTGCATTCCTGAGGAACTGTGCATAGGCTTTAAATATTAGTCATGCGGCCACATCCGAGCTTTCCCACATAAGCCTCTGCACCAAAGTGAGTTTTGATGAGCATGGTTATAAAAAAAAAAAAAGTCACTGTTCAGAAAGTTCTCACTTTGTGTGTTAATTTCCCAGCACAGGAGGTGAGTTTGGATAGGTGTATGGAAATTGAATACAGTGGTGGACTGACAGACTTTGTGTCTAGTGCCCTTCAACACTCTATATACCAAGTCTCATGAGAAATGTGAATACTATTTTACAGTGGAAGCCTGCTAAATCCCACTAATGACTGGAAGTTTCATTGTAAATGGCTGGATTTTGGGAATTAGCAGGTGAATGGAGAAATACAATAAAGGATCAGAGGATAATGCATGCATAGTGTACTTTTTCATTTGTTCTGACAATTGATTTAGTTTTAATTTCATACTTCATACATTATCAGCAAGTGTGCTGGAGTATAAAAGCTACAAGTGGGGAGTCAAAGTAATATGAGATCTCACCAGGGCTCTCTGATTATTTTTGCTGAAAGGCAGGAAGAGTGCTATTTTATTTATTTGTGACATAAGCCAAATGTTCCCAGAGAAATCACAGAATCACAGAATATTCTGGGTTGGAAAGGACCCACAAGGATCATCGAGTCCAACTCTTCAGTGAATAGTCCATGTTGATAAAAGCATGTATTTTTTCCTCCTCTTGTTTACAAGTTAATGGTTTCCATTTAACTGCTGGTTCATGGAATGATTCTTGATGCAGGAGGTAGCTGCAGAACTAAAGAGTCTGTCAGGAAATGTCTGTCTGTCTAGAATTTTTTTTTCCCCAGGGATTATAAACTGACAACAGGGTTATAGGTATGTGGTACTGTCCCCTTTGGACTTTCTCTTCCCAAAGACTTTGTTCTCCATCTTATTGGCAGCACAAGTTTTTGGCATGCTGAAATGAAGCCCAGTGAATTGTGAACACCATAATCCTTTGTGAACCTTCACTGTCAACCCTTTTCTCCTCTGCTCCCTTCCAGACACCAACAGCTCATCCAGGCTGTTTGTTTCTCTCTCCTTCCTACACTCCTCTTCTCTGGTGTGGTGCAAATACTGTACATCCATGTGTAAAACAGAGCAGAGAAATAAAGAAGCTTTACCCTACATTAATTACCTGGTTCCGTTCATTGCTCCATGCATCAGCATGCAAGGAAAAAGCGTGTAAGACAAATGACTGCTGCAGTGGGAAGACAGGACTACTTTCAACAGAAGTCGTGGCTTAAATAGTAAATGATAGTAAGGGGTAAGGTCTCAAAAGTGTGTGTTGTGTCTATCAGGATCTACACTGTTGTTCTTTATATCTGGATCTTTCAAGGAACTTTCATTTTGAATAAACTGAAAGAGTAGGGTGATGTGAAAAAATACTGCAATTACAAAAGAAGAAAGACTTGGAGGAAGTTGGGGCACAATCACCTATCTTTAAACATTACATACACTCAGTAAAACTGGGACTATGTGGAGAAGAGGCATCATGTGTTGTCTCTACGTTACCTCTGTGATTTAGGTTTTTCCAGTGCTTTGTGAAGGACAATGATGGAACACATGCATGGACTCCTCATGCAGTCACTTGCTCCCAGATGATAGATGACACACTGCTTTATTATTTGTTGCCGCTTAACCTTTGAGATGGGAAAAGGCAGTTGCTGAAAACCTTAAGCCTGGATGCTGCCTCGGTTGTAGCTTCTTGCTCTGCCCCAGAGCTGCTCTGGCTGGGCCATGTTTTCCACTTGGCTTGGTAGAGGTAGAAGGCTAAACCCTGGTGTGTTGTGTGCCAGCATTTGCACTGCTGGTCTCTGCCAGAAAATGCCAGCAGCTGTGGAGCTTCTCTTCACTGTACAGTCAGCAGCAGCTTCTGCTGATGCCTGAAATACCATTTAGTCTGGCTAAATGAAGGCCAGTGAAATTCTCTTTTTGAAAGATACTTGAATCCATGATCATATCGAAGTACACACTTCTGCAAAGGGACTAAAGAATGCAGCTATTGGTGTTGGTTTGTTGCCTCTGCGCTGGCTGCAAGTAAATGCCAGACAGTAAATGGGGCAGCAGACATTAGGCAGCAAATGGAAACCCCACGGCCAGCTTGCAAATCAGTAGTACAGAGTCATAACCAAGTCTTCACTGGAAAGCACTTGGATTTGGGTTTGGGGTTTTGCTTTCATTCTTCTAATCAGGAAGCATGTTCAAAACTCCAGCTTGCCCTCTGTTCCTAGTTTCAGTTATGTTCAGGGAAGTGGGACTTTGGAAACGTGAAACTGAAAAAGGAAAAGATTAGTAGTGTTACATCAAAGAACTATCCAAGTCTTATCATGATTCTCCTGTTTGGGCAACAGGCAGATAAGGAAGATAGGATCTGGATTATGTCCAGCAGCTCATTCTGAACTGCAGACAGATTGAACTCTAGGCAGAGAAATCACCTGAACAAAAATCTTGGTAATTCACTATTTTTTTTCCCTACATGTAACATGGAGTTTGGTATTGTTCTGTTATGTGCAATTGCCATGTATATATACCATAATGTTTCAGGATTTCCCCTAGATCGTTACTCTTTTATACCAGGTCTGGATAAGACAAACAAAACACAGGTAACAAATTTAATGAATTGCATTACAATTTAAAAGTTAACCTTCTAGCGGTGAGACAGTTGTCTGTTATGAGAGGTCGCTGGATTTTTAATCAAAAACATGAATTTGCATGTATTTGTTTGAGCAGATACTGAAGTTTTAAATATATCAAGTTTAATTACGCAATATAGTAAAAAAAGGGCGTATCTGGTCCAACGCTTCTCGAATTACCTGCATTGAAGGAAATCAATTTATTCTTTTCTGTTAGGCACCTGAAAAGATAAATTCACTGACCCTGAAAATATATCTCTTTTTTTTTTTTTTCTTGGCCACATCCGTAATCCTTCTTTCTTAATATCTGAAAGAAAGTCATAATTAATACACCACTAGAGAGTTTTCATTATTTCTTCAGAATTGCCTCTTAATTTACTAGATTAGCCTGATTAAGTAATGAATTTGTCAGTTCCAGTTTTTTCTTAAGAATATGAAATATCTCATTTTTGACCAGGCGACACTAAATTAAACTGCAACTGAGGAAGATGTTTGGCCTAGATTCCTTTTGTTAAAAATTCTTTCAAACTATTTCCTTAATGCACACCTAATTACTGAAGGCTGCAGAGCCCCACAGGCCCTCTCCACCTCCTGATTTTGCAGCTGCAGAGCTGGAAGCAAAGCACGGTGGCCCAGCACGCTGTTTCCCCTGCAATGGTAGCCACAGCACAAAGAGAGGAAGTTCCTGCAGTTGTGGTCCCTTCCCCTGGCTGAAGGAGGAGAAAACCCAGTTGTTCCTTTTTCGCCAATATAGGACCAATTTTCTGTGCATCAGTGAAGAACACTATCCTTCCCTGTGGCAGAAAAGTTCTATATTTTTCTGCATTCATGTTTTGAGAACTGTGTTGGTGTTTTGTTGTTGCTAATAGAACACCTGTAGGTAATTAATTATTGTATTTTCTTCTAATTCATCTGTAGGAAACGAGAAAGTATCATACATTTCTCTTTTTACATCCGGAGAAACTGGTCTTTGTTCCCTGCAGTCTTTGCCGTTTAATGCAAATGGATCTGTTAAGTAGCTAACTTACTGACCGCAGGTATTAATGTGCTCAGTAGCCTAATTTGTGTAGAATATGGAGTGATTGCCATTAAAGTGTCAACCTTTATCCCTTATAGTAACTGTGCTTGGAAGGGAGGCTGGTAGGTTCCTACTTGGACTCAAGGTTGATGGTACCATAATTTCCATGGGTAGAAATTTTCTGAGGCCATTGGAATTGTTTAATGACATTGTATTCCCTGTATGGGAATGCAGAACAGCAGAAAGTGACTTGTTCTGCCCTGAGTCTGCTGATAAAACCCTGGGAGAGGAACTCAGTCAGTCTTTGGAGCTTGAGTGGGATGGAGACTGATACAAAAATGTATATACATGTATATAATAGATGGAAAAATCCAAACCACAAATAACCATGTGGCACTGAAATTCCTAGAGACCAGCAGTTCACAGATCAAGAGAACATATCCAGTGAAGAGTGATGAGCTGAAAAGGAGAGCAAAAAAACCCGACACACTGTGAACAAAGAAACTTTCCTGATTGCAGGGTTTCAGTGGCTCGTGGTCTAAAAGGTTTGGCGTGGTAGGAGTCGGTGAGGGCCAGCCAGCTGCTCTGGCTGCAGAGCATTTCATGCTTCATGGGCGTACAAATGATGCAGTGATGATGAAATTCAATACTATAAGGGGAGGAGCGGTCAGCTGGCTCGCATGGACCATGCCAGCGCAGGGGTTGTCCCAGCTCACCGCTTTGAAGGACTAGACTTCATGTTTTCTGCCTGATTCCCAAACCCGTGGATTTTTCTTTTAGGCCAACAGGAGGCTGCTTGTGCTTTAACCTCCTGTCTGCAGGTCTGATGCTGTGTTGCTCTACAGGGTTATGCTCTGCTCAGGGGGAACTTCACTGCAGGCTGGTACAGTGGAAGCCATGAAACACATCGAATGAATGAAGAGTTTTAAAAAGAAAGCTCTAACAGCCTCTGGTGGGCATGTGCAATTATTGGTGTCCAGAAACTATTCAACTTGCCCAAATCACAGGAGCAGCGTGTGGCATCTCTCTGACATCAGCATTGGATTAGTGGACAATTTTATGTCTTTGAAGCAGAGCATAGACATACTGCAACTCTTCAAAAAAACCCCCAAAAAACCAAACAAAAACACCAAAAAAAACCCCAAACAAACAAACAAACAAACAAACAAACAAACAAGAAAATGAGCTGTCAGTTGAATAGCAAAAGTTTATGAAATGGACAAGATCTTGTTTATTTGTTAATTTTTATCTTGTGTGAGGTGTTCTTTAGAGAGGCAGTGATCTATGGTGGCAGCCAGCGGAACCAGGAGGCTGGTCTGCTGAGCAATAGAACCCAGAGAAACAAGGAAACTGCTGAAAACAGCAAGGAACAGACATGGCCCAAGCTCAAGGATGATGGAAAGATTATGTGGAGGAATGAAAAGGGCACTGTAGAGTTTGCTACAACCAAAAGTGAGTGGAATTGCCTGAAGCAGCGACTGAGAGTAGGGATCTGTCTGCAAGGATGCAGTTGGCAGGAGGAGGTGTGTTAATAAATCCTTTTTATTTCTGTTCTCTCTGGCATAAGCACTCTGAGCTTAAGATAAGATGGCTGGCCTGTATCTGGGTAGTTCGATGGCTCCTTCTTGGACCTTCTTCCTGAAAAGAGTAAATTTTGATGGAGCTAGCTCAACACTGAACCTGAGTTGAGACAGTGACATTCAGGGAGACCTTGGCCCTTTCCAAAAATTTACTTGTTTTCAAGCCCTTGTGCCCTGCCTCCTCTCCGCCACCCCAGTGACTGGGTGCCACTGCCCAGTTCAGAGAGAGGAGAAGAATGTTTCTTTGCTCTCCCATTTCTGAAACAAAAATGAAAATCAGGCAAAGGCAAAGCTTTCAAGGCCTATTCAGCCCAAGCACTTTCAGCTACAGCAAAGCACAAGAGGCATATGGGTGATGCACATGGGCTGCCAACTGAAAAGGATAAATTCAAAGTAATCTCCAGAAACTCTTTCATGAAAAAGGTAACAGAGACAGAAAAAGTGAAACATAATGATGAGAATTTGGAGTAAAATGGCCATACATTTCAACGTGAATGTACAAAAGGCAGCAAGTTCTCTCATGCAGCTGTTTCCCTGGGACAGCAAGGGTGTGTGCTTGTCCCTCCAGTGGTTGGGGTTACACTGCAAAGAAGTAATGGAAATTTAAGCTTGTCAGAATATTGAAGGGGATGGCTAGAAATCAATCATCAAATGCTTTTTGGACTTACTTGAAGTCCAAATATGGAAGAAAAATCTCCCATAGGACTTTCATTCAGTCTCACATGTGCTGTCTTTCATGTGTGTCTTAAATTGCTCTCCAGTGAAGCTCCTGTGCCCCCAGAGCTCTCAATGTACCACCACCTGCCAGAATCTATGGAGAAAAATTCACTAGTTTGGTTGCCAGAATACCATTATTTTAACTCTTACCTCTTTTCCTCTCTGCCTGTCCTACTGTCATCCTTACCCACTCCTTCCTTCATAACCTGTTGGCTGATTTCAACCAATTTGGAGAGAAGAGGCAGAATGCTCAAAAATAGTTGAGGACATAGAAGTATTGTGAAAATCAGCAGCTGAGAGAAGCCTAAATTGGCTGTTGGCCCTTGTGCCAGAGAGAGGTGAATGGGAGCCTGCAGTGCTCCTGCCAAAGGAGTAGCTTGGTGGTTGTACCCAGCTGCCTTTGTGCAAGGGGTGCTGGGCCATGATGGCTGAAATGATGGGTGGAGAGCTGGCTTTGAGCAGCAGACAGTAGGATGGACCTTCACAATCAGCTTTTGCAGCTTTGGTGTCACCTTCTCCCCCTTACAGATGGAGGACTTGATCTCAATGTCCTGCAATAGAGCTGAATGGCAGGAAAGCCCTGAGAAGAAGCAACAGCTCCCTCATCTTTTCCCCCCTCTGTTTCCCACTTACGTTTCATCACTGACTGTGAAGGGATGTTATTATCCTTCCTCTTTTTCTGCAAGAGAGAAGTACCCTTTTGTCTTCCTTTTTAGTGTCTTGATGTACTGAAATTAGAGGTGAAAAGGCCTGCTCCTAGATTTCTTGCCCTAAGTTGAATTGTATAATTTTGATCTTTCCAGCATAGAATGGGCTGTTCTGAAAATTTTTGACCATGAGTGCAATGTTTATTGAAACAGACCTTTTCAATATTTGAGTCTTGTGAATGTCTGTCCTAGTTGTAGTGGCTGGGACCAGTTTATCACTGTGTGGGTGCAACAAACTGTGTATTCTATACCCTCTCTGCCATTTATCATGAACTGTTAACGATGCATTGTTTGCAGCAGCTCCCAGGACACACCTGACGCCTCAGGCTATGAACTGGGTGCATGAGAAAACAGAGATAAGAGAGTTCCCTGTCTTCACACCAATGATTCAGGTGTGATAACTCCCCTCCGGGAGTCATTAGCACCTTCACACCCAACCTGAGGGGTCATGTCTGCTAATGGGCCATCAAGTATCCCAAAATATCCTGTGATTCACAGAGTAAATCACCCACTGTGAAACCCTCACCCTGGGGGAGGCACTGGGCATTCCCATCTGAACACAAGCATATATAATCTTGAGGCTTGGGGACTTGAGGCATCACTCTTCAGGTCCAGCAGAGGACCAGAACCTCATCAGGACTGTGACCACCATTTTTTGACCAGACTGCATCCACCATCCTTATCAACAGGTTTCTTTTTCCTTTTGCTTTGGACTCAGGGTGACCATGTGGTGCTCACCACAGGGACTGATGGGCACCATTCTGTTCATGCCCTGGGGTGCTGGGTTTTGTGGACTAAAACTGATTTTCCTTTGCATCAGTGTATTTATTGTATTCTTTTTTATTAAATTGTAGTCCTGACTTCTAATATCCTTTGAGCTGGGTTAATTTCTCCTGCTGGTATGCCTTTAAACCAGTACAATGTCTTTTTTATAAAAGTATTCCCTTGTCTTAAAATTCTAATTTTCTTCTCAAAAGATACGTTGATTTTCCAGATAGCTTTTCTTAGAAGCTACTATTCAGCCCTTACAAAGAAAGGAAAAAGATCAGGGATTGGGAGAGTGAGGGGAAACCCATAAAACCCAACCCCTGAATATTTACGCATTTAGATTTTTTTTTTTTTAAATCCGCACAGGCTGACTAAAGAAGTGGCACTCCCTTCCAAGCCTCTCTGAACAACTCCTTGGCTAATGCTTATTAAGTTGGAGAAGGAAACCAGGCAACATACTGTGAGATGCTGACCCTATTGCTTGTCCTCATGCCATATGGCAGCAGAAGCTGGCATTACTTTTTGGCACTTGGACCAGAAACCTCTTTTGCCCCAGCCCACTGTTTTTTACAGAAACAGTTCTTCAGCCCTGACCATTAATGATGTGCATGTGTCAGATGACAATGCTCTAACCTGGGCACAGCACGAACACTATGAGGACAAACACATTACAGCGTTTAAGTAAAAAAAGGATTGTTTGAAGTGCTTTAATTTACCAGAAATGACTAAAAGGAATTCCACTCTGTTTTTTATAGGAGAAATTTGGCTGTAAAGAATCACTGCTCTGTCTAGTCTGGGCCACTGACTTTATCAGTGTGAATCCACCTCATATAGAAGTGTTATAAGCCTCTCAATGCTCTTCAGATCCAGTGTTAAATTCTTTGATAATTGTATCTTGAACTATTTGCCTTGGCAGCCTGATCTGCCAATAACCTTTTGAGTCAGGGTTTGTTTTTTTCCCCTCTGTAATCCAGTTTAAAGGCCCTTTACCTTAAATTTAAGTTTGTGTGTGTCTCCCTTGTCTGTTTTTCCTGCTGAGCCCTCAGGTTTATAGGCTGAGTCATTCCTACCTGATGCTTCTTCAAATTCTTGTTTTGTTTGTTCTGCTAACTTAAGCAGTATATTTCTGTTTCATTCATATACAAGGACTTAAAATGGAAGAAACTCGTTATCCTCACCATTTGTTTTCCCACTTCGTCATCTATATAACTTGCCATGTAATTCAATTCTTTTCCAGTGTCCTCATTTGGTTTAACATGGAAAAACTGTATAGGGGATGTGAATTACCCAGAGCTTCAAAAGCAAGTTCTTGAATACTAATAACTCTGATTTTTTTATCTCCAGGATGATAGACTGCCAACTTCCAGATCCTTGAAATCCTTCATGCCAGTACGTTGCCATCCACTTCAGCTTGGCATTAGTCATGCTAATTTAATGACTTCTAGTTTAAATGTTTTCTTGTTTGTTTGTGTAGTAGGTCTTTTCCCTCTCTTCTCCTCCTTTTGTTTTTGATCACCCTTTTGATCGGCTGACAGATTAATTGGACAAGAATTGTTCCCTTGGCTTTCTGCAAATACTCCTTTTTGGAAGTGTGATCCAATTGGTGCATAACACAGACTTGGGAACTTTTGAGTCTGTTCAGAGTTTGTGTAACACAGCATGTCTTGTACCTTTGTGCCCCCTTTTTCTGCCTTCGAAAGGTCTGAGTTGGTCTACAAGCCTAATCTGAACAAGTGGTCAAAAAGGTATTTTGGTCCTTAACTCAGTTTGAGTAAAGGATTTCTGTCCTTCACTAACATTGTTTAACAAAAATAGACCTGCAATCCCTGTTTTATAATCTCCTGGTTTGCAACAGGTCAGAGCACCCACTTCCATCTCATAATTAAATGAGTGTGTCCACAAAATGCAGCTTTGTTACAAAAGAAAGAAAAATAATTCAAATAGTCAGAGCTTTCTGCTTAAAAGCAAAGAGACAACCAGTGAAAACAATTCGCCTTTATTCTAGATCCAAGAGCAGCTGCAAAGCTCAGAATACTGAGATTTGTTTTCCCTTTCTCATCTTCCTTTCACGAATCCATGCACAGTATGTGCCTCATCTTTCTCTGTGGAGGTTCAGGACCAGTCACTCAAAACATATTGCTGCCTCACTGATTGATTGCTATCTTCTCTGGACAAACATTAGTAATGAATTACACCCAAGCAGTGTGCTACAAGCATGCAGGCCTCTAAGTATGAAATTATGGAGAGTGCAGGGTTCAATAACAGATGCATTCCTCTCTGAGTCATACCAAGAAGCTACTAGGAGGAGCAAAGAAAGGGTTCAGACCCCATTTAGCCACAGTTCTGGTACTGACCAGTTACAAATAGCAGGGAACTTCTAATTTTTCTTTAGAAAATTATTCTTATAAAAGAATTAATTATATTTATCTATTACTAATGGCTATTCAATTAATATTTTAATACTGTTAATTATATTAAAATGAGTACTATAACTACTAATGCAATATGAATGATCCAATAAATTACTAGTAAAACAGCATAGCAGATAAAAGGGGTCTATGAGTAGAATAAAGAGGGATATTTGACAAGGGGCATAGGCTATTTGATGTAGGACAAGGGGCAATGGCTTTAAACTGAAACAGGACAGATTTAGATTGGATACTAGAAAGAAATTATTTACTGTGAGGGTAGTGAGACATTGGAGCAAGTTGCCAAGAGAAGTGGGGAATATCCCATACCTGGAAGTGCTCAAAGCCTTGTTGGATGGGGCCCTGAGCAACCTGGTCTAGTGGAAGGTTCCCTGCCCATGGCAGGGTTGGAACTAGGTGATCTTTAAAGTCCCTTCCCACCCAAACCATTCTATTATTCTACGATTCTATGGCTGATTCTGCTCATGGGGGTGAACAGACTGTCTCCTACTTCAGGCACAAAAAGAAGCATTTAGGAGCGAAAGACGAAGCCAGTCTTTATCCTTTTGGAGGTTTCAAAGGGCACATTTGCTATAGAAGCTAAGATATCAATTCAAAAAGGATACATGAGCAAAGGTAGAAACTGACTGTCATCTCATCAGGAAGTAAAGAGCATAATGGATTGATGGAATTGGGGAATTCTCTCATGTTACCTTAGTATAAGTAGATTAAGCATATTTTTGCTTTTATATTTTCTTCCTACATATTTCGTAAATATTTGTGGCTCTGTTGTCGGTTTTGAATATTATGAATAAATGCATCTTTTTGGTGTTGCTTACTCTGAGCTGAGGGAAGTGCAGACATCCCTCTCCCTGGCCCGTGGCAGGGCCAGCCCCAGCCCTTGACAGGTGATCTGTCTCTCCTGCACCTTGTCTACTGCATCCAGCAGCAATGTAGGTGCAGTGCCGTGCTCCCCATGGCATGCTGTTTACATCCCAAGTGTCCCTGGAGCTTTAGCCTTTGTGGACCTCTGAAATCTTGTGCTAGCACTAATGTCAGCTGGGGACTCTAGATGAGGTCCTGAGCACCATGGGTGTCCCAAATCAGAAGGATGCTGAGAATGAATGTTGGTGCAGTTCTGTGTCCCTCATGGTATGCTTTTTCCAGACCCAGTGACCCTAGAGCTGTAGGCTTTGTGGCTTCTTGAACCCTAACCTTAATGGCAGCAGGGGCTGAGAATGAGGACTCCAGCAGCATTGGCTGTCCAGTTCGGTAATGTATGGAGGCAGCAATGTTGGTGCAGTGGCATGTTCTCAACGGCATGCCTTTTCCAAGGTTCTTGGAGCTGAAGCCTGTGTGGCTTTCTAACAGTAACCCTAATGACAGCTCAGGGCTGAGGCCAAGATCCCCAACATCATGGGTGTCCCAGATTAGAAAGATGTGGAGTGACCAGTGCTAGTGCAGCTCTTCTGGGATGCCCTTTCCAGCCCCAGGACTCTTGGAGCTGTAGACTTCGTGGATCTCTGAACTCTAACCCCGTGGCTCTGGACTGTGGCTGAGGTTGCCAGCTCCCACTCTCAAAGTTTGTATTCTGTGACTGGTAAAGTTTGCCAACTCGAGCAGCACACTGTGCAAGTATTGCTTTCTCCACACCTTCTAATCATTTTGGCCTCTCATCTTTCTGGGTACCTCAGCCCCAAACCCAAAATTCCATTAAGGGTTGTGGTTGGGATTTCCATAGGCCCCAGATGTACAGCTCCATGGACAGTGAGGTTTTTATTGTCTTGTTCTAAATAAAGTGCCTTTATGTGGAGATGTCTGTTTCTTTAGCTGCTTCATGGAATTTTTTTTTTCAGGCACTTTCTGTTTAGCTTCCCATGAAAAACCTCTTGCTTTTATACTTTTTTATTTTAGGGATAAATGGAGGTAATAACTTTAAGGCATTGCTTTATATCTCTTGGTCTTTATCCTCTGCTCTCCTCTATTTTTTGCTAAAATGCTGTTGCAGAGATTCACTGCATCCAGAAGCAGTAATTGGCTAACATGTGGAAAGGCTATTTTAGGTAAGGGGGATGCATATTTCATACCTTTTTATATTCACCAAGTCATGAATGCAGCAGTTTCTGATAGATGTGGGCTGACTTTTGTGACAGACATGGCTGATTATTGTTTCATGTGGAAACTGGGCAAAATTCTGTTTTTTATGTCATGCTTCACACCTAGATTAACTACAATGGTTTTATCGTAGTTTAATTTAGTTTCTGGTTTGTTCACTCCTGAAGAGCTATAAAAACAAAACATTGTAAGGGGCACAACCCCTGTAGAAAGGAAAACACAGGAAGGTCTTGCACTAACATCTGTAAAATACTAGTGCTGTGTTCAGTCTTGCTTTAAAAAAAATTCCTTAAAATTTTCAAGTCTGTATTTATTAAATAAGTATAAGTCTTCTATTAATTTGCTTGCTGCTTCTTTGCAAGTAAATATATATATATAT
>VWZG01001380.1:799820-880275 GCA_013396735.1 Grallaria varia | reverse complement strand
TGAGAATGCACACAGAATCAGCCCCAAGGAGCAAAGACAACGCAGAAAGAACCGTGCCTCACCAACACCGCCTATGGAGACTTTCTGCTGTGCATTTTGCAACTGGACTTGCCTATCTCGCATCGGCCTCTTTAGCCACCAGTGCGCTTGCAGCAAGCATGGGCAGAGCCCTTCCCAAATCTTCGTTCGCGAAGCCGAGCCATGATAGTCAAAATATTGTTCCCTCTTTTTATGCGCAATATTGAGGTGATGAGTAATTACTGAATCAGGTAACCGAGTTGGAAATGCTTTTAGAGAAAATACACTTTTTAGTAGTGGATGTACCACAACTTTAAACGAGTCTTTCTAGAAACTTTGTGCATTTACTGTTCATAAAAAGAAGAAGTCTTACGCAGCTTTACCAACTAGTGATTTTTTACCAACTGTGACTTTTGTGTGGCAAGATGAAAAAAGCAGTCACCTGGTACAATAGCAAAGAGAACTTGTCCCATTATGTAAAGATTATAACTGAAGGCACCTTGATTCATTACATTACTGAGCTCCTTAAGTATCTCACTCTAAGGAAAGTTCTCTACAGACTTGCCTCTGCTGTGATGTACGTTTTCCTCTGAATTTTTAGTTCCTTTCAGCACATCAGCAGACACCTTTTGAAGACTTGATACAGAGCAAATACTTTGCAGTAAATGGATTATCATTTCTGTGATTACATTCTGATCTCTTGACGGGATTTCTCTGGCTAATAAATCAGAGGTTGTAAATTGGGGTCTGTATTTGTTTTGGTGATGAGTAGAATTTTGCTGTGTCAGTAGATAATGCTGAGTATCAGTAGCTTCAGAACTTACCACAGGTAGGGAAAATGTGCTTTTTTTTTTTTATAGTAACATTTCACTTAGACAATATGAACAAACTTCCTAATTAATTTAACCCAGGCCTATCATTGATTAAACTAATTACCTTTTGATGAGCATTTGGCAGCAATCCAGTGGTGAATGCCTTTTTAAACTGCATTTCACTAACTATTTCTTTGTAACAAATGGTATCATTGTCTGGAATCCTGGTTTTGATTTCTTTGTTTTTCACTCTCCATGCTACTTGTGCAGCATGGAAGAAAAGTAACATAACAGAATTTGTAAAGTGAGGTCATGGGATCTCTGGATTCCCTCTTTTGCACCAAAAAGGAGAAATTATTTAAGTGGCATAGGGATTATCCCTGTATCCTGAATTGAAAAAACTATGAGTTCAATTGGCGGGGAGGGGGGACGGGGGATGACGGGGACATACACACACCCCCCAAACCAAAAACCTAATGCAAAGAATCTTTAGGATGAAGGGATATACTAGATGTGGAGTAGTCAGTTTAGAGAAACTAGTGTCTTGTGTAAGACAGTAAGTATTCAAACCAGGCATGAAATCACTACTAGAAGATTTGAAGTACTCTTCACAGCTTGTACCACAGTGCCTTTGGGGAAAGGAGCTCTGTTCTGCAAGGAGCTGGATGAGTAGTTCAAAGTCAAGAGGAGTGGGTTTTCCCAGAAGGCAGCTTCCAAATCATGACAAGAAATAAAAAATGGTTGGAACGGTCTTATTTCTTGTGTACTGACTTGCAAACTTACATGTAACATTTAAATCCTGGTAGGATCAAATTACTCTGGTACTGATCAAATTACTCTGGTACTATTTGTGACAGTTGGAAGAGAAATAATTAAGTATCCCTTAAAAAGTTAAGAAGCTTCCATTTCTTGCTCTTGATTGTATTTCACAATGGAGTTGTGTCCATAGTTGTCAGGCAACATGTGAAAGAAACTTTACATAATGAAATGTACTGGAGAACTTTCTGTACAGCGCCATGAGTAGAAGGCTTGAATTACCCTGTTTTAGTCTAACATTTGGGAATGACTGTGGTTAAGGAAGATAACATTGAAGACAGTTTAGAGTATCCTAATATTTGTTGTCTTGACCGGTTCTTGAGGAGTTAATTTACTGAAGTATTCCCTGGAAGTCCAAGTATAAATTCTCTCTGGAAGTCAGCTGCAATAACTCCCTGATTCCCTGAGGATGGCAGCCGTGACATGTATACTGAATTGCCAGGCTTTGTATTTATCTCTAAGTGATTTTACAGGTGAGAATTAGACTTTTCCTTTCTGCTGGCCGTGTCCTGGCCTTTATTTGTTTGTTTTGTTAGGATCTCTGACCTGAACCAATATTTTTTTTCCCTTTAAGTGCTGTGTCTTTCCGAATAATTATGTATTAAATAGCTTCTTTGTAGAAGAAACAAATGCAAATCTGCCTTGAAATCAGCGCTGATGAATAATCACTTAAAACATCAGATGGCATATGCATTTCCTTGTTTAATACCAACAATCTAGTTGTATTTTCCAAACATATTTGAGTTCAAACAGGAGCAACTACTCAGTTTGGAAGTTGTATAAAGCTGTTTTTTGAGAGGTTTGGTTTCAAAATGCGAAGTGATTTAAAAGGCTGTAAAAGAAGTATTGCTTTATTAAAGTTTGTCTTTGCCATGCGTAGCTTTAAGATACAGTTTTTCATAAACTCAGGAGCAAGCCTGCAGTCCAGTATCAGTGCAGCCACTGATACAGAACCTCAGAAATGGATTTGCAGGTACTCCTGACAGCTGCCTGCATCTAGAGGCCATTGGTCAAGCTGGTTCCCTTGAGGTCACTGATATCACACGAATATGAGGACTAGGTGAACATTTGTTTTTCTACTGCTCCACTACTACAAGTCAGAGTGGAATGTCTGCTCAGGAAAGGGCAGTTGTGTCCTCCATGGGCGTGTTTCAGATTTCTTCGTTCTTTACAATAGTAAAGCTGTTAGAAACATCTGAGCCTCTGCCCCCGCCTGCTTTCCCTTGATCACATGGGGGTAGTGCTCAGTTTGTGTGATAGTATGCTGGGGAAAAGGCTACACAAGTGGTGGTCTAACGAGGGACTAGAGCTATTATAGAGCAGTAAAACTGCTTCGCATTTTAAACCATGTCAACAGAAGGAGGAAGGAAAAAGCAGAAATTTCCTGGTGTGTATGTGTGGTGCTTGCCCTTTTTCTCCACCGTATTTTTCTGTGTTTTCCACTTGATTCCCCTTTTTCTATCAGTTGCAAAATTGTGTTGCCTATTGTTGTAAGTTAAGCTGTATATGTGGTTTAAAGACTCACGAATAAAATTCTTTGTAACTTGATTCTGTGAGGTGCTAAATGCCTCCAGTTAGATGCCGAGTGCTCATTGCAGTGTGGGATTAGGATTTTAAATCAAGTTTATGCACTGGTGGTCCTGTGATGCCTTCATGAATAACGAATAATGGTGAAAGAAGAGTGTTTGAAATGGCAAGAAGGTGGTATTTAAGGGACAGGACACTGAAATTAGGGTGTCATTGCCAAGGCATTTACAATGGTCAAAATGACATTTGACTCTTAAATCTGTGAAGATATTGTGGAAAGTTTTTCATCATGTGAAGTGCTACTTGGCTTAAAAAGAAAAGTCAGTAAGGGTCCATATTTGACTGGTTGGGAGATTTGTGGAACTTCTCATACTGTGTGTTTTGTTGCACAAGGTACCGAGCCCTGTCACCGACGTGTTTGTTCTACCTTTCTCCCTGAAGATAGAGCCATATGCAGTACAAGGTTTAGTTCCGAATTTTGGGATGATGTGCAAACGTTTTGGCGTTGAAGTTTAAGATGAGGCACGCTGGACTGAAGTGCCAAAGCAATGAAATAATGGATCTCTGGATAAATGTTGAAGAGCAACCAAAATATGCTTTATTGAAGCTAATTTAAGTCACTAGTTGAAACACAAGCATTCAAAGCAGGAATACCTTGAGGTGGTAGTGATGTTAGATTTAGTATGGTACTTAGTGCCTTCAGAATAGAACTCAGCACTCCACTTAAACCAAGGGAACTTGGTTTTTTTTGGGATGCTTGTCATCTCTGGGCTTGAGCCTGTTTCTCTATTACAGATTGGTTATAACTGCAGTCTTTGTAATAGGCAATTGTCTGCTTTAACCATCTCAAATGGTCTTAGGGCCTTTATTAAGTGCTCATCTGTTTGAAAGATAGTTCATGTAGTGTTTTTTCCAAATAAAAAGCTCAATGAGAATACTTGCTGTTTACATGATATTTATTTGCAAAATTGCATTGCGTGTTTTCTGGATTTAACTATACTACTATTCCAGTATGTCTGGGATTTGAAATAAATGGATCTAGGTTTTTGGGGGGTTTTTTCAGTGTAAATGCACCTTCAGGACTTCATGTTTCTTTCTTGCAATGAATGATGATGAATTCATCATGTTTTGTAGTAGAATTCTCTGAGTTCCTGAAATTGTTTGTGTAGGAGTGCTTTGAGAGCTGTTGCAGATTTTGCTTTGTGATTTCTAATAATGGCATTGTTTTTGTTTGATGCAGTTTTATTTATAGCAAATTAATAATTTTGTCATGAAAACTTGTGTAAACTAATAAGGTAGAATATGATATGAAATTTCTGCCTTCTTGCTCTTAATTACTTGTTACTGAAAGTGATTGTCCTGTTATATTGAGTTACAAGAGTGCTACAGAAAATGCTGCTAGGAGTTATTCACAGTTCTGCATAAGCAGTTGTGCTTTTGCCTGTTCCTTTAGGATAGTGAAGATGTCTTTGCTTATAGTGCAATAAAAAAGCATATGGCTCTCTGTGTACCCACAAGGAGAAAGACTCTTCAAGTCTGCATGGATTTTTCGGTAAGGAAGATGCTGAATGCCCTGTATATGCTGCAAGGGCAGCTGTGCACTGCAGAATGAAATGCAGAGCACTTGAATTTTATTGCAGCGCTGAGAAGGAATAGCTGGGGGTTGATTTTCTTTGACCTGGAAGTTGCAAGTGCACAGTGTAAAGCATTGAAATGGCAATTCCATCATCCATACTTTCTTCCACTGCCCTCAAGCCGCCCAAAATCCAAGCCCCAAAAGACTCCCCTCCAAGCATTGCAGCCTGAGTTAAATAATAAAAACAAAACAGCATCTGTGCTCGAGAGATGGCCAAGATGGAATTAGATTATTACTAGAAAGTAAACATTGTTCTGTTATCTTGAGGAAAATAGCCTTCAGCATATATGTTTTGTTTTCTAATTTGACCAATTTACACAAATCAATTTAATGCATTTTTTGCCCTTACCGTGACACTTGCATTCTCAGACACAGAGGGTCCCACCAGCAAGGGGAGAGAATGCAGCCAAGGAAGGGGAGAGATGCTCAGTGCTGGCTTCAAATGCTGAGAACTGTCATCTTCCTGAGACAATTCTTCTCAAACTGTGACACACAGCGAATTCTCTTTGGGATTAGTGGCACAATGTGTTATGGTTTAGTAACAGCTGGCTACAGATATGGATAGTAGGCTTGAAAACACAAGCTAAAGAAAGCCTGTGCTGAACTAGCTACTGTTTTCTTCCTAAGACTTGTCTAATCAATTGTATGGGTGAAAGTAAGGTCTTTGATTACTCCTTTGAGTCTTCTGTTGCTTACAGTGTCAGGCAGCTCTACTTACACAGGTTTTGCACTTGGTTCATTACAGTATCTATCCCACCCCCACCGTTACTTCCCTTTCCAGCCCAAATGTTTACCAGCTTTTGGAGTAACTTTGTGAGTGTTTTTTTTCCTTAGGTTTTAAAAAAGATTGAGTTCCTGTTTTTCTTTATGCTGTGGTAATTAGATTTAGTCAACAAAGATCATGACAGGTCTGTAACTGGTTAAAAGATAATATGCTTCTGAGCTGAGAAGGCGTTAAAAATTAGTCTAAATATCTTGGTCCTATGAATTTTGTTGTTGGAGATGGAAGGAAGCTTAGCAGGGGCTTCACTCCTGCATGGATGCAGCCCTGGTGACAGTTTTACATCTGAGCACCTGAAACTGCACTTTGAGAATCCATTTCCCACCACTCCCAAATTTAATGAATCTCTTTGCATCATGTGTAACAGGTGGGTTTGGAGGGAGGGTGTGTGTGCGCAGGCAATGAAGTGGGCTCCTACCCAACCTTCACTATTTCTTGCTTCAGTCCAGCTTGGGTGAGTGTTAGTGTAGATATGGCTTCACCAGATTATTCTGCTGTGCTCTTTGGTGTTTTAGGGTAGTGGGAGGTTGGACTGGGTAGCCATGCCATGTGTTTTTAGAAAGACTGTTTCATGAAAGGCCCACTAGCTGCAGGTAGATGCAATCAGATGGCTCTTTCAAGTTGTGCTTAAGGGTTAAATGCTGCTGATAAGAATTTATGCAACTGGGCAGAAATACTGCAAATGAGATGTTTCAGGCCACTGGTCAAGTGTTCCTTATAACTGGTGTATGAAAACCTTGCACAAAGGTGGAGATGAAAAGTTGTGACACGGATAAGTCAATAAAAGAAATCAGAATAATCTCAACAAGGCAGGGAAAAAAGGGTATTTGGTGTGCTGCAGTCTAAGGATGTTGATCCTGGCTGATGGGCTGGATGAAGCATCAAACTATGAACCAGGCAGTGTTTCAGTGGAGCAGTTGCTTTGGATTCCCTATTGTATTTGTGTAAAAATGAAAGATGTACATCATGCTGAAAGATTACTTACTTTAGGACTCTCATGTGACCTTGAAATTGTCTAACTGAAGATTTCTGCTAGAGATATCAAGTTGTGTTTGCAACAAAACTCAGTCTAAAGAACGCAAGGCCTGGTTGAAATATTAGAAGATCTGAGTACATAGAAATTAGTGTGAAGAAAAATCTGTGCAAAAGAACTGGAGAACAAAGAGAATGTGTTTCAAGGGTTATAATTAATTCTTACAAAAATGTAGGAAGGTTGTCAGTGAGGGGAGCAGGGATCATAAGTACTTGGGGAGCTTTTGGTTGGTTGTTTTTTGGATTTTTTTGTTTGGATTTGGGGTTTTTTTGGGGTTTTGTTTGTTTATTTGGTTTTTTCTTAATTAAGAACCAGGAATTTAATATTGCAAGAAACAGAACTGCGTTGTCAGAACTTGTTGCTTTCTAGGATAGAAAGTGAAGGTGTAGACTTCTGGAACCCAAGTACTTAAGAAGTTGAAAAGTTGGCCTTTCTAGATCTCCAGTATCCGTGATGTTTCTGTTGTAAGAAAACTTACATTAGCCCAGGGAGATTTAAGTTGGATGCAATTCCTGCCCTTCTCCCATCTTCATCTATTCTGCAAATTGTAGCATTCTCTCCATACTGCTTTAAGATATGTGGTTTCACAGTGTCTGTGGCTTGAAAAGCTTGAAAAGTCTGAAAAGCTTGTTGAGCTCAAGCTTTTATACAAAGAAGTTTGAGGCAAATGAGAGGGAGAGCAGACCCCAGAGTGTAAGAGGTGATGCGCAGGTGAGACCTCCACATTTCTTAGCTGTGGGATTTAAGCACACAGCACAGGAACTTGCTTCTACAATGACATCATTCCAACACACCCACACCTCACTTCTGCTATGAAGACAAAATGTGTTTATAGGTGCAGTAGACCACAAGGCAACATGAGTGGGTTGGATGCATGGCAGTGATTAAAGGAAAGAGCCATGGGGCTGTGCATGTGAGCAGAGTTCTTGTCAAGTATGTTCATAAATGTCTCTTTGCTTATCGAAATGAGGTAGTGTCCAGGCAAAGCAGACCACCTTCAGGAAGTTCCCTCTGTTTGTGAGACTTGGGGCGTTCATACGCACTGTGTTGAATTGTACTCTGGGGAATGGGCTTTGATAGTCTCTGTTGGTTAGTAGCATGTAACAACTTAAAAAGGTGTGTCATATTGAGGCACTGAGAGATAAAAACAATGAGATAGTCACAGATGCATTGATGAAAGTGGTGTTTGTCAGACCATGAGCTGTAGCAAACAGAGGACGCTTCAATTATCTGCAAGGAAGCCTGTGAACAAATCAGGGTAATTTGCCTCAAGGCCAGTGCTTTGCACAGTATAAATAAGAGAAAGGACTTGTCTGAGGAGAGTTAACTGCGGTTGTGTATCAGACTGGAGACCAAGCAAGAATGTGGACATAAAACTTTGTTTTATTCTCTTGGAGCATTAACTGTTGCTCAAACCTGTGACTGCTTTTGGACTCTTCCAATTGTTTCTTTCTGCAGCTTCATATGAGCAAGTAGAGATCAAATTCTTCTTAAATTGAGGAGGGGTAGTACTCAAAATAGACAGACTCCATCTAGCTCTCTGTGTATGAGTAGGGGCAATGTGGCAAATTCATGGGGCTGAAAGAATGCAGTTGATAAATGTGTGGTGGTGACTTGTAGTGGCTGAGGAAAGTGTTTGAGTCTTTCAGTGCACTCAAGTCAGAGGAAATTAATTATGCTGGAATAAATGGGCACTAGTATGGTTTTCTGGAGAGGACTGGCAGAGATGAAAGATGGACAATAGATAGCACATTCCTTTAAAAACTCTAAAGGAATAGAACACAAAGCAAATAAACCATTTGAACCCAGTGGTGAAAACAAGTGTTAAAAACTTGCAATGCAAAGCTATTGGTGTTCAATTTTTTGTCACATACAAACGGACCTAAATTAAAGAAAAAGACATTAAGAAACATCTTGCCTGGAAGATGTGTTGGTGGGTTTTGGGTTTTTTGTTTGGTTGTTGTTTGGTTTTTCCATTTCACTGAAAACTCTTTGCACTCACTGTGTTCCAAAAGTCTCTCTTAAATTATGTATGCTACCAAGATCCCACCTTCTTCCTCGGGGGAAAAAACCAAAACTGCACACTGTTTTTTCTGCTACTGCATTAATCTAAATTACTTAGCTGTTACTAAGGAGGGACACACCAAAAAACCAAAACCCCATCCTTTTCTAAAAGCTACACTTTTCTTGACGTTTCAGCTTTTGAGAAGTGTGATTTATGTTTTCCTAAATCAGTCTCCTTGATACTAATCAATACTTTCTCTCAGTTTTAAAACAGGAAATAGCTTCAGTCTGTGTTTAAATCCTGCAATGTCTCATGTCATGACCTTTGAGTAGTTTGTTCCTTTTCTCCCCCTTTCTCTGTTTTTTCTTCTTTTCCTTCTCACAAAGGCCCCCTTAGCCTGTCTTTGGGTTTTTTCCTGAGCAGTGGGATCTGTACATATTCCAGTTCCTGCTTTGGGTTATGTGTACCTTAGAGGCTTCCAGTGCTTACTTTCTCACCTTCTTTGGCCTTTCCCTTTCCTTTTCCTTTCATATCATGCCGTACTTTTCTGAACTCTTCAGCTTCTTATGTCCACTGTAGCCCTGGGATACAGGCTTCTAGTAGTCTGAAAACCTGCTGCTCCATTTGTGGAGATAATGAACTTCTTGACACCAGTTGTATAAATCACTGTTGTAGATGGTGGTGTCAAGGCAATAGGAGCATATGGGAGAGTAATTCTGTGTCCACACAGGCATTATGGGCCTCAAGTGATACTGTGGATTAGGAAATATAAAGCCTGTATTTATGACATTCTGTTGGGTAATTCAGTAGTGTTAAATCCGTTCCTGAAGGAGTATGGGGACACTTGGTATCTCTGCATTCGTTTTCATTTGTTTCATTTGGAGACCTGACAAACCAAGAGTATTGGAGGGCTAGCAGTCTTAGTTGAGTAGACACGTATTGAGAGAACTCTTTACATAACTTTAACAGACCTTGGCATAATGAACAGGATCTTCTAGGAGGGGCCTAAGGACTAAACTGGCTAGGATATCATGCTTAGCTTTTACAGACGCTGAGAGTGGAGGCTCCTTCCAGGGCAGCTGTCTGACAGCGCACTGGTGCAGTGAGGATTGCTGGTATTAATTTATTCATTCATGTATCAGAATAAACAGATGGCACTGCTACACTTCTGCATGTTTTCTTTCCCTTTGGTGCCTATATGTATTGTCTTTATGAACAGAAAATGTTTAAAAAAAAAAAAAAAAGTGCCAAAGTGTCTGCTAAGTTAATGGCTGCTTTATTCCTTTTTCCCTTCCCCCCTTTTTTTTTCTCTCTCATTTTTTTTTTTTTTTCCCAAAAGAACATGAGTGCTGTCCTAAAGTTCAGGTTCCTGGTTGAAAATCTGCATGCGGTAATGTAATATTCTTTTCCAGGAAAGTTTTTTTTTTATGGCATATGTAAATGAAATAAGACCCAGCCCCTGGTGGTATTGACAGGATGCTGAGAAGGAAGCTGACTGTGTATTAACGTGCTTGCAGCTCAGGTCATTCTCACCGAACCCTGCAGCTCTGTGAGGTTCAGCTGCTTAGTGGAGATGACTTTGCATTCTTTCAGTGACCCTCTGTAAAATACTGTTCCATTAATGAGAAATACTTTTTTTTTTTTACAGTCATCTCTTCCCTAAATTGTAGATTAAACTGAGGTGTGTGTGTAATAGTTCTGTTTAAACAGGCATAATTAAAGAAATGTGAGCAGGAATCCAGCCAAAATCTGGTGTAAACTTTACAATGGGAATAATCACTTTCTTTTGTGATCATTCACTTGTCTAGATCAAACTGACTTGTCCATAATTTAATCCCTTTGAGACTGGTGTGGTTTTCTTTACTTAAACTTTCAGAGAAACTTTGATTTCTATCAATTTCTTTGCTTTCAAAAGTCAGGAGTTTCAGTGGCAATGGAATGAGATTTCAGGAGACAGCAAACATCCCTGGAGCAGGGATGTGCCAAAGCAGTTTGTAGGCATGGTGTGACTTTAAATGTGTTGTCCTTTTAGAAAATATTTGTGCTAACAACTTGGGTTGAGGAAATTTCAGTGTTCTCTTTCAGGAACAGAAGAAAAATGATCTGGACAAAGATGATTTGCAACATCTTAAAGTTGTACCTGATGAAATGTGGTGTTAGTTGGTACATTTCATGCAGAACTGATCAAGTTGCCTTATTTCACAGCTGGAATCTGCCTTGGGATTCTGGAGCACAGAGAACAGTATTTCTGATGTTCAGGAAGCAGTAAGCTTTTTTGTCTGCTTTTTGTAGTGCTGTGTTGAAAGCAAAGCTTCTCACAGGTTCTTTAGCATTTTAGCAAATACGTGTAGTGTTAGGAGTAGTTGGTTGTTTACTACCAACTTTCTAAACAAAGAATACTTGGTGGAAACCGAGGAGATTGTGTCAAGCAAAACACTAGGAGACAAATGAGAGATTTTATATATCAGGAACATCTAGTTTTTCTGATGCAAATTTTGCTGTACCGCGTATGGATTCAAGAGCCCTTTGACATCTATTCCAAGAGAGTAATGAGTGGATGCAATCACCCAAACCAGTGTAGCTAGACTGATCTCCAAGTCTTCCTGTGTGATAGTGGTGCCAAACATTTTGTTATAAAGCATTTGTAGTACAGTTTATATTGAAACACTTGCAGGCCATGTGTTCTGATTTTCCTCTGCCTTGCACCAAAACTGCTCCCTCTTTCTTCTCTCCTGTAAGTAGTGGCTCTCCCCCCATCACCTCAGGTGAGCATGTGCATTGCCTGTTCACATACACTTCAAGAAAGAATAAAGGCATTAGCTGAGATGAACATACTTTGGAAAAATACGGTTTTTATGTTTTTGCTGAAGTTTGAGATGGCTTATGTTAAAGGATGACTCAAGAATGGTTAAGGAGAAATACTGGGTGTCTTCTTGCATGTATGTGATGTCTGACTGAGTTCTTGCAGAGGGAGAATCTTGATATAATTAGATCTTTGTTATCCTCTCCTGGTGAGAGCTCCTTGGAATTTTGCTATCTCTTTGTGTTTCCTGTTTGCTTTGCCTTCTCAAAGTGCATTAGCTCAATTAGGCATTTAAGACAACTGCCGCCAAAGAAACAAAAATATTAGTAAATACCAAAGTATGTGGAAGAAGTTGATTCTCCTTGTTAGCTATCTGATGTTTTAGGAATAGTGGAAGCTGTGCTTTCTTATTTTTCTCCTATGCTTCTCAGTTCTTGAGCGGGGATTCCTTAGTACTAACGGTTAAAGTCTGTTAAAGGCTGAATATTCTTCCTAAAACATTCCATTGCTGTTGCGTGTTTTGTCTCTCACAGCGGAAGTGAAGAAGTAACGGCAGTACACATGCAATGAAATGAAATTAGATACTTTTGTTTTCTTGGCAGATAATTCAATTAGAAACTTGTTATCTTGGGATATTTTTGTGAGGATCTGTATTATCGTGTTATAAGATTTGATTCTTAAAAGTTGCTGCAGCTTTCAGGTATGCCATTTGCAAATACTGAAGTGTTGCTTAAGCCTGGAACAGAACAATAGTGAAAGGGACCCTGCAACACGAAGTGTAATAACTCATCTACACTTTGCCAGATACAGAAAAGGCTAAATCTGAGGTAAGGAGATGATAGCAAATGAATCCATAATGTTCATGTTAAAACTGCCTTATCTCTTTAGTGAAAGCCTGCCTTCTTAGACATAGGCAATGAGAATAGAAAAGGAAACTTCAGTTCTCTATGTTAATAAGTACTGCAACTTTTGGGAATTTCTGACGTGTTTGAGCTATTCTGCAATTTTTTCAAATTGTCTGCTGTGAGTGGTAATGGATATCTTTTTGCCTAGGAGAAACTCTTGTAGAGAGGCAGGCTTACCGCTGTCAGAATTTCAGTTCAAAGTAGTCGGGGGTAATTACCTATCATGACACTGCATTATGTTTCCTTGTTCGATAGCACAAACTGCTATCCAGGTCACTGCAGCTCTAGAATTAGGTGAACTGGATTGTAGGTTTCTCTTCCAAGAGGTTTTTAGTAGGTTATCTCCAAACCCAGTGGATGATATTTCAGTATAAACGTTCTTTGACTAGTGGTCAATCCAGTTAGAAACTTACATTTGCTGTAGTTGTCAGTGAATGATCTGAAGCCTGTCTTCCTGTATGAATGGCAGTGTTGGAGCAGACCCAATCTAATCCAGTTTTTGGTTTTAAACAGTGACCAGTACTCACTGCTTTGGTAATGTGTGCGTAATTAGTGAATGAAACATCTGTTGCCAGCAGCTGTATCTTCATCTTGATTCATAATTCTTCATTGATATTTTTTGTTTTCATGAATTTTAAGTCTTTTTTTTCCTGAATGTGTTTAAACTCCAATCTCATTAGATATTAACCCATAATTTCATCATGGGCAGATGATGTTAACTGCTGTGCAGAGTAAGTATTTCCTTTTGCTTTTAAATCTGCCCAGTAATTTTCATTGGATGGCATCAAGTTCTTGCATTTGAAGATATGAATAATCCTACCTGGCTGCTTTTCTTCTCCCTTCCTTCCCCATCAAATATGCGTTCAGTATATTGACTTCTAGTTGCCTTTTTCAGACAGAGAGCTCTTGTTTGAAAGGACCTTAACATTTATATTCTTCCCTGCCTTTTTTTTTTTTTTAGCATCTGTTTATTTTTATCTGATAGAGAAAAAGAGCTGCCTACTGAGTGTTGCTATACGGTGGATTTATACATGTGCATGGTGGGGAGTTTTGTCATTTTAAAAAGTTGTTGCCTTTTTGGACATAGCTGAGCAATTTTCTTACATGGAGTTGAGATTCCTAGATCCAAAAATACTATTCACTCCAAAGCCTTGCATAACAACTGATGTGCTGAGGGTCTGTAAATATATGGCTTCTAGCTAGTCATGTTCAGTGTCAGGCCAAGATTGAGTAGCTGTCATGCCTGAATTTGTCTGAGATGCATGAAACAGGCCTCTGTATGTGTAAATTCTTTTAGGGACTAGCTTTAATATGTATACTGAAGGTTACCACTTGAAACAGGCTTGAACTAATTGTCCACTTCTGACTGTGGGAGTTTAAAACCACCCTTTGTTTTGTTTTGTACGCATGAGATAGGTTTAGATAAGGTATACCACCCATCTCCTGTTGTGCCTCTTGAAGAATCACAGAGTCAGAAAGTGTGTTGAGTTAGAGGGGACCCACATGGATCGAGTCTTACTCTTGGCCCCGCACAGGACAATCCCCAAGAGTCACACCATGTGCCTGAGGGTGTCATCCAAATGCTTCTTGAGCTCTGCCAGGCTTAGTGCTGTGACTACTTCCCTGGGGAGCCTTTCCAGTGCCCAACCACCCTCTGGGTGAAGAACCTTTTTCTAAAATCCAACCTAAGCCCCCCCTGACACAACTTCAGGCCATTCCCTCAGGTTCTGTCCCTGGTCACCACAGAGAAGAGATCAGTGCCTGGCCTTCCTCTTCCCCTCACGAGGAAGTTGTAACTGCAGTGAGGTCTCCCCTCAGTCTCCTCTTCGCCAGGCTGGACAGACCAAGTGACCTCAGGTGCTCCTTGTACGGCTTCTTATCAAGGCCCTTCACCATCTTCATTGCTCTCCTTTGGACACTCTAATAGCTCAATATTTTTCTGTGGATCTTGATTTCTAAATCCTGTTCCTGTTGTTACTTCCACCAGTTATCCGGGGTGGTAAATGTCTTCATTTCTAACTTCATCCCTATCTCAGGAAGTGGACTTAGTCTGTCAGTACCTAAAGAAACAATTCATTTATTCTTTTGTGTTTCGTGTGTCTGGGACATGTTCAAGTAAATTTAACCAGAGATGTGTTTTTCTATCAGTTAAATAACTTCAAATTATAGAGTTATCTCCTCCGCATCAGAGAGGAGATTAAAAAAAAAGATTGTGCTGAATCCTGGGAGAGTAAAACAGAACACATTGCAGCCAGAGTTTGTACTACTTGTGACACGCTTGAAAGAGTCATACACCATTGGTTCAGATTTATTCCTGTGTGTGTCTTAGTGCTCTTCTGTACACACTACAGCAGCTTTGTGAAGAAATAGGGTACGGGAACAAGTGGAAAGTTGAACATGTCTTCGCTAAAGTAATGCCAGCAGAGTTTGTCACTGGAAGCTCTCCAGTGACAGGATGTTGAAAGAAAGGTGAGTCAGTGAAATGGAAGACAGAAGGATGAATTTTAAGCAGAAAAAAGGGGAAGAGGGAGGTCATGTTTGTTTTCTCTAATTATGATTTCAGGAGAGTAACTGGCTGCAAAATTAGTTAATTATCATATGTTTATTGTAAACTCCTATGCTTTTTCTGAAGACAACAGAAGTGCTTTTGCTTCATAAATCATGTTAAATCAAAGCAGTTTCATTATATTACAGAGCTCTGTAAATTGATGTCACAACTTGAGAAAAACACTTTTATCTGCAAGCACTTAAGAACACTGCCACTTTCAGAACCATGCAAGACATTAGTAGCTGGCTTGTTCAACTCCTTTCAGCTGTCATGCTGACACATACCATATTGAAGACATGGGTTGTTTGTATAATACTTGGTTTGATCTTTTTTGCTGGTACTTTCAGTACTGTTGAATCAATCAAAGGAAGTTATTGCTCTGTTGGGCATTAGCATTCATTTAGATATTTCTGCATTAAGACCTGTTCACAGAGGAAAAGGCTTTTATGTCAAAAGGAGAGTAAACAGCATGACCACTGCTGCTTTGAGCTGTTGACCCACATGTATTTGAAAGCGAGTCTGTTTGTACTAGCAATTATTCCAGTTTGGGCTACATCATTGTGAGGGGT
The DNA here is from genome assembly GCA_013396735.1 of Grallaria varia. Lineage (NCBI taxonomy): Eukaryota > Metazoa > Chordata > Aves > Passeriformes > Formicariidae > Grallaria > Grallaria varia. The sequence continues at coordinate 864,822 of VWZG01001380.1, read as the reverse complement.
TTCCTCTTCTCCCTCCTCTTTTTGAAATTTTAATTCACTTAGCATTCACGCAGTTGCTAAAGACTCCAGATGGGGAAAGGGCTCTCAGTGGCTCTTGTTATGGTTTGCTTCGTTTGTTGATTAACATGCACAACCGAGTTGATTTCTTTTTCTGCTGCTGCATGATGCACTGGGAGTAGTAATGCAAAGACAGTTGCTAGTGCTAAATATTAATAATTTGTGCATGACATGTGGATGTAACTTCCCTCGGAAACTTTTTAAAGTGAACTTATTGGGAGTACTTGTTTTACAGAGGACTGACTAATCATCTGGACCTTATTCAAGTCTCGTTAAATTCTATGGAAGGATTAATTTTTTGACTGGGTTTGTAGTGATTACTGTCAGCTACTAAATTGAGTAAAGAGCCACTTAAAATGCATCTGTGGCTTTCCTAATGTCTTACTTATGCTGTTTTATAAATGTCACAGATAAGTAGTCAAACACAGGAAAGGACAGAGAAGAATAAAAGTGTGTCTCATATAAAAGACTGGGAAATCTTACTGTAGAAGTTAACATAGACTATGATAATTATGGTCCAATTCAACTGAGAAAGGTTTTTCTCAAAACCTCTGTCTTTGGTCAAACTTCTTTGCAAATACATGTGGCATAGCATTTAGTACAATTCCGACTCTAATATATCTGCTTCAGTTTCGTAGCAACTGTATTAGAGAAATTAGGCTCGTGGTCAGTTTTCAGTTCTACTTCTTATTCTTCATCAGGTTTCTTAAATTAGGAGAACTAGATCTAGTTCTCACTTGCTTTTTATCTCGCAAAGGTGAGGGAAAGAAACTAGAAATGACTATTACTACAAGGCCCGGCTCTGAGAAGTAGGTTATGAACAGACATTATGAACTAATGAGATGAATATGTTGATTTGCGCTGGATTTGGAAATAGTAATGTGGAGAGTGCTAAAAATGTAAGTCTTTGAGAGCTGACCCTCTTGGAAGCAATCTTTCCCATGTGGAATTTTTTTGCTGGATCAGAGTAGTTTCTGTTGAGTCTACATGGGCTGTCTAGCTTTCTCAGGAGATGTGTTTATTTCTTTTGATGGATTAGCTTTTATGCCAGATGTTTTTTGTTGTTTTTTTTTTACTGAAAAGTCTGTGGCATAAAAATAACCGAGAAATTTTATAGTGACTACCCAAAGAGCTGCTAAGTTAAAAGTTGCCAAGTCTAATGTATCCACTGCTAAAATACAAAAATTTCAAGTTAAGGAAATTATGCACGAAGTTATTTACATAGCTTCAATACCAGTGCGTTATTCAGGTAAAAGAAAGGGGATGATGTGATGGTGAGAAGAGTTTGAAGTGCTAATGGATGTGGAAAAGGCAAGGTTGGAAGGAGAAGACTTTACCCGAGGAAGATGCTCCAATAACATGGGGATGATGACTGCATGCAAGGGAAGGAGGTGAGGTCACTTCTGCTGCAGTGCCCAGTTACGCTGTCTCACTGGAGACCTTTAGCACACAAGGCAGCATCTGTGCTAAGTGTAGTTGTTTGAAATCCAGGCCTTGTGTGCCAGAATCACACGGGAACCCTCTCAGGGATTGTTTCAGTCTTTTAGTAGGGGAACACCTCCATTGTCACTAAATGGAGGCTTCGAGTGTAGAACAGTCTAGGTGGAAGAGAACTCTGAAGGTCTAGTCCAACCTTTTGCTTAGGGCAAGGTTGTCATCTACAGTACATCAAGTTTGCCAGAACTTCCTGTAGCTGAGCTTCTGGACAGAGGTTCTGCAACCTTTTTGACAGATCTTTTCCATTGCTCAATACTTTCATGAAAACACCTGTGATATCCCTTCCTGACTGTGCAGGTTTTCAGTGTGTGGTCATTGGCCCTTGTTTCATGTTTGATGCAGCAGAAGACTTGAGGTAACTCCATGTTATGCAGTCATCAACTGTTGTTAAACTACCCTTTAGCTGCGTAAGCCCAGGTGACACAACTTCCTCTTACAAGTTATGTGTTTTAGACCCCTGACATCTTAAGAATTGTCCATTGGACTGTTTGTAACTTCTTTTCAACTTGGCTTCAAAACCTGGATATACCATAGATTTTTGCCTTACCTGTGCTGAGGAGAAAGCTGATGATAACTTGTGTTTTTGTCCTCAGTCATTACCTATTACATGGTGTGCCTCATTTGCTTTAATAGTGCACTTCTGACTGACATTGAACGCCGTGCCCACCATAACCACGATATGGGCTGACCATTTCCAAGCCTGCAGTAGTACGTGAGGTTATTCTTTTCTGAGGTGTGGAGCTTTGCCCTTCTCTCTCTGAACTCCATGAGGTTTGTTGCCTCGGTCCTTGACTTGCAGATGTTTTGTCAGCATCTGGATTACTGATGATGTTGAGCAGGATGGAATTTCATAATACATCTGATTATTGCCCACTGGACACTGAATGTTTGACCTTGTTCCTGTGGACTGTATTCTATGTGAAGAAAGATGTATTAGTTATGTCTCAGATACATTAAAATGGTTGGATCCTCACTTGGGCTAGTTGCTCTGCCCTGCTCCAACATGTCGGCTTGCATTTGGGGTGTTACTTGTACTGGATATGAACAATGTGAATATGAATAAAATCTGTACTCCTAAAAACTAAATAGCAAGGTGTCTACAGTACTGTTGTATTCGAGTATGTGTAGAGAATAAGCAGTTTTTCTGTTTCATGTAAATTGTTTGGGTTTTTTTTTACATTTGTATGATTTAGTAACTTTTTTTGGCATCCAATCTGTTTTTACAGAGGTGGTTTTTTTATTCCAAATTGTTAGCTTTGATTTTTTTTTTTAAGTCACAATCAGGTGTGAGTGTAAGGCTATTAGTACTCTGTGATCTTGATGTTTTTCCATTATAGTCAGGGAGACTTGCTCATATAATCTCTCCATCTTCATGAAATGAGTGTTTTGATGACTTTCAAGTTAGAGTTGCTGTGACTTCCTGGAATTTTGCAGTAGAAACCTTTGATTATACCTTTCACATCACTGCCAGCAAACTTCTGGCAAGGCTGTTCTAACCCTATTTGTAGAAATAGGGTGTAGAGAATTGTATAGATTTATACCAAGTATAATCCCATTTTAAAACGTAGTTTAATAAAATATAGTGCCCTGTAGATGTGTGCTGGTGGATTTTTTGGTGCTTACAGTACAAGCTGTGCCATGAGAACTGTTACAGTGGATTCCCATCCATCCCATTTGGTCATTGACGAAGCAGCTGGCACATGTCATTTTAGGAGGCTTGAGATCAGAGTCTTGTGTATTGCCCTTGTCTCTTCTCCCTGTTCCCCCGTCTCTCTAGCACAGTTTATTTAAATGTAACATCTACATGCCTTGTATCCTGCAGCACAGACTACCTTGCAGAATGCATTCATGATGTTGGGTGAGTCTGTTGAACATGAGCACTTTTTGCATTATCACACAGCTTCTGCCATGTGTCTTAATGTCTTGGTTTCCAGTTGCCAGGTCATATTTGAATGTGGGATTTGCTTTTTACCTCAATACCTCTTTGGCTATAGGATTTTTCAGTGTGTTGTATTTGAAAATCAATTGCTATTACTTGAATTTTGGCACTGTGTGAAATTTATGAACTTATCAGCTGTTGGTATACAGTAAACAGATACAAGTTTACTGAAACTCCCAAGTGTTAGATTGTAGTAGAATAAAATTTACTGTGTAAATTGACAGATGACTATGTGCTGCTACAGAAGTAGTATTGTACTGTTGTGAGCATGCATCAGCTCTAAGCCTTTCTCTGAACAGAAATTTCTCTAAGCTGTCTTGCTTTTCATGGGTGGATTTAAAAAAGAAAGCATGAACTTAGCCTTACTGATATGGTCTGGTACATGTGGACAATATCCTATCTAACTCAAGGAAGCTGCTTTCCTGTTTCGTTTAGAGCCCAGGAGTTTTTCAGCACTAGGCAACTCATCATTTTTCTTCCCAGATTTTTTTACTTCTAATCTTGTTTGAGTCATGAGGAGTGTCCGTGAATACAGTTTGACTTGTGGAAATTAATTTTTTGTCTCCATTTCCATGATAGCTTTTTAAGGAGATTTTTCATGTGGCCTGGCTCGTTTAGCTCTTCCAGTCAGATGTGTCGTCTGAGACATGAGCATGTATGTTACTAACCTAGAACTGCAGCATTTTGTGTTTTCTGTAAAAATGCAAGTGTTTGACGTTCTTAAGACTCAGATCCTAGTTCTGTATTCTTAGTCTAATTCAGGAAGCAAACTTGTTGACCTAATTTGAGATATTAAGCACAATATTTGTACTTTTTTTGACTGACTGTACTCCACAGAGCACTGTCCTGTGCGAAGCTCTGTACTGATCTTGTGGTCAGAAATAGGGATGAGGATAAAACTGAAAATCCTATGTGGAAAAAAAAAAGCACCCCTGAGAGTTGAGACACATTCAGGAAATCCAAGCTGCAATTTCTTTGATGCATTTTTTTCTGTCAAAACACTGTAAGATCCCTTTCAGTAACAGCGAGGTGGCCAGCTTGGAGCTTTCAAGAGACATAATTCTGAAGTCAGTGCAAGTTTGGAAACAGAGGGAATTGAGTTGTGTGAGGCTTTTCCTTGTGTGTGAACCACTTCAGGCTGTGCATGTATATACTGTTAATAGGAGCACTGAGGAGCAAGCATGGACACTGGAAAGGGGCTTGACAGTCAGGGGTGCAGGGGACCGATATATGTTGTATTCACTTTGCTGTCCATTCTTCTGTTTTGTGTTACAGAAGCAGCTGTTATTAATCAGTTGTTTTCTTAAATCACAGGAAATTTTGGTGCCTTAAACAAGGTATAGGTATATCGAGCCATGTATTCGAGGGTTACAACTGCCCTAGGATATGGCCATGTTAATGGCTGGCCATGTGCAGAGATTCTATTACTGCATCTTGTTAATGTAGATTTGGTCATATTACCTTATAGTATATGTGGTAGCTGAAGACTATGAAAGGACTCTCTTAAATCTGCATGCTGTGTTTTAATGCTTTGATTTAATCATGAACTTAGTGTATAACTGACTTGGCTAAGACAAGAGTGAGGAGGGGAAGGAGAAATAAGTAGTATTCTAAAGCAGTATTGCTTGTATTGAATCTGAGGTTACAGATTTGTCAAGATCCTTTTATTCAGCTTGTGTTTGGGAGTGGTGAGAATGCTGTGAATGTTCTGCTCTAAGTTAATACTCTGCTTTTGGACAGAGCACAGATTTAATAGTTGAACAAGACTGAGCCAATCCTGGACAGACTTTCAGTTGTCAGTGTCTTTTTGATGTAAAAGTGGTCTGAATTTTTTGTTTTGTTTTGGTTTTTATCTTGGTAGAAACACCCTGATGCTGAACTTACCTAGCTGTGGAGAAATTATGAAAAACAGGATTTCAGAGGGTTTTTTTCTAAATGCCTAATGATTTAGGGACTCTGCTGTAGGTATTTGGTTCTTGTTAGATAGAGACTGAACTTCAGGGAAAGGTGGGAAATACCTTGCATTTTGGCAGTGTTGTAATGAAAATTTTGAGACCTCACCCTTCTTCCATGATACATGATGACCATGATTTTTCAGAATGCTGGTAACTCTGAAATTGAAAATCTCACATTTTTACTAATGTGGTACTTTAACTTTGGATACTGAGTCTTCCACATGATTGCAGCCCTGTGACCATAATTACTGGCTAGGATACCCTGCTCCAGATTGTGTATGTTTATCTGTTCCAGGAGCATGTAATTCAGAAATCCTAGGCTTTTTAGCAATAACATGTAGTTGCAAGTTGATCATTTATATGTGTTTTCATATTAAATTTCAGGAGACATTTCATGGAGAGGGTGAAAAATAAATCATGCAGATTTATAAATCATACTAGAACTCTGAATGAAGAAAAAAAATCTATTGGTGCTTATAGTGCTGCTGAAATGGCAGAGTCTCAAATCTCCTAGCTACATATCCCTTCATCTTCCTTCTGTGTCAGTGTTTGTTGCTTGTTTCTTAGGTATATAATCCTGACATCAGGCATAGTTGCAACAGGAATGCTGCCCAGTGCTGCCTTTTGTCTTTCTGAGCTGTGGTTAGAGTGGAGAAGCAGAGCATCTGTCAGGCTCCTGAAAGGAGGTGCAGGTGGTTGTCTTCTCCCAGGTAACAACTGACAGGACAAGAGAAAGTGGCCTCAAGTTTTGCCAAGTGAGGTTTAGATTGAATATTAAGAGAAAATTTTTCACTGAAAGGGTGGTCGGGCATTGGAACAGGCAGCACAGAGAAGTGGTTGAATCGCCATCCCTGGAGGTATTTAACACATGGGTAGATGTGGTGCTAAAGTAAGTGATTTAGTGATGGACTTGGAAGTATTAGGTTTATGGTTGGACTTGACAGTCTTGGATATCTTTTCCAACTCCGATTTCATGATTGCTGCCTGTGAAGTGTGGTTGATGCTACCACAGTACTGCTATTCTCTTTCTAGAGACAGATGCTCACCCTGGTTTTTCCAGTGGATCTTTTGGCTTCACCACAGGGCAGAGCCTCAACAAATGGGCTCATGTGCTTATTAATGGACACAGCGTTAATTGTCACTTAATTTCACCATGTGTTGTGAAATTCTGTAAACAGCTCTGCTCTGTGAAACGCAAGGGTGCTTGCTTTCTGTGCATGCCCTCAAGGTTATAAAGGCACTAATCTGCATGTTTTGCAGACTGAAATTTTTTTGCTCTGTTATTGGAAAAAGGCTGATTTCTGTGTTGCATGAGAACTGCTTGGGCTGATTAGCATGGAAATTAATGTCTTAATCAGCTTGGAGTGAGGGAAGCTCAAAATTAATTTGATACATTAGTTTCACTTTAAAAGTGTATTATAGCAGTTGCCACTAGTGACCATTATAGTTAAAAATGCAAATTAGTTTCCCATTCAATACTGTGTTTATGCCAACTCATCACTTTGCAAATAATTTGTTTTCTAAACTAGGTTTTCCCTATTTAATCTTTGCCCCAGAAAGCTGGCTGAGGGAAGGGCAATCAAGACAGAAATATGCAGGGATGGATTTCAAAGAGGAAGAAGATGCTGGCTTGAAATTTAACCCTGTGTTCACTGGAATGTTATGTCACTGCTTAATGCATTGAATCCAGCTTATAGAGAGATTATTTCCTAACCCTTTTCCTCTGGAGATCATTTCAGTGGCAACTGTGAATGGCGAAATGAGTTATTGAAATGTGAAATGGAAGAGAGAAATTCTTTAGTGATACATACATTTTAAAAAAGAGAACTTACATAATTAGAAAAAAATATTTGTTTCTGTGATGTGAGGATACTAAATGAATTTATGTTCTTCCTGTTCAGGAGACAGTATAATTCAGGGGTTTATGGCTACAAAGAGAACTTTATATTAAGAAGGCGTGTCTAAAGTAATGCAGAAGGAACTGTGTTGGTAACCATTAAACTGAAAAACTGCCACAAGTCATGTGAGCATGCATGTAGGCATGTGTGCACGTGCTTTGATTTAGGCATCAAAAACACCCTGTACTGGATAACCTGAAATTTAGATCCTAGTGTGTGTTGCTCAGAAAGTCAAGTGTGTGACTGGCATGTCAGTGAAAATCTGAAGGAAGATTTTTTTTGTACTTACAATAGGATCAAATTAGACTCCTCATTGGTGAAACAGAATGTAAAACTCTGTTTAAAGTAGAAAAATAGACCTGAAACCAGTCTGATAAATTTGGATGAGTAAAAAAGTTTGAAGGACTGTCCGCTCAGGGGAAAAATTTAAATATAGAGAAGAAAAACTGCAGCTAAAATGACAAAGGATGGTGCTGCGGTTGTTCTTGGAGAAGCCAGTAGAGGTTTGGTAAGACTTCTGGTTGTCTGTTCAGAAGGCAAGGTGCTATACAGAAGAATGAGCAAGAGCTGGAGGCACAGTCAAGAAGTGAGGATTTTAAAAAAAGGAAAGGTGTATCAGTAAGGTCAGCATCAGGTGCCTGTGTCAGGAGGAAGCAGATGTTCTACCCTACCAGAAAGGAGGAGAGGAGGAGCTTGTGCACTAGATTAATTTGCAGGTATGTATCATTGCAGTAGTGTAAAAGAATGGTTTCGTCCTGTTTGATTTGATATGTCAGTAGTAGGGCTTTTCATGTGAACTGCTTACCTTCAGCCGTCTTTACCTTGGTTGAGAGAAAAAGGCACTTCTAAGAGGAGATGAACTCCAACCTGAAAGTACATGTCCAAAGCCAGATGAATTGCGTTTTAGAACTACCTGTTTCTCTCCATTGACTATAAAATGAGCATGGCATGATTAGTGCAGATAGAGGTGTCTCCATTGAAGACACCTAAATGTAGTTGGATGAATACCTTTGGTGCTCTTTTATGAGTGTTAAATTATCCATAATTTCTCTCAGTACTGTCTTTAAAGTTGTAAGTACTACACAAGAGCTGTCCCTATGAAAGCTGTCAGCAGGGGAAGGAGTTTCAGAGAAATTAGTAAATGTAAAGCACTGTCTAACACACATTTTGAGTCAATACAATGTACCTGTACTTTTCTGCTATGTGGGTTACACAGAAATCTATCCAAGATATCTCAAGAGCATCATGACTGCAGTTCAAGCCTAACCCTTTATTGGATGACACATGGTTCAAATTTGCACACTGGTGTGTGTCATGATAAATCACTGTGTAATTAAGAATGGCTAAATATGATGTCATGGTAATGTTCCTTGCTTTCTGAGCTTTACTGTTGGTAATGTGTTAATTTATCTTATTTTTCTGGGAACCAATGCATACATTTATGTGACAGTATTGGTAGCTGTCGGCTTTCTGTGCTCTCTCATCTGGCTTTCTGAAGATGAGGTCACTGAGCTTTTTGAAGTACCAGTGTATTTTATGACAGAGCAGGGTAAAATAATGTTCGCTGCAGGAAAGGGTAGACTCTTAAGGGCTTTTTGTGTTGCATTAACAAGGCATTTCAAGGAAGCAGAATATCAAATACATGTTTCATGTTAAAAGCATTAATGCCTTTTGTTATACATGTTACAGCATGGAAGCAGAAGAAGTTAACACTTGAAACAGCTTCCTTTGCGTTTTTCTTTGCACAAATGATCATTAAAATTTAAAAGCATGGGTAAGAATGTCTTAATTTTTAATTTTGTATTGAATTGGAGATGTGGCACGTATGTATACCTCAACAGAAATGTTTGGTTTTGTTTTTTTTTTTTTTGGTGGAGGGACTCCACTAAGGAAAAAGTCCCCACAAAAAAAACCAGCACATGTAGACAGAACAGGGGAGCCGGCTGAGCCAAGGTATCAAACTGCCTTGCTCAGGTGTGGAAGTGCTCGTGGGGCTGCTGCTCTTCATGGTTCTTGTAAGATGGTCTGAATTATAACCTGATCTCTTATAAATGACCTATTCTTTCTGCCTAAATCTTATGGAAAAAAGGATTCTAATAGAGTTTACTTATTCTTTAATAGTCCTGTCTCTTTTTATAAACAGTTGATAGTTGCAGTTACTAGTTCCCTATCAGAACCCTGTCTTCATTTAGTGTTTTAGACTTGAATGCAATAAATAAAAGGAATTATTTTCCAAAATACTGCATTTTTATTTCCGGTCTGTGGTTTATGTCTGTATACTTTGAAATGTCTGCAGTTTAAGCAGCTGTCGTTTAAGGACCCTGTGTGAGAAGTATTATTTTCAGTTGCTGTCATGCATTTGTAACTGCAATAAATACAAGTATGCATAGGAACAGAATTAAGAAACTGTTCATCCCTTCTTGCTAATGGTGTCTTGTGAAGTGTAGCTGACCAATGTGGCACAGGGCTGCTTGTGCTGATTGTGTCCTTCCCATCTCACTTGTGATGTATTAGGTGGAGTCTGGGAATAAGAGAGAGAGCTGCCTTGCCAGACTGCGGAAAGTGTGCAGTAGAGGAACTGATTGTTTTAAATCAATTGAAGTACATGAAAAATTAAAGGTCAAGCTCTATTGCATTGCTTTCTGAGTTAAAATGGATGTTTTCATGTTTTTGTTCTACTTATTTTTGAGGTTTTAAAAAATTTTGGTACCAAAATGAGTTTCTAAATAAAATGTTTGATTACTGTTCTGAAATATCGATGCTTTTATTTTTTTTCTTTTTTGTGAAACCTTTCACTGTCTTATGATAGTCAGAATTTGTTCATTCCTCTGGTTGCCCTGGAGAATATTCCTGATTTAAAAAAAATGGAACTGGAAAATTTTCATCTTGCTTAAATTCTCATAAAAAATAAAGTAAGCCCAAGCAAACCTCCTAGCAAAATGCTGAATAGAATTCTAGAATATCTTAAGCTTGAAGAGGTCCATAAGGATCATAGAGTCCCTTGCAGGACTGCATAACACTAAACCATATTAAGTAGAACTGTTCTGAAAGACCAGATATATCAGGTGCGAAGTTTGCTCATAAATATGTGTAGTCAGGCTGAAGAGGTAAATGCAGAATAAATGTTTAAAGCTATTCGGAGCTGCTCTGCAGAAGTCAGTGGGAAGCCACTTGAAGCATCCTCTGTGGAAACCATCTCTGTTACTGCACTGTGCTGTGCCCTGTGCTATTTTTTCCATGAGCTTTCTCTTAAGTTCAAGAGGGATTTTAAAGTATTTACTGATAGGGACTATATAGTACTTGCTTATCTGAAAACTACTTAGCCCCAATGCCTCCTTCCACTGTTTCCTTCTGAATTTAAATTACCTAAGGATAATTAGGTCCATATCTTTCTGAATATCCCTGGCTCTGGGCTGCACCTTCTCTCCCAGTGTCTTCACAAGGTACAGTTCTTTGTGCTCTCTTGCTTCCACCTAGACCACTACAGGAGGAAGCAATGTAATATGAAGGCATTAGTCATCACCTTCAGGATGGAAATTGATTTCTCTTTTAGTCTGTTAAAGGTGCTTATAGAGACTGAGCAGGTTTGAGACTGCGAACCTTCTATTTGTCAGTATTAGCTTTTACTCTCTCAAGAGCAAGACTACTGGAAGGAAGGTCTCAGAGGTTAGCAAGGAGCAGGTCTGCTGTGTGGCTGACACTTGACTTCATGTATCCATTCCATCATCCTTGAGCACTTCGTGTTGCACAGCTATGTTAAATGCTAAACACTTCACAAAGGTGAAGTCTTGACCTCAGGCTCTCTGCAGCCTGAGTAAATTAAATTCAAATTGTCAGGGAAGGAGTTGGAGCATGACTCTCAAGACTCCATCTGGCAGCTATAGTGATGGTAGTTATAACTTCACTTTTTTTTTTCTTTTTTTCCCAGGAATATGGGTAAAAGAGAGAATCAGTCTACATGAAGTTGATTGTATCTGTTGGCGGCAAACATGTTTTTGAGCAGAGTCAATAAGAATAACTTTAGCATAAACCACTATTTCCAGTGAACTCTTGAGCTGCACTCGAAGAACCTTTATAAGACGTGTTACTGTCTGACCAGTGAATGAACACTTGGATAAGCAGATGATTTTGATGCAACTGTTGTTTTATTCACATCTTAATTCTTACTTGGGTGTGTATCAAGGCAAGGCATATATCCTGATATTACTGCAGGGAGCTCTGCAAGTGAAAGCCAGGGGTGTTGCATCAAATCATAAGTACCAATAGTTGCCTGTCACTGCAGAATTTTTTTTCCATGTAGTTCTTTTCTTGTTCTTCCAACTTACGCATTTGTCTGCAATCTTTGCGAAGTTGGCTACTCCTCCTCCCCATCCAAGACAACCCCTGGGGGAGGCTGCAGGTTAATAGTATCCTGTGCTATAATCTTCAGTTCATCATGTAGACAGCTTATCAAATGTGGAGAATTGGACCACAGCTCTGATCATCTGGCTAAGGGGATTAATGCCATCTAATGCAGTGTGTTGGTACCAAAAAGATTACAAGGAGCAGAAGAGGGTTGGAGGCTGAGGGAGTTGTGGAAGGAGGGATATAAAACATCTTAGGAAATCGGTAGCCATCTCAATTTTCAGCTTTTGTAGTTAGTGTACTGTGTGCAGCAGCATCTTATCTCTTGAGTTGCAGGCTGTACCTTATAGGGAGGTGTCAAAGAGGATGTTTGCTATAAAGTTGCTTTTTAGAAGAAACAGCCATAATTAAGTAACACTGTGCTGAAGTCTTGTCTTAGATTTCACCTCCTTAAACCAAGTGCTTCAATATTTGTGGTGTTTAAAATGCACATGTAGTGTTTCCAGTAGTTTGTTTAGTCTTACTCGGCAAATAGGGATGTTACACCGTTGTATAACTGTGGGTATAACTAAATCTACTTGGTTAAGACAGTAAAAGAATACTCTGTGTACATTATGTAGTGGTTAATAAATGCATTTATATAGAGACATTCCACTGACTTGCCAAACAATGGATCATTAATGGCAAAGTTGACTTAAAATCTGAAACCACACCTACACTGCAGGCATAGAAGTGAGTACTGGCTATATTAGTTAGCTTGACCTGCCAAAGCTAAACTGCACTAGAATAAGCTTGAGCATTTCTGCCACATTTTGGTCATGTCTGAAGTGTCTGTAGACAAGCTGGTAGTTTAAACTACAGAATGAGAGGTTCGGTTCACATTCTGTCTTTTTTCCTCCCTCTGCTCCTTTAGGCATATTTGAAAACAGGGACCTTGTTTGCTGTTTCTATTTCTACATAACTGAGAAGTAAATGATGAGAAACTGAGCTTCCCAGAGACGTGTGTGTCTGAAAAGGGTGTTAGCAGATATGTGCAGTATTCTGCTGTGAAGAAATAATTGCATGAGAGGTCTGCCAAAAATATATGGTCCTGTGAAGTGGAGGTGCCCCTGGGGCTGGTAAGGGGGTGTCTGTGCGCTTATCAATCCAAACCCTCCAGAACTGGCTCAAAGTCCTTCTGGAGTCTGCATTTTATGGCTTGAAGTCCCTTTCAGTCCTTGTTCCATGCTGTAGTATTTTATTATGTGACTATTGGGGGAGAGGGAGGAGTGTGTGTGCGTGTATGAGAGAAAAGTTAAAATTTGGTGTAGATGATATGCGGAATTGCTTTATAATTACAAACCAACACCTTTCGTGCACCATAGGTTGGTAAATGTTGTGATTTTGTGTTGGTAATTTAACTGGGCCTTTATTGTACCAAGTGATGTTTTCACTGCCGGGTAGTGGAGTGCTTCATGCATCTATCCAGTAGTATTATGTAAATTTTATGGCTGAATCAACTTTTTCCTGTATTTGGCTTTTAGGAAGAGGAGAGCTGCTAGAATTGTCAGGTGGTTTAGTTCACTTGTGAGGTTTGAGCCCAGGAAATTTCTTTTTGCCCAGATTACTCATCAAGTTATTTTAAGACTGATTTACTAATAAAATACATATTCAGGTATTTATTACACAAAATCAAGGCTGTAAAACATAATGCTGAACAAGATAGCTTTGCTTTTTTTGATCAGCAGTAATCCATGCAGGTGTGTTAAAGATCTGTGTAAATTGCTCCCACAGGATGTAGCCTCTGGAATAAAAACCTCTGTCTCCCCTATTACCCAAGCTCCTCATTCTCCCCCTATTTTAATAGTAATGCTTTTAGATATCAGTTACATTTTTTTCCTTGCATGGTATGTGGCTGACTTGAGATGTGGAGAAGTTTTGTCTACAGGTTTATTTAAGGAAATATAAAATAATTTGGAACTTTAATCAAAACTGATGGGGAAAGGAATTAGAGCTATTTGTACAGATGGGATTAGAATGGAAACATTTAATCTACATATTTCCACAATACCTCGTGATTTGGTAACCTGATCCCCCTTTTCCATGACAAAAGGGCATTTTGAGTGTCTTACCCAATTTAGAAACCTAGTCCTGAGTACTTTTCCACTTTTACCTGCTTTAGACTAGTTCAACTCTATTGAATTCCATTAATTTTTATTGACTTGAAACGGATATAAATTGAGAGAAGGATCAGATTCAAGTAACTGCCAATAAATCTGATAAGAATATTCATATGTCATGGAGTCAGCCTTTTGTTTTTGAGTTGGAATTGAGTAACACCATCACTGAAGTCAGAGTTGTACCTTCACACAAGGCTTGTGTGAGGTCAGGTCGCAGCCTTATCCTTTCTGATTGATCCTACGTCAATGGTCCGAGATTGAAAAGATGGCCTGGTAAATGGGAATGTAAACTAGAGGAGGGAATAGAATTTAGATTTTTGGGAGACCTTCAAGATCGTCCTAGCACTGACAAGTCCACCACTAGGCCATGACCCTAAGTGGCACATGTACACACTTTGTAACTACTTCCAGGGACGGTGACTCCACCGCTTGCTTGTCAACCCTTTTCCTGAAGAAATTTTTCCTAATATCTGATCTAAACCTCCCCTGGCACAGCCTGAGGCCATTTCCTCTTGTCCTTATCACTTATGTGGGGCAGGAGACCCCCACCTCACTGCTATCTCCTTGGTGGTGGTTGTAGAGAGCAATAAGTGTTCCCTGGCCCCAAGCCTCCTTTTATACAGGCTGAACAACCCCAGCTTCCCCAGCTGCTTCCCATAAGGTTTGTGCTCCAGACCCTTCACGGACTTCATTGCGCTTCGATGGACACTCTCCACCGCCTCAATGTCTTTTTTATGGTGGGGACACCAAAACTGAACGCAGCACTCAAGGTGTGGCATCACCAGTGCCGAGTACAGGGGGCAATCAGTGCCCTGGTCCTGCTGGCCACGCTATTGCTGATACAGGCCAGGATGCCATTTGCCTTCCTGGCCACCTGGGCACACTGCTGGCTCATGTTCAGCTGCTGTCAACAAATACCCAGTCTTTTACTACCAGGCTGCTTTCCAGCCACATTTGCCCAGCCTGTAGCACTGCCTGTGGTGGTTGTGACCCACATGTGGGACCCAGCACTTGGCCTTGTTGAATCTCATAAAATTGGCCTTGGCCTCTTGATCCAGCCTGTACAGATTGCTCTGGAGAGCCTTCCTGCCCTCCAGCAGGTCAGCACTCCCACTCTAGTTGATGTCATATGCAAACTATCCTAGGGTGTCCTCAATCCACTTATTGAGATAATTGGTAAAGGTATTAAACAGAACTGGTTTAATAATAAAGTAAGCCTGCAGTACCTTTTGTCAAATCATTGAAAATATCTCTGATGGATTTGTGGTCTTTCTCCTCTTGGCTGGTGATGCAGTGTTGACAGCAAACAGGGAAACCTGCACTGCTCATCTGGAAACTGTCACAGAAGCCAAAAGTCACTTTTCCATTGTTGCAATGTAACATCACCCCTGTATGTCAGGGTATTAGGAGGGGCTGAGGAAGGAAAACAAAACTTTGAGACCTTTCATATCAGTTGGGTCTCTTTTGCATCAAATATGAGCAAGTAGGTAAATGTGAAACTATTTTATAAGCTTTTTTTTCCTTCTGAAATAGTTTGGCACAGGTTCTGAAGATTAGTTGTTGAATAAAGAAACTTCCCAACAACTGCCCTTTGATTATTTCTAAATGTAGATTACAGCTGTCCTTTTGGCAAAGGCACATAGCTCAGCATGTGATAAACTCACACCTTTTTCTTTCCTTTTCAGAGTATCTCCTCTACAGAAGTCTGAAATAGTAGACATGGTCAAGAAACACGTCAATGCCGTAACACTTGCCATTGGGGATGGTGCCAATGACGTAGGAATGATCCAGACAGCTCATGTTGGAGTGGGGATCAGTGGCAACGAGGGCATGCAGGCAACCAATTGCTCGGATTATGCCATTGCCCAGGTCAGATGCAAAAAAGAGAGCCTGTCATATTGTCTTGTCAGAAATGTGCTGTGCAGCAATGCAGAATTTGATGGCTTCTTTTGCCCTTCAGACTAGAAGCACCTCTGCATGTTTCCTTTTCAAGGCAGCTAAAATATATTTTGGATATATTTTGGGAATTTGTTATTATTTTTGTATTCTTCAGGGCAAAGCTCTGCATCTCTTCAAAGTTTGTTTCCTCTTGACAGCTGTGCAATATCTTGGCCTGTCAGTAATTGGGTGAAGTGAAGTGCTTTCTGTGATGCTTGTGCTTTAAATAACTTGCCTATCCTGGTGAAAGTGCTTTTCTCTTACTATGAGTAGGGATCGTAACCAGGTGTGTGAAAGTGTGGGTATTTGGCAGTTCTTAGAGGTGTCTCCTTTATTTTTATTCCGCTCACCCCTATGATGCATCCACTTTCACTTTACATATGTTATTTTGAACAATATTTGGGTGAATACTGCCAAACTATCCCATCAAATTCAAAACTGATTACTCCAGCTAAAAAGGAGAGTGAAAAACCTTTTTGCCTTTTTATTGTATTACTGAAGAAAGCAAGATTTAGAATATAGACTCGAAAGGAAGGAGATGCTTCAGTTGCTGAGCACCCTCTTAAATACTGTTTACGGATGACATGCTCTGTGTATGTGTTTGAGACTGATGCAGGGCAAAAGCAGATGGAGCTGATGGAACAGAGACTAATCCCCTGTCTTGTCAGTGATCTGTGAGCTTCAGCTGATGTTCCCTTCTGGCAGGGTGTAGGCAGATTTGTTCTACCGAATGACATGAAATACTACCATCTTTTGATAGTTTAGTAGCAGGTGAGGTTTTGAAAAGGGTTGAATAAGTGCTGTTTGCACAGATAACTGTTTATTGTGTTAACCCTGCTGAGAAGCAAAGTGGCAGTCTTGTATTTCTACTCTATTCTGCATCAGATGAAACACTCTCCATATCAGGTTTGAATAACTGTGACCTTCCACCAAATTTATCATGAGAATTTTAGGCAGTTCTACAAGTACTTAGTCTGTCATAAACAGTAGCGTATTCCAAATGTACAGCATTATAGGAACTGCCATAATCCTTGTCTGTGGTATCTTGTAATGATTTTTTTCATTTTTAATTTCTGAGGATTATATGTTGCTTCTGCTGTATAACTTAATTGAATGCTCTTTACTTTGGCTTCCTCAGATCATTTATTACTTTTATTTTAGTAGGTATGCATAAGCAGTGAGAGTTTTGTCCATAGAAGACCTTGCACACTTAATTTCTTTGTGTTGCAATAGCGTTAAATCTGGAGAAGTAATTCCGTACTCATGTGTTGCTTTTGCATTAACAAAAACCCCGCATTTCTGTTTAGTGTTAGAATATGGAAGTTGCTCTTGGTTTAAATTCTAGTCAGCGAGTTACTGAAAATAGCAATGACTCTTCAGTATGAAATAAAAGCTGGTCACACCAGCACAGAACTGTAGCTTTGAAAAATTACTAAAACATTATGGAACTGCATTTTTTGGGGATTGTGTAGAAGAGCTTTGTGCTGATTAGAAAACATAAAGAAATCCCTCTTGTAAGGGAGACTTATATTGTGCGTAATGTGTGCTTAAAAAAAAAAAAAGTATTCGAAAGAAAAACTTGATTTCTGTGGAGTATGTTTCTTTCAGTGAAGACATACAACTCCCACTAAAGCATTACTGTATGTGCATGCCTTGAAGGCAGAGTATGTTCTTATTGAGTAATTCAAGATGACCGCTATAACGTAGCATCTCATGTTCAAATGGTATTTCAAATGCAGTGGTGCCAGAAGTAGGCACTGACAGAAAGTCTCTATATAGGCTCCTTCAGGAT
The DNA here is from genome assembly GCA_013396735.1 of Grallaria varia. Lineage (NCBI taxonomy): Eukaryota > Metazoa > Chordata > Aves > Passeriformes > Formicariidae > Grallaria > Grallaria varia. The sequence goes on along the minus strand of VWZG01001380.1, from coordinate 847,243 downwards.
TCCAAGGAGAATCAAAGCATAAAGCAAAGAAAAATAAAAAGCCAACTTGGGTCTGACTGCACTCCAAATAGCTTCCACAGGTGCAAGGAACATCTGTTTGAATCATCCTTTTCTCTTTAAATGAAGTTGCACCAATGGTCTCTATTTAGAGAATTCCCGAATCAAATGACCTAACTGTTTAGAGAGACAGTAGTAGACTTTAATAACTTTTTTCCTCAGTAACTGGCTTAATTATCTTAATCCAGAGAATGTCTGGTGTCTAGGGACTGTTCTCTTAACTAGAAAGCTACCTTCAACAAATGGTCTTGTTTCAGTTTTCTTCTTTGGAAAAATTGGCTTGTATTGAGCATGAATTTTCACTGTCTTATAACCCCCCAACATGCCATCACCTCACTCTTTGGTCAAGATGGAGGTATCTTTGTCTAGAAGATAATTTCTCTATGAAAGAAGTTATGCTAGGGTTGATAGAGAGGTGACTGAAAACTTACACAAACTGTTTCACAAGTAGGTTGGCCAGATGGTTTTAAGGTTCCCTGCTGATTTAAAACTCTATAAATACAGGAGCGTTCAGAGAAAGGTAGTGTTGTAGTAGAGCCCCTGTCTGTACTGTTGCTCTCTGCCAGTAGCTGTGTGCTTCGTGACTTCAGCATCAAAACAAATTTCGCGGTTTGCCATGTCTTAAAGGGACTCTTCACCAGTGTGAGCAGGCTCAGTGTGTTATGTAGGCTATGAGTACCTTCCTTGCTGCGTGCTGCAGTACACTCATTTTCATGAGAGCACAGATGAAGGTTTTCAGAGTGTGTCTAATGACCTCTCTCCAGGAGGTTTGGGGGGACTTGTAAGGACATAGAGGCAAGTTTCTCATCACCTCTGATGTGTTTTGTTAGTGATTTTGATAAGGGAAGTTGTAACTGTCCTGCATGTGAACTGTAGGTACTAAGTGTCTAATAGGTCAGGTACTCCCTTGTGAGTGTCCCAATTTCAGCGCTGGCTCAGGTTGGGCAGAGGCTGAACCGTGAAGCTTGGTTCACTTCTGTTTTCTCTCCTTAGCTGGAAAATCCTAACAAATCTGGGTTGCTGATGCAAGGGAGAGGGGCTGTCCTTAAAGGATTTGTGGTTCAGTGATTTCAGTGCTGGAAAGCATGGGAGCAGAGCGATCTCACAACAGTCCTAACCCATTAGCTTTCAGTTTCAACTATGTTTTGGTTAAAATAAGTGATCTAGAATCTTACTTTAGAAAGACAAGCTTTTCCTGTGAGGTCACTTTTTGGAAAGGGAAGCAAAGCATATAAGGGTCCCACACTAGTGTCCCAGGTACCTTCAGCTACACACATGCTAAGCAGTAAATAGTCACCAGTTTGAGCTGGTGAACTGGACAGAAAAGGAATGCTGCAGGCCATAAAAAATTCACTGACAGAACCATAAGTACAGAATTATGCATTTCCTGGGCTGGATTACAAGACTGGTCCTTATAAAAGTCCCTTTTTCGAAAATGCTGAAGTTGAGCTGTATCTGTCGTTGAAACTAGCATTAAAAGGTACACATTTGTAAAAATCCATTTACTTGCCGTTTTTGGTAAATACCTCTTCCTATGTATTTTTATATGCCCCTTACACAGTGTCTTGGGTGCTTTGTGTAACATATGATCACATACATTTCGTAGGCTAGAAATGTTAATGTAAATATCTATTCTGTGTAAATGACTCTATGCATCTGTTTTCTCATTTTTGTTCTCCATTTTGCAGTTTCATTTTAGGACAGTTCTAATTATTAGACTGTTAATTTAACACAGGGAAAGGAGATTCTGAACCTTGTAAGCCCTCAAACATTGATTTTGCTGTCAAAATGGTAATACCGCTTCAAGGGGACTTGCTGTTCCAAGCCAGTGAAGAACACTCTCGAACATTCAAAAGTTTTCTTACAGGAGGGTTGTTACCTATAAATATTTTGCATATTGTTTTTTGAATGCACTGCTAAGGAGTTTAAATATTGCACTTGAATAGCTTTCATATATGATTTGAGGATTTTTCTTTTTTTTTTTTCTGAGGGCAGGGGTTTACTTAATTCACCTTTTTTTTAACAGTTATATATGTGAATACTTCTGTCTTTCAGTTTGCCTACTTGGAGAAGCTATTGTTGGTCCACGGAGCTTGGAGTTACAATCGAGTTACCAAATGCATTCTGTATTGCTTCTACAAGAATGTGGTTTTGTATATTATTGAGGTAAGAGTAACTAAATGGATGGGTGTTACTCCTCAAATTTTCTTATAAAAAGGAAAACTCATCAAAATGGATTGAGCTAAAAGTACTTTTTCTTCCATGTTTAACAACTTAAAATTCAGCTTCCCTCCTCAAATTTCATTGACTGGAATCTTTTAATGTTTGTAACAGAAAAAATGAAGGTTACAGTACAGAGAAGCCTAGGATATGAGATGCCAGGGACAAAGTTCATTCCTTCTGTACAAATGTTCTTACTGAAAGCATCTTTGTCTTCATGGAAACATTTCAAGTAGAGTTTATATTTATAAAAACTGGAATTTGGGGCTAATTAAAATAAAAAGTTTGTTTAACAGAATGGGGAAAAACTTGATAGACAAATAGTAAACTAGGCAAAATTATAGCTGTTGTTTCAAAGTTTTAAGGACTATAGCTTAGCTGGAACTGAAATTAGTTTGCCTTGGTTTTTTTTTTTGGAAAAAGAGGACATAATTTTGCCCTACAGTGCCACTGAAATTATCAAATCAGTCAGGTTACTTGACTTCATAATTAAGAAAACTGTGAGGGCTGAATACTGTTACAACCATTGATACCTTGCATTTCAGCCTACTTAGATAGGAATGTAGTTCTCATGCTGCAGAATATAGTCTTGAATTTCAGAAGTATCAGGAAGGCATTTTTATCATGTGCTGTTGCCTAGAGAGAAACACATGAAAATGTGTCTAATTTCAACCCAGTCTGCTGCAAGAGTTATCCCATTCATCATGTTTGTAGGAAGGGTTTTTACATGCTTTTGGAAACAATTACATTAGTTATTGGGCAGAAGAAATATAAATAATTTTAAAAATAAATTTTCTATTGGGTTTCTTACTGACCATGGGGATTCCTAGGGTTTTCCCATAATTGTTCAGAAAATGCGTAACACCTTCATGATTACCTTCTATGTTTCTTTTCTCCATTTGAAAATTCATTTGAAAGTCCTGCTTCTAGCCCATTGTAGCCCTGTCTTTGCTTCATTTACTATAGTCTGACAAGTAAATTAAGTTTTATGTCAAATGTCGTATGGCTAAATTATGCCTTCCCATTGAGCAGCTGTGCAAGGGGTTGAAGACAAGTGAAGATCTCTGGGACCTCCAACATGAGGTATCTTAATCATTTTACTATAGGGAGGAATTTTATTAGCCAGATATCTTTGTACGATACGTAAAATGCAAGTCTGCTCTGAGGCCAGATGTTCTCTTCACTGTTTTAGTCTGCATTCAGTTCTTTCTGCAGACTGTACTGGGGCAAATGAGCTTTTGTGTCTCATGTCAAGGACATGGTGAGAGTTCCATCAACACTTGAGCACTGAAAAATGTTGCGGGATGCAGTCTTGCACCTCAGTATCCCCTCTGTGCTTATGTTACATAGAAGCTGGGAGCAAGTTTAAGGCCTAAGGGAGATCAAGTGGCAGAAGTAATCTTGTAGTCCTGCAGCAATGGAAAGTGCTCAGTTTGGTTTTAGTTTCCCTCGTGAGTTTGCTTTACTAGCAGCCCTAAGGAACTTCCCCTGAAAATGGTGTAAAACCAGCCAAATTGCCTGGAAACCCAAGAGACCAAGTCTTGGTGTCCTAGGGGTGCAGGGGAGAGAGAAGAGATGTTTAATTCCCTCCTTAACTTTGCACAAAGAAAGCTGAGTTGTTTTGTGTTTCTGCTGTGAGGCTTGCATGTGCTGATCGGTTTGTGGTATAGAGTGATGCTCACGAAAGAAAGGCTCCGCAAGGGAATAAATCCTTCAACTTAAGTGCCCAGCACTTCTGCAGTTGCACAGTTGTGTGTATGGTGTGTTCCTGTTTGTTTCCCAGCACTCTGGACAAGTTTAATACCTGCCTGTACTTTCTGCTTGGATGTGTGGTGTATGGGGAATATTCTCTTAGCATCGTAATGAAACAGGGATTTGAATTTGAAATACTTTTTAAGTTTATCTTCTTAAGGACTGTATTGAGTAAATATTTATATAGTTGAATCAAAAAGCACATTGTGAATGACTGTCAGTTATACTTTTGTTACTGTGTCTGTTTTATTTCAATGAAATGTTAACACCTGAGGAATAGATATAGTATACCTTATATAAATGGGGTTTGCAGCAATGAGGCACTGGGGCTCTTCTCAGCTTTTATTCCCTGATACTTTCCAAATACCAGAAAGAAAAGGTGGTACTCCAGTTTAGCATGCAGAACATTTGGATGCAACTTGCAGAGGATGCATTAAGATTAAACTTAAGTTAATTAAACAACAATAAGTGCTTGGGAAGAACATACTGCTGTCTACTTTCCTAGCATCTCAGTTGCTGGTATATTAAAATGTGTCATACACTTAGAAGTTCATCTTGATACCAGTTGTTGTTATACTTGGAGGATCCAAAGTGTTGCATCTCGGAAACATAAAATTGTATCAGCTTTCCTTCAGGTTCTGGGTTGAAATACAGGTTTTGGGGGTTTGCAGGAAAGATACTCAGGTAACTGCCATCGTGGGCTTTACTCTGAAGAGATGCTCCAGAGTTAAGGCTGCTGCTTACCTTCCAGCAATGGCTGATTCTTTGTGGAGAGACAGGGGCTCTGCTTTGACAATTAATATGTGCTCCCATATTGGGACAATTTCATGCAGCTGGAGAGGCAGTACAGCAGAAGGCAGGCCTTGTGATTTAGTGATTGCAGGGGAAATGAAGATGAGTGTGTTTTTGCTCTGCCATGATAAGGCCCTCCTAATATTTTTCAGTAGGTGAATTCTAAGTCATCTGAGTAATAAAGCTGAGTAAAGTCTGAGAAGATATTGTCTTGGCTTAACAGATGAAAACTCTGTGTTCCACTCCTTTCTCTGGCCTGGACTCTCCTTTAGCATTTTTTTATTGTTGTCCTCTTGACATTCTCTTGATTTCTCCTCTTGATTCTTGAAAATACAAAATTCAGTGACATAAAAAGCACAAAGAGAAGCAGGGTCTGGAAATTAAAGTCCTTTTGATGTGATTCTTAGCCTCATTCCTGAGCACTTGCATATCAGGGGATGAAGTTGATGTTCCCTTGCTTATGGACTCTGTTATCAAGAGGGGTGCAGAATCAAGCCTTTGCATCCACAGAGCTGATTGAAAGATGAATTGCTGCTGCTTCCCCACTCTTGACTGGCCATGCTGGGTCTGTTCTAATAGTGGCAAGGGAATCTACATGGATTTTCTTCTTTGGTGGCTGCAGGGATGAAATACAAGTATTAAGCCCTCTCTCTGGTGTCCATTCCTGTTTTTCCTGTGTCTGGCTGCAGTAGTGTTGTACACTAAAGCTGTTTGTGGGGAAAGCCAACCATTCAGCGTCATCCTGAGGCAGAAGATGAGTGACAAGGTTTTGGATTTTAAAGATTTGATGGACAAGTATGTGGGCATCCTTACAAAATGCCATTTTCATTCAATTACTTATGTAGCTGGCTTTAAACTGACTAGTGAAATGAAAGATCTGTTTCACATCTGCTGAGCAGACACATTTCACTGGAGATGATATAAAATTGCCCTGATGATATCAGAGCTTTGAAATACAGCTGATTTCAAATGTAAAAGCATCCAGGAGAATTTTGCTTTCATGTCATTCTTGGAAAAGCAGAAACACAGCAAGATCAAAGGGGCTATCAGTAGTATCAGGTAAGAGTTGAAGACCTTTGGGGATGGTTCTGTGGAAACAGTAGCGTGGAAGGTAGCTTTCAGGCCAACACAGTGTACAGGGAAAGTGGGCTCAGTACTTCACTGGAGCACGTTGGTTTTTTCCAACGTACTTAGTATGAAGTGCTTTTGTATTATATATTGCAGAATGAGTCGGGGTGGGAACAGGTGGTCCCAGTGTCAAGGTTTGGCAGTGGAGGGCTGTGACAGAGAAATATGTGGCAAGTGGGAAGGGTATAATATAGTGTCCATACCCTGATGCTGCATTATTCTAATTTCTGCCTTAAGAACCCAAAAATCATTTTTAAACCCAGATTAGAAAGCTGTTTCTTTGTGGATCCTGAAAGGGAAGTCTTAATATGTGAGCTGTGTTAAACAAACAAGATGAATGCACTGAAGAACAAAATGCTAGATTGGTTTTTTTTTTCTAGAGCTGCGTTTTCAAGTTTCAAAAGCTCTGAGTAAATACAGTGCCTAGATAAACATTATTTTAAATAAACGGTGGTTTTGTGAATCAGCAAGGTCTGGCAGTGATGGCTGTTAAGTGTTCCACACACTCTTAGTGGTCACCACTTAAGATGAGCCGATAGCACGGTCTATGGAAGCACACATGAAATGTCGCTGCGTGAGACCTTTCATTTGTTTTTCCTGTTTCCGTGGTTTCCTGTCAAACATAACAGGTATTTTTAAAGGTATGGAAAGCAGACATGGGAGTTTTAACCCTCTTATCCATGGTATGCAGAAATGAGCATATCTGATACAGTACTAAAAAATACACAGCTCTAATGCTTCTGTGTGCTTATCCCTGATTTATGTAACCTGACTTCTACCTACATCCCTGTGCTTTTCCAATTGACTTTGCCACTCTGAGGTTGCAACCAGGCAATAAAAAACCTTGAGCATGGAGATTTTTGCAGTAAGTTGAAGCACAATAACTGTTGTCATATAAAGCAACTTTCTTAAGAGATAAGAGCACTATTTCCCCCCAGTGTTAAATTAGGCATAAGAACGTCTGGTTGCAAAGTTTCATAACAAGGATAACAAGAATATAGGCAGCTAGCTGTCTTGTCATACTTATTTATTCAATTTATTTAGTTGCCTGTTCAAATACTTCAAGTGCCAGTAGGCATTTAATAATGATTACTTCCATGTGCATATACTCAGTTGGTGTAGTAAGCTTAGCATTGTGCTCTTACCATGATGAAGCAAAGGAGCAATGTGTGTGTGACTTCCATTTTTGTGTCAGAGTATCTAGCCTTTGGATTCTCACAAATGCATGAATATCCTGAATAACTAGGTCATTCTCTGTAAACAGATGCTTTCAGGTTGGCAAAGGGTGTGATTCAGTGTCCTTAGGATTGGTATCAGGTGTAAATTAAGTGCCTGAGAGAAATGTCTGTAGATTACCTTTATGGATGCTCTGCTCATGAAGCTCAGTGTGGGACTGGGGCAGGCATGTCCCAGGACCTGCCGAAGACCATCACCTGTCTGAAGGAGGATGACTAAGAGGTCTGTGTTGAGGTAATTTAATCCTATCTAGTAAGTGAAGGAACCTGTTTTTTTTCTGTTCTCATTGTTCATCTGTTTTTGAAACATGTAAAAGTAAAGGAATCCATATCTCTCAGCTTGGGTAATGTTAATCAGTTCCAAAAATGCACAGTGTTTACCGAGGGTATGGTACAGAACTTAGAAGACTTGGAAAGCACAGTAATGGACACTGAGGAGCAAAGCATGTAGGACTAAGCACTTTCTCTTGATAATCTGTGAAAAAAGTGGTCTTACATGTGTGCCTGTTTTTCCCTTGCGGGGTTTATCAGCCTCATACATGGGTTGAACATGAAGACCTGGGGCAGCACAGAACACTATCCCCTTCCCGCCCACCAAAAAAGCTAATCGTGGTCTCCAAGAAAACATTCTTTAGTAGCAGTAGTTACAGGAAACAGATCCTACAAATAGCCTGCCAAAATTCTTGGAATCTCGTAAAAACAGTTGGCCAACCTAATCCAAAATTGTCCAGATAGTGCTTTTTGTTCTCAAAAGTCTGTCCCAATTGTTTTTACAGTACCTGGTTTATATTGCAACCACTGACCATTTATTCTGTATTCCAACTTCCTCTTTTCTGAAGAAATTCCATATTATGGTCTCACCAGATTTAATCCATGATTGATTTCTTGTTTTTGGCTTCATAATTAACCATGTTAATTCCAAGAGTTTCCAAGGCATCAGTCACAGAGATAAATCTATGCTAATTTGCCTTTCTTTTTTTAGTGCTGTGCACTGCACAGTGAATTATTAGAGAGCAGTCCATCTTCTCTGAAAACCAAATTGACATAGCTATGTAATGGCTGGATTTGAATTTTTACCAACCATTTTTAAAAGTGATGGAAACTATCAGCATTTTTCTGAATTTATGAACACTGCCTTGATTACACCCTATAACCAGTGCCACCTGTAATTTTTCAACATTCCAAATATTATAAATGATAAATTAGGTTCCTTAGCATGGTCTGAAAAATCTCTGGGTGAAACACCCATCAGGTTCAACACATGCTGCAATAGATGCCTTCAAGAAGACGTCTACTGTGGCATTTTATTGGACACATAATATGTTGAGTGCCTGGATCAATTTGTTGTGTACCTTTATATACATAAGAGGTATGAAAGGCACAGTGATTTTTTTTTTTCCCCCCCTTGGTGAAATGTATGCTTAATTTGTTGTGAAAAATCTTAAATTCACATTTGATGGGCTTACAAAAAAGCAATTATCATGCTGTTGTCTAAATTTAAGGCTAATAAATGTGGAACACTTAGTCATCTCCTGAGCAGTGTGTTCATCAAAGCCAGAACCCTGTCATCAGTAAATGTTTTTTCTGTTTAACTATGTCACCAATAAAAATACAAGTTCATGTTTAGAAGGGAAATAACCTAATGTGGGGAAGCTTTTACTAAGGAAACTAAACCTATATTATCAAAGTTAGGAAAATCCAAACCTAGGTTTTTTCATCACAAAACCAGCTTTGGAATTCAGGTGCTCATTGTTCTTAATGTGAGCCCTACTCTCTTTCCAAAACCTAGAAGTTTTTGTATAAAATGTAACTCCTCTTATGGCTTTGAATATTGCCTTGAAAAACATTGCCTGCTCTGACTCAGTATTGGATAACTCATTGTTTTAATAAAAATAAAGGGAAATGAATTCTGCTTTGACCTAGAATAATGCAGTGCACATGATATTAATTGTAGGTTCAGAGAGGGCTAAATTTCAAATTTCAAAGTGCAAATAAGCCTCATCAGGGAATTACTTATGCTTAGCACATTCACGCTGAGTTTAGCAATGTATGCTGTAGTGCACTGAAGAGAGTGATTTTGAGGGAGTTTTTTTTTTAAATCCAACACTATAGATACATAGCCGCATATATGGTAATACAGCTATTTACACATACATCTTTTGGAAGTGTACTGGTTTTCTTTATATCTCTCCTATACTCCTATAAATTGCTTGAGTTGAGACATTTGTCATTTGCAGGAATAATTGAGAGCAGAGTAAAGTCCTGTGCATATTCCATGTGTGGGGTTGTGGTTTTTGTCTGTTCTTCTTTTTGCTAGACAAGCCAGAGGGCTGTCATGTTGAAGGTAAGAGGGCTTCTCCATTTTTACCTGTACCTCATTGTTCAAAATAGCAACGTTCACAGTGCATTTCTACAACAATTTCCTTGCTTATCATAGAATATCCTGAGCTGGAATGGACCCATAAGGATCACGGAAGTCCATCTGTTGGCCCTGCATAGGACAACCCCAAGAATTTCACCATGTGCTTGAGAGCATTGTCACTGTCCAAACACTCGCTGAACTCTGTCAGGCTTGGTGCTGTGGCCACTTACCTTGGGAGCCCAACCACCCTCTGGATGAAGAACCTTTTCCTAATATCCAGCCTAAACCTACCCTGACAGAGCTTCATGCTCTTCCCTCAAGTGCTATTGCTGGTCACTAGAGAGGACATCAGTGTGTTTGAAAATGGTAATACCACAGGCTTACAAAGAAGGCTGAGGAGGACTTGCCCTGGCACCAGTGATTTGGAACAATGAGTCTAATTCTTTGGTGTAGCTTTGAGGCACTTGAGTTAAAATGGTTCTGTAAGCATGCATGTTCTGTGATTCAATACAACCTGAGAGTCTTTAGTCTTCCAGGGAAGAGAGTTACTTCAACTCAGTGTTACCTTGGTGTTTAAAAACACTGCTTAGCCTAGGTGTGAAGAGGGGTTTGCTACAGTTCTCTTTGTAAAGCATTTTTAGATAGTGGCTGAGAGTTTGGAAGTGTTGCAGACAAGGTGTAGTACTGATTCACAAGTCATGATTTTGTGTGATTTCACAACGTGGAATTTAGCTCGGAGCCCGTGTTTGGAAATGTGTGGTGCCTTACCTGTGAGCAGTCCCACTGAATAGTAATAGCATTTCCTACTTCACTGTAGGTTCTTTAGAAATAGAACAAGTTTATTTGTCCCAAGCCGCATGCTGTGCTGTAGTTTGTTGTGTGCACACAATGTGCTGGTCTGCATGGGCTGTGTTTCACCTGCTGAACTGAATCCTGCCTGTCTGCCAGCTGCTTGCCTGCAGTTTGGTCAGGCTGTATGGCTTGGAGTTTCTTGAACACAAGTAGCTGGTTCATAACACAGAAACATTCTGGGTTTTGTTCAGTTTTTTCACCTTGAAACGTTTTACTTGTGCTTTGTCTCTTTGTTCTTGGCAAGGTGAGCAAATAATGTAGCCTTACCTGAGCTCCTATCCAGCAGCAGTCTTGTTGACAACTTCTCACTTCTAATTGTTGATAAGGGCATTTCTCTGGCATATTTTGAGGCACCACTGGAGTATATGTTTTTAAGGATCAGATTTTCTAATGAGTCCTTGTAGTGCAGATGCATGCAATTGATGAATTCATAACCCTTTGTGTCTTAATGCTACTTCATAGACAACTCCAAAACCCTTCTGAATGCTATCTCAGGAATGTAAGGTCACCAAACTTTTGGAATATAAAATTTCTTTCCAGTATCTGTATCATGAACTGAGATGGTCCTGATTATTTTGAGGTTTCTTGGGGTTTTTATGCTCACAACCCAAAGAAGCTAGGGCAGAGAAGAAATCTAACCGAATACAGATTGCACTTTTAAATGCTGCTAGAAAATAATTTTGCTATTTCACTTGGATGAGCACTGATGATAAAAATACCTCTATCCAGTTTCACTAATTAACCACTAGAGACTGTCTTATCTTGGGATGCATAAAAGGCATCTGTAACCTAGTTTAAATGCATGCACAAGATTTAAAATCAGTTTTATCTTGGCAAGAAAAAAACGAGAGTACAGGTTTGAAGTGTTTCTTTGCTTGAGTTTCAAGGTTTGGAACCAAATTTTTTTAGTATAGGAGGGTCAGAGGTAAAAAGTATACCATATCCTCCATGGCCAGTCTGCAGTGTAAATCTGGAGCAGCATAGATGTTGCTTTGAAATGTGCTTTTACAGCCTCTTCTGCTGTAAAACCACTTCAGTGGTTTTGACTGTATTTGACCCAAGGGATATTTGCCCTGTAAGGAGCTAGTGTTCTGTGGCTAGAAACAATATAAAAGAGTTATCACTCAGTGCCCTGGAGAGGCTCTCTTGAGATGTGGGAATCCTGTCTCACTTAATTGAATGTGCATTAGAAGGTGTTGGCCTGTGTGACAGCACAAAGCAGGTGTAACAGCTTTGAGTAACCTGTCCAAAACAGGTTATCTTTTCATTCTATATTGAGATTCAGTGCAGATGGCTATGACTATTTATATGCTTCGGGTTATTTATTTGCTCTGGAGAGCATGTCATTGCTTTTTATATCTCCTTGCTCTTTTTCAACAAAACCATTTAGAACATGTACTATTGATACTATTACTTCTGAATTACACATTCTTCTTTACTGAGATGTCAAAACTTGAGTCCGTTGGAGCTCCTGTCCCCCTATATGCCATGGACAATTCATTATGTCTGTTACTTCTCTGCCTCACTATTTTGAACCTGATTCTTTTCATGAGCCATTGCAGTTTGAGTGTAACTGCTGTGAAATAAGTGCATCGTGGACCAAGGGGGTTTTTTGGTATTTCTGAGCCCGGATTCACAGCTCGCTGTAACAAGGTCTGTCAGGGAGAGGAAATTCAGAACCAATACTTAAAGCCTGAGACTACCATTATTTTAACACAAGTTTGTAGATATACTTGAGTGTAGAATACAAACACCGGTAATCACAGGCTTAAGTTAAAACCCCAAAACTGTACCTCAAAAAGCACAGGGTCCCATTCTGTGGAAAAACAAGAGCTAAGTGTTCTTGGTGCATTTTTGTGTGTATGTTACAATCTGTTTCTGTTCCAAGACAGACATGGAGAACCGCCGGTGGCTTCATGCTTTCAGAAGAATGAAGGAGGTCAAAACTTGGTCTGCCAGCTTTGAAATGTGGCAGTTATTTTGCTTTCTTTCTTCTTGCTGGATTTCTTTCCTTAATTGCTTTTGCATGAATGCATTCGGAAAGTGAGAAGATGGAATATATTGGCCTTAGCTGTATCTAGCTTCTGCAGAAATTCAGTGAAAGTATATATATTTTTGTATGAACTGTATAAATACTGCATGTTAGAAAAGGAATCTAATACTGTGTTTTCTCATCCAAACCCAAATAATGCCATCTATATTAATAAATGACAATGCAAGTTGATCTTATTAATGTTAACAGACTAAAATATGTAGACAGCTCAGTAGCAGCAGAAGCATAAGCCATCAGTAGCCAGTAACACCTGAACCTCTCAGTGTTATTTGTGATGATGGTTCCTGTCAAGTTCTGTTTTGGTGGAAAGGTGAGTCTCCCTTTTGGGCTTACTAACAGCGTGTTGACCTTTTCTCCCTTTTGTTGCCAAGGAGTGACAGGTGTCTAGAGTAGCTAAGCAATGTGACAGTCAGCCTGCGCTTTCTGTCAGCTGTTATTCATTAGCCTTAAAAATGACACGAGGTACTCTACTACTCAGAAATGTATTTATGTCCATTAATACATCTTAGTTAATGGACAGTATAGGGATAGACTGTTGACTTGCTCTACTTTTCCCTTGTTTTTCTTTTGTTTAATATTGTTATTGAATATGTAAATGTGTGATACCTAGGAAATTTCAAGCTGTGATTTCCATAGTGGCATTGTTAATCCATGTTTGCCTGCTGCAGTCTGCTTTGGTGGTACCACAGTGTGCTGTCACTGTGAGTCCGGCAGCTTTCTCCACTGAGAGCTTTGTGCAGTACTCACCTTCAAGGGTGCCGCTTCGCTCAAAGTCCAGGTCCCTCCAACTGTGTTGTGTATGCTGCTGTGCCTATCACTTGGCTGTGCTTTCACCATCACTGGAACCCACAACTGGGCTGTGCTCTGATCTGGCATTAACACACACTACCATTAAAAAGGGCAGTCTGGTTGTCATTTCTGCCTAGGAGTGTGTTCATTCTTTCTCTCCTTCCGTACCAAGGCATTTAGTGTTTGCACAGCTGCAGAATGGTCTCTTTAAGGTTAGAGTTCAGCCAGATCACCTTCCTGATGTACACAGGAGTCCTTGGACAAGAGGAGGGACCAGCTCTTCTCATGGAGTTAGAGACTTTTGTCAGACTTAAGTATGTGTGTTCCTTTAGTAAGCTAAGGTGGGAGCTTTTGCTTATGTGTATCTGCAGAAAAGGCAAAAAATTTTGAGGTAGGCAAATGAAGGGCATGAATTGGTGTTCGTGATATCCCTAATAATCCAATACCATAACTGCTTGGGGACTTATGATCGACCAGTTTTTCCCTTTTGGGCTGTTTGGGTGTCTGTTACTCAAAGACATCCCAAACATGGACCTGGGTAGGAGAGAAAGAAGCTAAGAAGTGGTAGTTGATCCCAAAGGCACATCTGAACAAAAACCCCCTTTCCCTATGTCAGTCACATGTTGGTCATGTGTATAACGAAGCTGGTAATCTCTCAAAAACTGAGAATGCGTTAGAGTCCGTAATTTTAGCAAAATCTGTGCACCATTACTGGATTTTATGGTGTGTGATTTGTGGGGATATGTGTGTGCAAGTCTTAAGGAATGTGTGTTAGGCCATCTGGGCAACAAGGAGGAGCTGGCTTGTGCTAAAATACAAGGTATTGCTGCAATGGAGGAGTGATAAAATGATAGCAATGAAAGTTCTGGCAGACTTTACTTCTCTGGAAGCAGTTACTATTATTTTTAAGCAGTTCCCAACTAATGCTGAGTTGAACTAAGAAGGTGGGAGCAGTCAATCTAGGGAAAAAAGGAGGAATGTTACCTAAAACCAGAATAGTAAGTACTTCAAGGGATGTGAGATGTGAGAGTTGCCATTCTCTTCAAGTTGACTGGTACTGCTGAGCAAGCTTTGTAGGGAAGGCATGAGAGAAAAACTGCAACGCTTGAAAATATGGATTAGGGTTGGAAATCCCTGTGTATTTGCCTTTTGGGAATGTAGAAAGTTACAACTAAGCCTGGCAAGCCCTCCATTCTTGGACTTGGTGAAGAAAGGGGAGTGTGTGCTGGTGGTCTGTGAAGGGTCTCTGTGGGGTTCGTAAAGCCCAGTTTGGTTGTGGGGGAAAATAGGTGACATTTGGATAGGCACAAAGCGCTCCCTTTTTAACATATTTCCCTTCCTGAGGTGAAGGTCTGTTGTCTCTTCAGTAATGAAGTCATTACCTTGCTGACGTTTAAAAAAAAGTAACACACAGAATAATGCAACTTTTATCGTGTTGATTTTGGTACCTAAAATCTGAATTTTGGTTTCTGTTATCTACATGGTTTCTAATGAATGAGATTTAGTTCTCTTTGCTGTCAGGGTAGCCACACTCCCTGAGAACTGCTCATGAGCATGAAAGACTGCCCAAAAGCTTGGTGTTCAATTTTCTATTTTATAGTATGACTGTTTCCTATAGAACACGGGGTCAGATCAGTAAATTATGATCTCCTGAGAGCTGTGTTCTTGAAAAACTCAACACAGTTCCTCTGGTTGTTGCTTGTTTCTCTTCATGTAGCTGATTACATTGTAATCTGAGTGTTGGTGCTGTTGTTTCTTGGGTGGATGTTTTGGCTG
Organism: Grallaria varia; assembly: GCA_013396735.1. Taxonomy (NCBI): domain Eukaryota; kingdom Metazoa; phylum Chordata; class Aves; order Passeriformes; family Formicariidae; genus Grallaria; species Grallaria varia. The sequence continues at coordinate 832,227 of VWZG01001380.1, read as the reverse complement.
TGGTGACTGAATCTGTCTTCCTACTTATTTTACTTGAGTGCTGGTGGATAATGATGCTCATGAGAAGTTTCAGGTGCTCTCTTTACCCACACTGGTATTCACTTGTGATTGATTACTAAATTGGTTATTCCTTTCTTATGAAGGTGCAAATCTACATATTTGCATTGCAGCCCCAAAGCAGCAGTAAATGCTGGGTACAACAAACTGTGCTTGGGGTTGTGCTCAGGCCCTTGGTTAAATTTCTCACTTGTAGGGAAAATTTCTGCTGCATACACTTCTATAATATAAAGTCTAGTGATACTCCCACATCTGCTGTCACATTAAAAATAATGAAGATAGATAAAACTTTAATTAGCATATTTCTCCATTTGGAGGTATAGCTGGAAGCTGCTCTGGTGGGCAGGAAATGTCTGCTCTCCTGTGTTTGAACAGAAGCAATTACTATTTTATTCTAGTAAATGAGAACAAACAGACCTTCACCTGTCAGGCTTCAGTTATTTCCCCCTCCCTGCCTGGCATCAGTCACATCAGCTCCTGTAGTGAGTATGTTATCTCATTTCAGAAAGCAGTATTGGCAGATGACTTCCTACTTAACAGTATACAAATAATGATACCCTGAAAAATGGCTATTGTATTACATTTAAATAGCTCCCTGCTTCAATTGCGAATATGAAGTTTTCTTGGCCTTGTCTTGTGGAGTTTGATACTGAGATCAGTCTTGTGTGATGACACTGTCAAAAGTAACATCTAAAAAGTATTGTAAAGTCTTGTCACCACATCTGGAGCTGGTGTAAATTGAGTTGGACGCTTCCTCCACTGGGTGCCTGGGTCCTGTAGCAGTGTCCCCAAAACTATTATCTGGTTTTGCCAAACTGTTCTAGGAAGTTCCATCCCCCCAAAAAATTTGGGGTAATACCTGTGCTGTTCAGGTGCTCACTGCTTCAACATCTGAGATTAACTGCAACTAAATTAGGGAAGAATTAGAGGTTTAAGGCATTTTCTTAGAAATGCGCATGTTCTGTAGCATTGTTTTTGGTTTTTTCCCTTCCAGTACATGAAAGGCTTCCTCCTAAATAGAATGTGCATGTTTACATGTGCACCACCTGAAGGTGTCTTGTTTTACCAGTCATAAAAATGTTTAGTGCTTGCTGTAAAGCAGAAAGGTACCTTTATAGAAGTTGTCAGTCACAGCTGTTCTGCTATGTTGGGGAAGAGGAGTAGGGCAAAAAAAATAAATATATAAGTTGTAGTAGTACCAAAATGAAAGCAGAGTTAGGGGTTTCTTTTTTTATTTCCAACAGCTGGAAGTCCAGCATGGTTTCATTTGAGAATAGCTTAGTATAGTCTATTAATGATAAGTTAATTTCAGCTATTTGCTGAAAAGCATTTTGAACGGACTCCCTTGGATGCACATGTCTCTTTGTATCCTTTGTATGTATTTCTCAAAGAGGAGCTATTTCTATGTTTGCGTTATTCTTGCTTAAACCTGTTTCCCTAAGTATTTTGAAATCCCCATTGTATGTACAGCAGGAAACTGTAGGGATGCAGTGTGTCAGACTTTGTAATTCCCAATATCCCTCATCTTTAAAAGAAATCAGTTGCTAATGAAAATGGAATTGAGTAGAACAAGGGTATTGCAATTAACATTCTCAGTACTTAAATTTGAGGTGGTGGTTTCCCAAGATCTGAAACAAGAATTATTTACTGAACTTTGTGGTATGAATAAAATCTTCTACATAATATCTGTAGCCTTAGGAAAATTCGACTGATGCAGTCAAATCACTTGCCTCTGTGGTATGAGTGTAAAATGTTCCTACTTGATGTTGCTGAAAAGAAACCGTTAAAAAATTAAGCCATATTACTGTTTCCTTCTTTCCTAAAATGGCAATTTCTTTTGCAGCAACAAGTCGTTTGTGGTCACTTCTCCATTGTATTGACACCTGGTTTATGTAGTAATATGAAGTTTAAGGTAAACTGCTGTGAAAAAGGTTAACAACAGCTTGAAGATACTGCATTTTGGGTATTTTCCTAGGAAATACATATAGTGTTTGAGATGATTACAGTGTTGTTAGGCAGAGTTCTTTTGCAAGACCTTGTCATTAGTATGCACAGGGAAACTGATTCTCACTACCACTTGTTTTCTGTAGTCACTTAAATTAGGAGGGAAATAGCATATTTATCATTTGGGAAAGGATTGGGGCAGTTTCGTACTTCCAAATTGCTGTACACTGGTGAAATGTTATCTCCCAAAACTCTCTGCTTGTCTTTCTGTCCTATTTTTAGACATTTACCTGTGCCCAATCTCTCTAGCAATGAATATAAAAACCTAATGCACCTGAATATAAGATGATCTTATTCCATAAGGCGTTTCAGTGCACTAAAGGATTTCATCAATGATGTTCAAAACTGACAACTGAATAATGCCTGAAGGATGACAGTTTGTCACTAGGGATGACACAGGATGCACTGTGTGTATTTTTTTTAGTAAGTATGAGTCTCTCTAGAGCCCGAGGTCTTAGGAAATGCAGGAAGCTTGAAGAAAATGCCATCCTGACTAAACCCTGCAGGAAAGTAAGCTCGTTGTGTTTGTGATAGTCTCTGTTGTGTTACTGCTGGTCAGGATCAGGAGGATCTCTAAACTTCTGGAAGGTGTTTTTTTAGGGGATCGTGGCTTTTGTAATAATCACCTTGATTGTGAACACAATTCACAACTGTAGCTTACGCATCGCTAGTGTTGGTGTGCAAATGTCAGTCTTTCCTGTATGAAGGAAAGGCACCCTGGTGCTGCAGTTGTTTGTTCTCTAGTATTCTTGCTAGCCTACCACAAATAATCTTTCTTTGCATTATTTAGGTGTTTTCCAGTCTAGATAGACTTCTCTGAAGTGATTCTTCTTGCATTGCTTGCTCTTTTGCTCAGAACTTGTTATAAAGTTAAGTATTTACATGGCGTCTTGTACCACTTATTTCTATAAAATATGAGCACTGAAAATAATACAAGTGAGTCTTTGTATTCCCCTTCAGTCTTTTGCTGCATTGTCACTGCAGAATTGAGAGGTTAGAGCGAAGTCCTGATTGTTTATCGGCCTTGATCTTTTTGGACCTGAATGCAGATTTTCAAATTGCCAGTTGCCTGGGATGGGCCCTTGTTTAAGCAGGCAATTCATAAGCTCAGAAAGGGGAAGATTAACACCCATGCCTAAGGAAAAGAAAATAGAGATTTCCTTATTTTCAACTATTTGAAAATACGAGAGTACAGTAAAATTATTCTTATAGTTTATCAAAAGAAATATAGCAAAATTATTTCATTAGTTAGATTGTAAATGATACATATCATTTATGGTTCTTTCCTTAATCGATGATTTATGGCATGGCTTTCCAGTTGAGATATGTGGTGTGTAATACAATATATGAACTGAAGTTTTGATTTGAACCTGAAGAACCTGTATTAAGTTTTATCATGTGTGGGTATTAAAATGGCTTACAGTAAGTAGGAATCAATCATAATAAATGACATATGTCGATACCAAGTTCTAGTTCTGCTCAGTGCCCACAGCATTTTTCTGATTTGAAGTAACCCTTTACAGTTAATTTGAGCACAAACACACAATTGGCTGAATATAATTGCCTGTTTGGTAGTGGCTGTTTACTGTTTGTTTTCATGATACGACACAAGGTCAGAGTACTGGAGTCTTTAAAAATCAGGTGTCCAAAGTTTTCAATTCTTTATCTATCAGACATGGTGAAGTGAAGTGTAGGAGACCTTTAGAGAAGAGACTGAGAGGAATAAGCACCTTTAAATCACTCCAGGGAGAGCTTCAGAAAAGCAGAACTCAGACCACTACTTCTCTATTTTCAAAGCAGCATATGCAGGCGTAGCTGCATGACTCTCATTAAGCTCATCTGAGTCGTGCAGCTAAAGCCCCATGCAATGTTTTGAAAATGTAGGAAATAAAAATGGCATTAAACCAGACATCTGGGCTACTATCCAGTTTTCTGGTGATAATGTCTGAAGCATGCCGTTAATAAAGCATCATCCATGGGCTAAATTATTAAACTGTAGAACTCTTTGCAGAAGGCTTACAAATCAGTTTTACTTAACAAAACAAAGGGAAAAAAACCCAAAAGGTTCTGTTCACTCTTCAACAATCACTGCTAACCACAAGGCCCTTTTCCTTTTGAAGTACATTAACTTTCTTTTTCTCCTCACACTTTTCAAATGTCTTTTTGTCTTTTTCTGACAAATTCTCACAGGGTACCCATCTGAAGTCCATGTTCTGCTATTGATTTTCCTAGTAGAGAGAAAATGCCTTCTCTTTGCTGGTTCCTTTGTCTCAGGTGAATTTCTATGCAATACAGGCGTCAGAATGGAAGAAACTCACACCATATGAGATGAAGACACTAGTGTTTCCCTGTATTTTGTTATTGACTGGAAGGTAGAGATGCTTTAGAAGCGTAATGTTAAAAGAATTCTCAGTAGTGAGGAAGGAGATCTACCTAACTACTGCTATAGACAAAGGTCTTTGTGAGCAAGGTTTGGTTTTACCTTCAAATACCAAGAGCTAAGCTGTGTGTAGTTAAGGAGTATTTTATGATTTCCATAAATGCAAGTAACTTGGTCATTGCTATACTGTAGTCTCAAGTATGTTGTTATTTCTTGTCACCAGTTTGACAAAGGTTATGTTTGGTCTTAATCCGGTATAAGTGTGGGAGTAATTACTAAAAATAGAATTGTGAAAAGATGAGGTACTCACTTTGCTGTGACTCAGCTGTCTTCTGTGACCTTTTGGAACACTAGAATTTAATAATTTCATGGTAATTTCTGTAATTCTGTGAAGTTGATGGCAATGCATGCAGAGCAGGCTAAGATAAATATGTCTGTAATGGCTATAGCAAGTAGGAACACTTGCTATAGTGAAAAATAGCTTGCAGTATGCTTTTGTGACATACATGGGTATAGGATTTTCTGATTAGCCAAGGTATGAATTATTTTGCAGCACTGGATTTACTTCAGTGTATATGGTTCATCTTTGTAAGACTTGGGAATTGTTGGTTATAACTCTAAATCTAGGGCTGTGTTGAGAAGCAGCATTGTGCTGTATTGGAAATAAATAACCTTGAAAGGTTTTCCAGTTTGCATACAAAGCAAACCAACTTTTCCATGGGTTGCATGTTACACCTCATGTGAGAGACCTTGACGCTGAGTGCAATTAAACCCTGAAACTACCAGTATTCTATTTCCTCTTCTGTTAATTTTGTGGAGAACTAACGCAGCAGTTTTGAGTACAGTATCTTGTTTTAAATACAATTTAACCTGCAGATTTATCCATGAGAATGTGAGTTGATTTTATAATTCACTAGTATGTGTACATTTGTCATACTGTGAACTTGCCTTATCAAATGAATGCCCTTTATTTGCTGTGTAGGTGCTTTTCTTTTCTTTTAGTAATGGCAAACCCAGAGTTCCCAATGCTCAAATGTAAACCGGTTTATTCAGCGAAGCACCCTGTTACGTGACAAATTGCCCAACAGTAGCCCTGGCTACTCCTCACTTCCTTAAGTCTGTTTGTATCTCTAACAGTGGGCAGAAGGGAAAAGCTTCTATAGAATCTAATTGCATGTTTTCTTGTGTGAGATCTGTTTCTTGGTATCTGAACTTGAAGTCTGGAAACATGTAAAATGGCTGCATTGTAGTTCTAGGAGCAGAGTGGTGATTTCAGCTGGAAGGTGAAATAACTTGTGCTTTGTTTCAGAATCATTTGACCTCAGGTTGACTGGGAGGTAATTCAGGTGATTAAACCTAAGCTGCTGTACCTTTTAGTTTAGGTATATTTCCTAACTTGTCAAATTCTCTTCCTCTCAAAAAGAAAATATTTAGTAGTCTTCAATTAGGACATTGTAGTATTTGAGCAAAAGGAACATGTGTTCATGCTTGAACCTGATACTGGTAAGACTAACAAGGTGGAGGATTGATTGAAGGCACCAAGGACCACATGTTGGCATGTCAGCCCCTTACAATGGACTTCAGCCTACTGCAGCCCAGGAATTAAAAGTGTCATACATACAGGGCTTCTGGGGTTGGGGCTTTTACTCTGGGTGTTATTTTCACCATTGATTGGGGGTAAAACCCCCACTTTGAAAGGCAACTTCTGAATAGCAAGATCACTGATGCAAGTAACCACTTGCCATCTTAAAATGATCTGAAGAACTAACATTATTCAGTGAAAATGGATTGGATAGTGTTTCTGGGGATTAAGCAAGATTAAAAGTATTACTGATAATTTACCTGAAAAATGCCAAGTTTTCTGTGGGTAAAAAGTCTGACATGTAAATTCTGTATGTATTTCGCCAGAAGTGGTTGGATGTGGCTGTATGTAGTGATACATTGTCTGTTGTTAAAATTGAGTGACTGAGACAGATCTCAGTGTAAAGTGGTTTAAAGTTTCTTCTAATATTTGAGGAGTGCAAGCAAAATAATGAGCTTATTCCCCTACCTTTCAGCCTCCAGAGCTGAAATCCCCAAACAGTGAAGCAAAGGCTATTTCTGACATCCTCTTTCTCCTCATATAGTCATCCAAACTATAAACAAATGTTCCCTTGCCTGTCATATGGGCTTGTCTACACAAGGAAGTTAAACCACTGTAACTGTGATGTGATTGTAAATCCACTCAAATTGGTTCCAAATGTTCTGTGAGCACTCTAAGCCTGATTTACACTGAAATGATAGCCCAAATAGTTTGTTCCACAGACTTAAAAGCTGCATTTTAAATTGAGTTGATTGTTGTGCTGAGGTATGGAAGACAGTGTTAATGAAAGATTAAGTCACTGTCTGTTGTGATATTCTATTTGGAGTTGAAATGACTCTTTCTGAGAGCCTGGAGGCTGGGAGAGCCCCATGCAATACAAGGGTGACTTGCTCTGTTTAATTCCAGATGGGTCTCTGGTGTCTTTTCAGGAAGCAATAGCTGTGCTGTGTTTTTCAGTTCTTCCAGAGTTCTGACTACCAGACTTATAGATGTGGACTGGCTCGTGTCCAGACTGCTCAGTGTTAGCACTTGGAGGAATAGCAGGGTTGACTGTCTCGTGGTCCTTTGTGCTTGTTCTGAGTAGGCCAACTGTGTGGGTTTTTTTAAAAACACTTAGAAGTGTTGGAAAGAATGAGGTTTGTGTTTATGGCATTAGTGAGGTCTCGTGTTGTGGATATAGGGCAAGATAAGAGGATATTTGAGGGTAGTAAGCCTACCAACATAGCTTAAAGGACTGCATGTGTTCAGGGTGACAGTTTTCAGACTAGAGGGCCGTATGCAGTGCAAGGCATTTCATATCTTGAATGCTTTTGCCAATGGATAATCTTTCTTATGCTTAGATTAAAAGACTACTTCTCTTACCTCTTAAGCAGCATTGTTTAACACAAGTATTTTTTCCACCATCCTGGCCCCAAAAAAATGTGTTGGTGACATACGTATATTGTTCACCAGCCCTATTTTCTAGACAGAGTTGGTAAAAATCTGTTGTTACACCAAAGTATTTGATACTGCCAATTAACCAGCTGGGTGACACATGGCAATTTGTGGCGAGGCAATCCCTCAACTTTACTTTACTGACTGGTGTCCTGTTCATAATGTTCCTTACCCTTCTTAGCTAGGTAGGTCCTAAAAAACAAACCTGTCAACTGCTGCACTATCTTCTGCTTCATGTAAAGGCTTGCACTTGAGCTCAGTGTTTGGAACCCAACTTAAAACTGTGTCAAAAGGTGTTGTGTTGCAGGTTCTCAAGAGGGAACACAAAGTCACAATGGAATGGTGCTGTTGCAGGTTACTACATAGGCGAGGGACAGGAGACTTGGAAAATCCATAAAGCTGGTATTTCCAGATCCTGGGTGGGTAGCTGGTAACTGTGTGGCTCATGCTCCTCCCTAGGGCGTGGCATGCATGCAGTCGCTGTTAAAAATAGGCACCAAGGTGGGATGAGCCGTTTGTTTGAATGGGTGTGAGTGTCTTGATAATCTTATAGGAAGTTAACATTGGCAGTTCTTTGTGAAATTGAGATGCTTAATTGAGCTGAGCCCTTTCCCCAGTAACCAAGATCTTAGGAACACTGATATATGCTTCCAGACAAAGAATCTGTAATACGTACAACTTGAACAGGAGTCTCCCCATACAGCTAATTACTCTTATTTTCTGGTGGCCATCAATTTAGATTAAAAAAAAGACCCATCACAGTTTTTTGTTTATTTATTTATTTATTTATTCAAAGGTCTTACTGTGTCTCCACTCAGATGTTAAATGGCTACATTCCGCACCAGGGAGAGTTACTTTGAACAAAGATGTCTGGTGCTCCTGTCTAGAATGAGGGGAGAATGCAAGAGAGGGAAAACCATAATTATGACTTTGTTGGACAAAGTTTCATATAATACATAGTTTCCATACAGGTGAATATGTTTTAGAGCCTCTGCTGTCTTCCAAAAAGGTCAGTGTCCCAAGAATTCATTAAAAGCAATTAAATAAGCATCTGCCCAGAATTTAATTAATTTGATTTGCAAATAGAACGCATTCGTTTATCCCCTCTTGCACTCCAAGGTGCACCTGAATCCTAGTTGTGAAGTACAACTACTGTTGAAAGACTAGAAGGGGTGTGTACAGCAGCTAAATCAAGTTAATCATGGTGTGGGTGCTTTTTGTACATATATCCTGGCCTCCCATTTTCTGCTGTATTAAAAGTTAGCAACACTTGTTTTCCTTAGTTAGTTTGTGGAAATTTTAACTTGGGATATAAATTTACTTGGTCTCCAAAATAGCTTTGGGGTCTTGTACATAGTGTTTCACACTTGAAATGTATTTGCTAATTTTTTAAGTAAGCTTGCAGCTACTTTTTCTTCATAGTTTTTCTTCTGTGTTGTATAAAAGATGGCAAATGCATCTTCATTCTCACAGTTGCTCCTTAGAGCATTGCCAAGGCCTTGTAAACCTCATTCATCTGAGTGTCTTCTCAGATTTTCATTGTGTGTAACCACACAGTCTCACTGTGGTTTTGAGGAACTTACTAAAAAGATGCAGAAACCAGAGGTATATCCCTGTCCCTTGTTCAGAGGCAATTTGGTGGTCATTTGTTCTGAAGTGTTTTCTCAGCGGGATGGTCATGGTGGAAGTTAACTAACTTTGGTTAAAAATTCACTTGCAAAATACTGTGAAACTAAAAACTGTTTTGTAGCAAATGTCATCAGTCTGCCATGCTTTCTCCTTTATTAACCAGCCTTTATAGGAGAGACATTCATAAAAAGAAGCAGTCTCTGCTGTGTGCTTGGTGTACTGAATGAGTGTACAATGCCTTCCCAAAGCTATGGAATTAAATCTTGTACTGAATTTGGGAATCACATGAATGCTTTTCTCCTGTGTGCAAACTTAGTTTTTTCTCAGCTGAGCTATTTTTCGTAGCTGCTTTGATTTTTTGTATCTTCTGATATAGCTGTATACACAGAAAATGCTCTAAAGGCTCACCAAGAATTGTTTTGTCTGTATCACAGTGAAAGCAAGCTCATCGCTTTCCAAAAGAAGTTCAAATTTTATTTCTGTAGTGAGAATTTACATCAATAAGTAGTTTACCAGTGAAGTGATTGCACGTGTTTACAATGTGCTGCGTCTTTTGGCAAAAGATGTTTAGGACCCAATTCTTTTAGCTTTTGCCAGCATGTAAGGAAATAGACTGAAGTTACCAATATTGTATGTGTTTTCTATAAGAGAAGAGAGGCAAGGAGAGCAGGAGACAGACCTCTTGTGAACTAGTCTTGGAGCCTTAAGGGAAGGAGCAGCATGTTTGAAAGCAGCCATGTAAAAAAAGAAAATGCTAAGTCCTGTCTGTTTTTAGACTGTCCTACTGACCAACACGGTGGTTTAATACAACCCTTACTTAAAATGGAACAAATACAATATAAGTACTAGGAAGATTGCATTGTATGTCCTGGTAGTTCTGGGCTAGAATTTTGTCTCCATGCTGGAATGCTAATAAAGTTATGGGTAATGAGAAACATGGGATGCTCCTGGGATTACCCCTGTAAAGGTTTAGTCTTGTCAGTATGACAGAAGATGAGCTGCAGTTTCTGTAGTGGTCTGGCTTTTCTGTTGCTAATTTTGCTATTTTCTTTGGGTTCCAAGCTGTCAGAAAACTTCATATAAACTTCCTGGATAAAAGTAGCTTAATTCAAGGTCTTACAGAGACTGAATTTTATTTCACAGGGGGAAAACAGACTTGCAAGGGGAACCAGGCACTTCATGTAGCCATAACAGGGAATTCTAAGGGGACTGCGGTTCCAGACCTAAAATGACCTTGCTGCAGAAGTGCTCCTATTACACTTAATTCAGCAGTCTGCAAAAGGATTCCTTTATGTGGCGACAAGAAAAGCAAAGTCTGTGAACCTGCGTTTATATCTGTAACATAAGGGACTTCTGCAAATAAAAGTAAGAAGGAAAAGAATTGAAGTGAAATGTCCTATAAAATCGGAGCTGAATAGTGACAGGGTCTTGGTCACCATCAGCTTTGTTCAGTCATTTCTGGGATTGCATCTGGTCCTTGGAAATATTTAAAAATAAACTTCATTACTCTAAGACATTGCCTAGGATCATATCCAAGAAATAAGAATGCACAACTGTATTTTAGCTACATTAAATGAATTTTGATTTCCCTGTTAATTTGTATCCTCATGCCCTTTGTGTTGTTTACAGGTACGAATGAATGCATTTGAATGTGGATTGGTAACTATTAATCAACATATACGTTAAATGGAAACCACCAGCTACACAATGCTATGGGAAGAAGCAAACTAAGAGCAAAACTAATAACATTTTCTTAATGAGCTTAACCATTCTCTAGAGTCCTTTCTCTATTTCAATACCTACATTGCTCCTTCCTGATAACCTCTACCCCTAAGGGGTTAATGTTTCTAGATTAAAAAAAAATCTTCACTACAGGTTCCCATGTTCTTGTGATGCTATCCCAGGTTACTACTTGAATGAGGTCTGTGTTTGGGATTTCATTTTGTTTCACCAAACTGGATGTGAAAACATGATGCTAGGACTTTAGAGAAACTTTTTTTGCATTTTCTGTTCTTATTTCTAGGGCCAGATTTCCATTCTCTGTTATCTTGTTTTGGCATGAGAGGCACTGAAATATTTTGTTGGTAGTCTGTGGTGAAGTGTTGTATTTAGGCTGCAATGATCCCTAGTGTACATCCCAGGTATCAAGAGCCTTGGTCTGCTTAGCCTCACTTGGTGGGAGTTGTGGCATCATTAGGCTTCACTCTTGGAGTGCTGTGTGTTTTGTTGGCTTTCATTCTGTATGTATGTCCAATATCAGACTGGTTGATGTTTTCTGTAGTTGCTTCTGTGCTTTCTTTTCATTGCCCTCAAGTGGGCTATAGTAGTAGCATCCTTTCTTCCACAGTTCCCTAATCTTCTATTTCAAGTACTGCCTTTCTTGCTTTCAGACATATTTTTTCTTAATGGATTCCAAGTGCTTAGCAAAATTTCAGGTGGATAAGTTACCTGAAACTGTTGGTGTTTTCTCACCTGTTAATATAAATAGTTGAACTTCTGTCTTTGTTTTAATCTATTTTTCAGCACTGTAGAAGAATTAAGAATAACAAACCCGCTTTATCATTGGTTAAAGATACCACTTAGCTTCAGAAAAGCCAGCAGGTCATTTAAAACCATGTAGTAGCATGTCCTTATCTTTTATGTGAGGTGTGGGTAATTTACGCAGTTGTGAAAGTTATGTCAAGACCAGTCTGGGATGATTACATGCTGAGGAGGTCCCATGAGCTATTAGTAGTCACATAGTACTTAGTAGTTCCACAGCTAAGTGCAACTAAGAAGTTGATTAGGTAAATCTGGGAGGCAAAAAAAAACCCCGAACACTCCTGCCCTCTCCCTCGCCCCCCGCCCCCAAATGTTAACGTTACTGAATTGACTCCAGCTCTGCAGTCATTGCTCCTGTGTGCATAAACAAGTCTTCCATGTCAGTGGAAACCTTTCTTTGCAGTTGCGTTCTTGCTGCTAAATAAAGGAGTGTTAGAAGTAGTGTTTATTTTGTAAAGGAAGGCTGATATTACTGGGAGTTCATGTCATGAGTTTCCATTGCTCAGCAGCAGACAGCAGCATGGCGAGATGTTTCCTGCTTGCCAAGCAAGCAGCTGAGTCCACCTTGCTCCTCCAGCAGGAATGTGAGGAAGGTGTAGCCAACATGCTCCTTCCTTATTTCCCCTCAGCTGGTGCCTTCCAGCTGTCTCAGGCTGACTCCCAGCCAGAGCAGGACTCTCTGCTGGCTTTGTAGGAAAATGATTGGCAATTCCCCAGCATCATCAGTCCTAGTAGCCTTGCTCTGACTGTGACTTTAGATCCCTTTGACCATGGAGATACGCTGAAACTCTGCATCCTGATAGGGCTTCACTGAACTGTCCTGAGCCATGAGGTTTTTTTAATTGGAGTTTTTGATAAGTCACTGTGTGAGTCCTGTGACTTCAAGGTTGTCGCATTATGCATCAAATAATCTTTAGTGTAGCAATCTCAGCTTTCTGGATACTCCAGAAAAATAAAGGAAGGATGAAAAACCGGGAATAGAGCTGACTCTGTAGAAGGGAAATATTCTGAGCTAAGTTCAACCACATCTTCTGGCAAGTACATCTGCCCTTTGGCAAGGCAGGCCATTTCTAATCACATTATCATATGCTTGCTTCTGCAGCAATTAGTGTGCTAGACAAATATTAAGTCCCTGGAAAACTTTATATCAAAAGAGCTGGAGAAATAGCTTGCCTTTTCTCTTCGTGGTTTCGTAAGGTTTAGAAAAACCCCAAAATGTTAGGTTACAGCTCTGTTAAATTTGTTCTAGTGGACTGCATGTTCCTTTTACCAGTGATGTAAACATTAAAGGCATACATTGGCATACTGATTAGATGTTCATGTAACTCAAGGAACACCAAAAAAGTCAACCACCATGGTGTTTGCATGGACTGTTGAATGTTACATGTGCTTTGTAGGAAGGATGTTGGCAATTGATGGGTTAGAGGAGCACAGAAACAGCTTGTGTAAGGAAGGAATAAAATTTTCTGCATGTGCGTCTTCTATAAGCAGAGGAAGACAAAGCTGATCAAATCTTTGCTGTACAAGCTATATGAAGACAGCAATAGAAGAAATAACAGCTGTTTAGGCTTATTTAATAAATTAGTGTTTAAAGCTAGAAAATCTCTCTTGTATTGACTGCTGTAGTATCTGTCTGACAAAGCATTGTAGTCAGTGCATAGGGTTTTTTTAATGAGACAAAAGCAGCATGAAGCTTTGAAAATAATTAACACTGGCAGACAAGACTGGAGATGATTTTTAACCTTGAATAGGCACTTGTTTGGGGTGCATAGGCCTAGAGCAAATGATTTTCCATTGTAAAATATCGATCTGTCTTCAGCAAAGAGTTAAACACTGGGGAGAATAAAAGGAGCAAGGGAAATATTCCTCAGTGAATGAAGTGTGAGTCTCAGGCAGTCATGCCTGCCCTGTCAAATCAAATTACTAAGACACTTTACCTGTATTATAAAATTGGTGCTGTATGTTCTCTTAATTGAAGGGATTATTTTAAGGCTGTGAGCATTTGGGCAGGAATAAGAGGTTGGTGTTGAGAGAGACATCTGTAATGAGAGATTTTAAGTCGGGATACATTATTAATGAACTGCACAGGAGACACATAAACCTGCTTTATTGGGCAAACTGTAAATGAGCCTATTTGGTAAGAACATGCAAAGTGTGTGTGTTGCTGAGAGAGGATATTTTGAGAATTTAACTAATTTCTGAATGGTAAAGGCATCCAGTCTGGCTATAATTGGTGCCTGTGGCAATTGTTGATACCCTGACTACATTAGCTTTCTGTGCCCTTTAGCAGAATTGGGAAAGCATTTCTAGTACTCGTTAAGCTGACTATTATCAAGACTTCATAAATATACACATTTAGAATAGATGATTTGCTATCCCAATGCCTTAGAGCACTTAAATAAATTAGTTCCTACTATTTCAGGCATTAATTTTGCAGTAATTATGCATGAAGCAATAATGCAATTAAAATTGCCTTCCAACTTGCTCAAGTGGGAATATTTTTTGAAAAGAATACTTGATCTTTTCTCAAAATATACTCTAGAGCAGGTGGATGGGCTGTGTGGCATAATACAGCAGTGTGGGACTGTTCTACCTTGAGATCTTCAGTTTGCCTGCAGCTGAAGTCAATGTTAACCAAGTATTACCATCTGTTGGCTTTTACTGACCTCTGATTTATTTCCCTCTCCCCCTTCTCTAGTGGCAAAGTGCCCACATCACAGCTGGCATTGAGTGCTTCAGCAGTGGGGTTTCTTATTTAAAGAATTCAGCCACACTTCAAGGCAGGAAACATGGGCTAGTTTTCAGTTTGCAACATGTTCCAGTTTCTCTTCGCACAGTACCTACTGGTTTCACATCTTTGCTATATCTTCTATAATAAAGCACAGCAATATATCGACCCAGATTTCGGCCTTAGGTCTGAATCTCTTTACTTTTAAATTGGACATCTTGTTCCTTGGGAGAAAAAAAAAATATATTGTAGCTGAGTTACAAATAAGCTTTTCCAGCTTTTTGGCAGCTAGGTAATAGTTAAAGTGAAAAGATTTCTTTTTTTCCAGCCAGAAAAAGAGGTTTAATAACTTCAGGTCCATTTGTTCATAGCAGTACTGGAGCTGAGCCTTTCAAACCCCTGGAGCTTGGCAAGTCAGGCAGACTTGGCAAGTTTTCCTACCAGCTTACCAAGTCTGAGTCAAGCATGGGTTGTTGCAACTTCAAATATATTTAGTACATTTTGTTAACAGGACCGTTGAGGTGGAGGGGGTTTTTTTCCCTTTGCTGACCTTTAAGTATACCATACTCTCTTTACAAACGGCTGGTCCTTAACCCACACATGACAGTTTATGGCTTGTGTTAAATTCAAAATACATATTTTATGCATTTACTCTTGATAATAAGATATTGAGGAAATGTAAGACAGCATCCCACAGTCTTTCTGTCAACTGGCATTCGATAATGTGAATCTGTGGCAAAACCACTGAGAGCCACTATTTTTTAGTGTGTCGTAACAGCAACGGCTTTTGCCCTCTGTTTGGAGCCTGTAGTGCACACAGACAGACTTAAATGTTGGAAATGTTCATGCTTCGAATTCTCACCTGTATGGAGTCTGCCAAAAGAAAAGGAGTTCAAATTGGATTTATGAACTCGTAGAACACTGAACTTTCTAAGTGTCAGTTTTTGCCTATGCAAGTTATATCAGCCTTGAAATAAGACGAAAGCTTTTCAAGAGGGAATTCTTTCCATGTTGAAAGATGCTGCAGTAGACATCTAGTGGCATCTAGTTACCTATTTAGCTGTGTCAGACACATCTACCTGAGTATTCTCCTACAGTAATTGACTCATCTCAAGGTGGTTTTAGCAGGGTCTTTAATGAATTCTGCATCACACAGTTTGTGGTAGGTTAGTGGGCTCTTAAGTGGATATTTTTTACTTGTACTTTGACAGTCTGTCTGCTACTTTGTAAGGCAACCTAACTAAGCTCTGCTTTTGCCTAGCTTTATGTGATTCTACCATCATTGCTAATACTTGTGCTGGTGAATTGTGAATCTAAGAATCTAAGATGTTAGATTTGCCTGGTTTGGGGCTTGTCTTATAGCCATGAGCCAGCTACAGAAAATCTGACTGCTTTGTTTTACCCTCTTAATGGAAAACCAGCCATGTCTGTTGCTGGAGGACTAGTTGTGGGAGGCTACAGTTTCAGAAAGCAATTGTTTCCTAAGCAACATGAGCCAATGTTATAAAAGACCTCATCATTTGCTACCAGACCTTTGAAGTTTGCTTTGCCCAGTGGGATCTAAAAAACTGAGCACAGTCCGAGGTTGCCAACTAAGCCAGACAGGCTTCTGATTTGTGAGCTATTTATGGTTTCTAGAATTGCTGCCCTCATTCATCGTTGCAATTAATTGCAAGAAGCCTGGAGATGATAAATGCTTAGATCATTATTGCTAAATATTGGGGAGTATGGTTTTAAAAAGCTGTGATTCTTCCTAGAAGAACTTGACAGCCCCAAATTAATTGTGCCTTATTTTTGGGACCTCAGGCTTTCTACCAAAGATCTTTTCTTATGCTTCATTTGAAGGCCTAATTTGTACAACTGGCTGAAACACTGCAAGTGTGACTGGTCAGTATGCTGCTTTGGGCCATTAATTGTACCCTTTGAGTGAGATTTAGAGAGTATTCATTGAAGGTTTCAATACAGTAGAAGTGGTGATAAAAAGCTGGGATGTAGAGTGTGTCTTCTGTCTCCTGCTTAAATGGTTGTTTAATTTGGTGCATGGCAGACAACGACAAAGGAAGGGGCACTTTTTAAGAAAACCTAAGAAATGTTTTGCAGTGTATGCTGTTAGGATGGTGCATTTCAACTAAGTGGTAATGGAGGGAAGTTTTTGGCCCTTAAGCATACAAGGACACTTGTAAACTCAAGGCTGCAAGAAGGGCAGCAGGTATTGAAAAGTGCAAACTTGAGTATAATATAGTGTGAAATAAATAAAAACTCCCTACTAGAAAGAGCAGCTGAAGATTTAAAAAACTGTAGGAAGTAAGTTGAAGTAGCTGACCTACTGTGCAAGGCGTAGCTATAAACAGGTGTTGAGATCAGTGTCATTGCTTCTTACTTTGAATGCTGAGGGAGTGCATTAGAACGGATGATTAATTTTAAAGAAGAATAGCAATATAATAGCTGTAAGAACAGCTGTAGAGAATCAGAATAAGAGTTGAACTGACCTGGTTTCTGATTTGTGAGCAGTGACAGTTCTCTGGTCTCATCTAGTCTCCAGCTTTTCTTCCTTGATTTTTTTCTAATTGCCTTTTGCATCCGCAACATCACCTAGCTGACATTTCCATAAATCAACCACGTAGAAAGATTTCACTTTTTCCTTGCTAATTTCATGTGTTGCAGCAGTGCCTGTTTGAACAGCTATTTGTTTTTCTTGCCAATCATGTGAATATTTTAATCTTCCATTCAGTTACCTCTGTCCCAGTCTAAAGAGTCCGCATCTGTTTAGATATTCCATCTATGAAAACAGTGTTAGGTCTTGATGCAGTCTCATTTTTTTATCTTTTCTTGTTTCCTAATTATTCTGTCTCCGTTTTGGGTGGGAGTAGAGAAGAGACCAGATGATGTACGGTTAAACAACTGTTATCTGAGGTGTTCTGCCAGGACACTAGTACTGCACAAGTGAGCCAGAGAATAAACAAACTGGTAGGAGAATGCTGCCATGAGAAGGGACAGAACAGTGATGGCATATGGAAGAATACTGGGCCATGGACATCTTCGGCCTTGCGAGGATGCGGCTGTAGGCCAGGGAAAGCAGCAGAAAACACCACCTGTGTCCTTGGGCCAGGCCTGGGAAAGTAGAAGGAAGTGAAGAAAACAACCAGGAATAGCAAGAGTGTGTTTTGAGATTTGCCAGCATGAGGAGAGGTGATGTCCACCTCTCAGAAGATGGACTAAGACTGATGGACAAGAACACCTAGCCAATGATATGTAGCACAGATACATATGGACAGTAGTAAAACAGTATAAAAGATAAGCTTGTAGTGACGGGCTTTTTGGCTTTTTGCCTTATGGCCTTATGCCTAACAAAGTTTGAGCTTGCGTTTTTTGCCCGTTGCAACAACGGCAAAGGTACCTGGCAGTAAGTGCCATGGGCTCTCAGGGAGTGAGGAGGGAATAGGCATGGTTGCCACCTGAGTGCTCTGCAATACCTAGTGTATCCACTGCAACATGAACTTGTGAACTAAATGCAACACAAAATGTGTTGAAAGAAGATGGGTAGGGGCTGTGTTCTCACACGCAGTGTTGAATTAATTTTGAACAAAGTAACATGGTGTACTGTGGATTTTAAAGGGACCTATAGCCACAAATTTACAGAAATCCTTTGGTATCTCTTAAGTGTAGTGATTCACATGCAGACTGTTTCAGCATGCCCTTACATTGCTATTATTCTTCCAGTTTCCAATTTACTTGGAAAAAAGATAATTCTTTCTCTTCTGAGTTAGATTCTTTCCTGGACTTCTTTCACTGCCCCGCTGACTAAGAAACTTTGTTCCAGCCCAGTAAAGCAGTTTGTGCTTCAGAAAGGTGCTTAAGCAAGATTAGTAGACTCAAGAAAAAAGCTGGGTCCAAGGAAATGCTCAAAAGAGTTTACCTGTGCACTGAAGCTTACAGCTGTTTCCTGGGATCGTGGCATTACAGAACGTGTGGGAAGGCAACTTGGACTCCATCTAGTCCAACACCTTCTTTAAGCAGGGTGTACATTAAATGCAAACCACTTTGCTCAGGGCTTGCCTGGTTGGGCAAGTTTTGTAAACTTGTAAAAGGACTGAGACTCCACAGCCTCTTTGTGCTATCTCTTCCAATTTTAATTGTTAAGTTGGTAATTGATTAAATAATAATGGTTGCATTGTTTAGACAATGAAATTGTCATATAATCATGATGATGTTACTGGCAAGTAGATATCGTTGTAATTCTGGGCCTGCAAAAACAGGACACAAGTCAAGCAGAGCATCCATCAAAACACACCTTGAAAATTCTAGTCTTTGCTGACCACAGTAAAAATGAAGTTGGCTTCTGGCTTCAAGCATGTTCATTTGCCAGTGATAAGGATTTTGAAATGATTTGAGGCCATCTATTTTTTTTTTTTTAGAGTAATGATGCAAATATAGCAAATTGCTCCATCCCCTGAGTATTTTATTTTAAACAAGGAGTACTCAGAGTATTTAAAATGTAAGACTTGAGAGTAACTGCTTGGCAGTCCCCATAATTATTTTTAGAGCATGACAGGCAGCTGTCTCCAGATGGTGATCTTATTCCACAACCTTCTCTGCTGTAAATGGAAACATGTACTGCAGTTGTAATCTAAAGCTTTTTGTAACTTGTCTTTTTTTTCAGCTTTGGTTTGCTTTTGTTAATGGATTTTCTGGGCAGATCTTATTTGAGCGATGGTGCATTGGTCTGTATAACGTGGTAAGTGCTACATATTTTGACTTGGTAACACTTGAGACTTGTATATTATGGCGTATGCCATTTTTCAGATGTAACTGTCTTAGACATGTATCAGGAAAAGTGAGTTTATTTGTAAAAGCTGTTTTGAATCCACTTTGAGGTAAAAAAAAAATAATCTAAAATTATGCTTTTAATGCAAAATTATATTTGGGAGAATGCCTTGAAAATAGGTGTTTAGCCTATACCCTGGATAAAACTCTGCAGATTTTAGATAGAATTTAATTTCTTCTTTGAAAGCATCTTCTGTCTTTTGTACTGAATATTTTGCTGATGGTTCATGTTCAAAATAGAGTCTTAATCTTTGAGTTTTGATGAATTTTTTTCTCTCAGACCCTGTAGGAATTAGATGCTAAGGTAAGTCATGCAGATGCTTTATTGACTCACTACCTTACGTACAGAAAGAGAAGCAGCATCGTTGTGTAACCAGCATTTTTCATTTGAGCCAAGAGCAGGATATGTCAGTCTAGGAGTGATTTCTGTTTTTTGCCATGGTCTGCTGAATGCCATGCTGTGCAATATGACTTTATTACTTTAATACATGTGATTGATGAGATAATATTATTGATTAAAGTCTGAAGTATCTCTGAAACCACATTCCATAGCACACCATAGACTTAGGTTGGCATTTGACAGTGTTACCTTTGTAATGTTACTAGTGAATAGCCTGGTGCATGGATTTTTAAGCTATTAGGACACTGTCAGTGTTGAAGAGTCCTTTGCAGGGAGAGAATTGAATTTTTTTCTGTAAGAAAACTCATTCCAAATATATGCTAATACAGAAAAAGCCAGCAAATTTATCACTGAGTAGTATTAATGGAAACATTTAACTTCTGTCACATTAATTTTAAAAATGATGACACAAACCCTCATCTTCCATAAAATTTCATACTTTTAGTGGAAGATATTTATTCAAGGATTTATTATTCCCTTGATTCTATTCACCCTAATTTCCTGTTACTCAGTCTCTGTCATTCGTGTTTAGATATTTGCATCTATTATCTTTAAACCTCATTTGATGAATCTACCTACCCTACCTCAAGCTTCTGGATGAAGCTGATCTGCTATTATCAGTGAAGTAGAAATTAAACCTTTCCTTGTAAGGTCAGTATTTTCTAAAAGTAGAACTGGTTGCATGGACTCATGAAGAATCAAGTGCTAGTAGGATATTAGGGACTTCCACAATTTGAAGGGGTTAGATTTTGAAGTGCTTTAAGATCTGTCATTCTCTTCTGTGCGGATTAACCCTTTATTTCATTAGTAGTCTCATTAAAATATGAAGCATATGAAATCATAGTAGTGTTATAATTCCTGGTTTTGTACCGGCTCACACTGGAGGTTTGCCTTCATAAACAGAGCCACTAGAATATTTACTTCAAGTGAGAATATAAATGCCCAAAGAAACACAGGAAACCTGGGGAAATACATTAAAGCTGCATGAGAACGTGGCCTTCTTTGGAATATATTGGACTAGTGGTCTTGGTTTGTTCCCTGCCCCCAGCCTGCTGCCGTTTCCACCATCTGGTTTATCGCTTTATGAGAAAGCGACACACAATTCCCACTGGATCTAGGATTGTAATTACTGATTGTCCCTAGTTTCTATCCCTTTGTGTTGTTCTTTTGTCCTCGACTGCCAGCTCGCTCCTGGTGGGAACCACAGCCCAACTTCTGCAGATATGCATATACACTGGAAACAATTCATTACTCCAAGCTGCTTCTTTTAACCTCAAGAACACTTCTCAAACTGTTAAAAATCTATGCATGTATAAGATTAGTCATGATGTTTCTGACATAAACTGTTAATGTACGAGGAATTCAATGAAGTCTAGTTTTCAGACTTGCCTGCTGGTGTTATTTTCACTCTGTGCCTGCACTGCAGACTACGAGAAACATGGATACCCAAGCTGGCTTTAAATGAGCTGCCTCAGATCCTGGAAACACTTCAGGAGCAGCAGTGTCAAAGTCAGTAGAGGCTAATTTACTCTGCTTCTGGCAAAGCATCCTTCTGCCTCTCTTGGAAAGCTTCCGAGGCTGGGTCATCTAAGAGTCTGCCCGTAGCACAGACACTGCAGTTAATTTGTTCCTATCGGTTCATGCCTGCCAGAGGAACCCCCAAAAGTACCATAATGCAGAATGGCCCCTGTTTCAGTAGACTTTTTTTTTTAATGTGATTTCCACATTTGCTTTGTCTCCGCTGGTTAAGCATATTACATATTTAATTATGGCTACAACCGCAGCTATATTGGAACCCATTCTCACAAGGCTATTTTTGTAAAAATACGTGTTGTCTTTCCTCTGCAATCTTATGTGTTTGACCCTCGCTAGATTAGCTGCTACATCAGAAACTAATGATGCTTAACTTCTTGGGTTTGAACTTATCAGTTAATAACATTAATTTTATTACATGTTTAATTTGTTCATTTGAGAGTTATGAATTACTGAAATTCATGTTTGGACCATTGAAAATTGTCAAATAACATGCTAAGTAGAAGTAAATCTTCACTGGAGTCTAGACATTTTGCTGTTTTCTAGATAATAAAATATTACCTGAGATCCACTAAAAACTAATAACTGCTTTTAATTAGTATTTGCTTTCCTTCCAGATTTTCACAGCGCTGCCACCCTTTACTCTGGGAATTTTTGAAAGATCATGTACTCAAGATAGCATGCTTAGATTTCCACAGCTATACAAAATTACTCAAAATGCAGATGGTTTCAACACAAGGGTAAGGGAAAGTCTGTTTCTTTAAGAACATCTATAGGCATTTTTTTTCCCAGATTTTTCTTGTTAGAAAATAACTCATTTCCCACTGTTACTTCTGCTTTATGCTAGCCACTGAGATTAAGATCGTTCTGCCTCCCAGTCCTGTTCAGGGGATTACTTTCTTAATTAAATGGGAGAGTCCTTGTTTGTAAATAAGGGGTTTCCGCTATGGCTTCAACCGAAACTGGTCCTGAAATATCCATAAACTTTGATTCAAAGTAAGATTTGTATCAGAGTATGATTTTTAAACTCACAACTACTGATAAGTCATGGGTGTGCTACTTTCACAGGAGCTAGATAACATCACCTGGATTTTATTTAATATATATTTAGTCATAATGTTCTACGCTAGGGTGATTTTTGACAGATACTATTCCAGTAGTTCTTTTGGAGAAGAAAATTTGAAGTGATTTATTCGGACTTCTGACTCTTGATGAACGCATTTTACTTTGTTTTGCTGTTTAAGTTCTGGGAAATGTGAGCATTTGGTATTCCATCTTTATTCCGTAACAAGGATATCTGAATTTACTTCTGAGTCAAGGAAGCTGTGTGATTGATTTGTTTGAAGAGGAAATCGTAGAGTACATAAAGCTCTGGTTTGTGCAGACCTGGCATTATCCCCTAGGTGCAAACTCTGGGACACAATTTGAAAGAAATGAGGACATTTCATAGTACTGAACCAATCTTTTAAAATCGCTCTTTGAGGTAATTAAAGAAGGTTGACTCCATCTGTCTGCTGTATTTTGATAAAGATCTTAAATTGCAAGCGTGCTTGCGTATTATGTTTTAAATTGGTAGAATAAAATGCTGGAACTGGAGCAGTGTTTTCTTGTGAAAGAGCAGAAATTGTGGGAGGAAACAGATCCTGCAGAAGTTTAGGTATTTCACTTCAGGACAAACATTGTCTTGACTCTAAACTACACAATGAAATGTTTGTTAGGAGTTAGAGAGAGGTCAAGAGTTTTGGACTTTACTGATAGCTTGGTTTGTTTTCCCTCAGGTTTTCTGGGGTCACTGCATCAATGCCCTTATCCATTCCATCATTCTTTTCTGGTTTCCACTGAAAGTGCTGGAGCATGGTAAGGACGTCATTATTTCTTTTGTCAGTAACTGATTCTGAGCATTAGAGTCAGTGTGTTTGCAGAATGGAGAGTCATGATAAGTCCCAAGAAAATAATGCTGATGGCCAATTCAGTAGTTTGTAGCCAAGCTGAACTTGGCTAGTTACCTTATGGCTTTCAGAAATTATTCTAATCTGAATTTACTGTTCAAAGAGTGACTTTAAAATGTTAAAAATGAAGCTGTTGTTTTGCAAAAAGCTTTATCTAAATACTGTATAATGTTTTGCAAAATGCCTTTTTTTTTTTTTTTTGGTAGTGGGTTGATATCTCAACTTTTAAGTGTATAATGGTCTTAGAGCAGCTGCCTTAGAACCATTTGTTTATATCTTGTTGGACCATTCCCATTCAATAACAGAGTTCTGTAAAAAGTAGGATAAAATAGATTTCACTACGGTTGAAGTCTTGGAGGGGAGGAAATGAATTGACTGAAATGAAAGGAAACCAGATCAAGAGTCAGAGATATTAGGGAAACGAGACTTTTTGTTGTACAGATTAGCATTATTAAGTCTTGCTTTTCATGAAGGGTAGTGCAGCTACGTGGTATTTCAGGGACCAATAAATCCCATGTAGTTCCTACCTAGCTTTACAGTATAGTTGTGTGGATGGGAAAAACCATGGGAAATCTGTTCTTTTACTGTAGTAAGAAATAGGACTAGATCAGATGAGGAATTCAGAGGTGGTGGTGAAGGGAATAGTATTTATCTAAAATGATAAATTTTTCGAAAGTTAAACACTTTCCTGGAAAACACAGATTTCAAGAATATCTTCTCAGCTCCTGGATGGATTAATTGGGGAGGAGTTGAAAGAAATGGAAAGGGAGAGAGGGTGAATGCTCACATCAGAGGCATGATGGTAAAGATATTTGTGGGAGTGGGGTTCATGTTTCTCTGTCTGGATGAGTAAAATGTCAGTATCTCCTCAGTGAGAGTTTCACATCTATCTGATGTGCCATCTAAGAAAGGGACTTGCCTTTTCTCCGTATGTGGGCTGAGAGTAGGTTCAGTTTTGTTGGAGAGGAGTTTTTATGGTTGGATTTTTTTTGTTTTGATTTGAGGGGTTTTGTTGTTCTGCTGCACTGTTTTTATGAGAAATGTTAATCTTGAATAGCTCATTTTAAATACAACTTCAGAAATTTTAGGTGGACATCTGTATTGGTTACAGCTAAAGAAAATTATAGGTTTTGTTACTCTTCCGTAGATATTGTCTAATTTCTAAATAGATAATGTACTTTTCATTGCAACAATTAAAATTAAGACTGAAATGCCAGCTCAAAGGGTAACTTTCTGAGTTCCTTTGTACAGGTTAGTTAGCTTGCTTTGCAAAGAGGAGTGAATATTGAATTTTCAAGTTTGTTTGCAATTCCAAGTGCAAAAGGGATTTCAGTGCCAGAGACAGAAATGTGTCATTCCCACGGGGATGTTTTTAACCTCTTGAGGTCCTTAGAGTCTGAGGTACATACAGTCCACGAATGGGCACTTGTATTGCTTCAGAAATGAACATTCACTGAGCATCCTGCTGTTCTCATGAACAGAAGTATCATTCCTTGCAGGACCACATAGCCTCCTAAAGTGAAAGGTCATGCAGATCACTGGGAAAAAATACATTAACTTACTGCATTAAAATGTAACTTTAAAAAAGTTGAGTCTTAGACTAAAATGTATTCAATTACTTAAATGTGCGCTGTGATGTTACGCTAGAGCATGGCCAAGTCATTATGACAGCTTATTTTATCAAAATTGATACATACTTAAGCATGCCTTTTTTCTTAATAAACTGAGAGTTTTGGCACCAGCAGGGTTCACTGGGCATGGAAGGCTAAATTCTCTAGTGCTCTTCACCTTTTTTGTTGACACCAGAGGAAAGAGCAAACTGACTGTTAAAACTTCATGTGCATTTTTGAATGATGTGGTAAGTGATGCCACAGCATATAGCGTGGGAGGAGTTGGGCTGATAGACATGCCAGTGGCTAGAAACCAAACCAGTTCCTAACCAAGCTGTCTCAGGTTTTAGCTCCTGTTGCAGTGTTAGTGATTAGGCTATCTGCTGCTATTTCTTAGTAGTTAACATTCAAAAGAGAAAAGCAAGCAGGGGTATAGAACTAGCAATTTCTGGGAAATACTCACAGCCTTTCAGTTCTCTGGAGACAGACATGTGCAGCCAGGGTAGAAGAAAAACAAAACAAGTAGGTTGGGTTATCTGCACTTGCTAAATATATAGGGGTTTTTACCTGTAAGCTGGGCAGAGTCTTCACCACAGAGGTCAGGCTGTCAGGAATGTTTCTTTATCAGCTTAAAAATTTACTGATCCTGGAATATATAATCCTTGTTTAAGAATGTCAGATTCAGTTTTGCAAATAAAATTAAGAAAATGGTACGTCATAGTAGAAGCACACTGTGCTAGGCAGTATGTGTTCAGGAATGGGTCCAGGGTTTTATCTTAAGCATTTTTGCTCCCTACTGTTCATGTGTTTCTCTAGCAATTGTCTTAAAACCTGTGAAAATAGCAGTACTTATCATGCTTCCATAATGCTTGAAAACTCCTGTGAGTTTAAGTTCATTTGGCATTAGTGTGGCAGTCGAATGTGTTTCGTGGTGGTGCAATTTTGTTCAGCAAGGGCTAAGAAAGACTCAATGACATTTGAGGTATTGTCAAGGTTGGCACTTTCACATGAGAGATTAACATGTACTTACCCTTATGCACTTGACTACAGAAAGTGTGTGTGGAGGCTGAATGCTGCTCAGTTACTGAGTTAACCTCCAGGCAGATATTTTAGGTGTTACATGTGTCCTTTATCCATCAAACTTTGAAGTCTCTTCTTCATTAAGCTCTCTTTCACCAAAAATCTGCTGGTGTTTTACTGGCTTTTTCGTCGCAAGCACATAAAAAATGAGTTTTGTTAGAGGTGACAATACAGAACAGATAGTGACAGAAAAGGTGACACTGACATACCTCAGCTCTTAATAGGCAAATTACATTTAGTGTGATAAACACTTCCCCTTTTGCTAGGCCAGCTTCTGGCAGCCAGGACTATTTGATATACACTCTATCTGAGCATTGTGTATGAGACCTGGCTTAGCACAACTTCTGTGTTACCATTACCTCACAGCTTCCGAAAGTGCTTTTAGGTCTTCAAAAAGGCAAGGTTGGGACCAGCTATTTAATCCTGAAAATCTCCTTGTTATTTTACCCGTTGAAAAACTGATGACAAATGTGATTATTTTTGTGTTCCACTTTCAGATGCAGTATTCACAAATGGCCAAGGAATCGACTATTTATTTGTTGGAAACATAGTTTACACTGTAAGTTTGTGTATCCTAGCAATTTCTGAGTGGTGGTGGTTTTTTGCAGTCTTTTTTATACCACTAGAAAATGCTGTAAATCCGAAGAAAGTGTGTGGGTAAAATAAAATCAAACTGATGTTGTGCCTGATTTTCTCTTCTTTTTTTTTTTATGGTCATGCACCAACAGTAGCTTCTGCTCTGTCCTTTCCAAACCCAAACACTGCCAAGATCCTAGGTTGCCAGCAATCTAAATGCTATTAGCTATTTAGATGTAAAGGGGAGATTGGGCCATGAAGACCTTTGAATTTGAGAGTCTTAGTAATGAAGTTGTCTTTCTTTTTCCTTGCAGTATGTTGTGGTCACTGTTTGTCTGAAAGCTGGCTTGGAAACAACTGCATGGACTAGAGTAAGTACTTTCCAGTATCTTTTATTTTATTAGCACACCTTCCTCCCTATTGAGTATTAATACAGAAAAGAAGTACTAAAAATCACTTGAGATTTCAGAGTTTTAATTGGATCTTTCATGTAAGGATAAACTGCTAAGCTCCCTAAGTAGGGAATGTGAGAGGAACGAACTTGTAGATCACACGATATGTGTGATGAAAAAGGGCAGCCTGACAGAAGTGGGAAGAGTACACTAAAAGTGTATTGTCAACATCTCTACTTAAAACTGAGAAAACTTAGCATGAAAACAACATACTACTGTAGTTGCTTAAGGAAATAGATCAAGTAAATTATCATTTGTACTCCGTAGCTCCTTTAAATGTAATGTAATAGGGAATGAAAGGTGTTTATCTATGGGCAGACAACTGGGCTTTGAAAACATCTTTGACCCAGGTAACAAGAAATAGTGACTTCACATTGTTTGAGAGTTTGTTTGGAAACTTAGTGTAATAAGGATATTAGTTACATGGTTATGTTGATTCCTAGATTTGAGTTATTTACCTGCAGTGAATACTAGTGTTACTGGTAGGTAACAGAATCCAGCAGGGCAGTGACCTTTAAAGAGTATGAGGAGATAGAGGAGGGCTTCTGTGTTGATGAACCTTCAACACCTTTCTCTGCTTTTTCCCCCAGCCCCTCTGAAACACTGATTTTTCTGTTCTGATTTAGTCCCTGTTTCTTCACACCAATAAGATCCTTTATGGGAATCTAGTTT
Organism: Grallaria varia; assembly: GCA_013396735.1. Lineage (NCBI taxonomy): Eukaryota > Metazoa > Chordata > Aves > Passeriformes > Formicariidae > Grallaria > Grallaria varia. The sequence goes on along the minus strand of VWZG01001380.1, from coordinate 804,776 downwards.
TCATGATGTACAAAAAAAGCCCTCAAGACCAGGCTGTTTTGAGGACTCAGTATAGTCTCACTTTACCATTTCTTGGAGGGGCTTGTCTTACATCTTGTACCGTCATTGTTTTTGTTAGTTGTAAAATGTTTTACTTCATTCCTCACAGGAGAATTGAAATCAATGAGATGATGTCTGTTCTGAATTTTAAAAATGAAATGGTATCTGTGGGGGTTATTTAATTGTTAGGGACATGCTAATGTTTTCTGCCTCATTTTCTCATCTGAAAATAAAATCTCTTCTTTTTTTGCCGTTGCTTATGAATCAGTTCTGTGTTGTGTACCAAAGTTTTAAAATAAAAAATACTTAAATGAATCCCTGATGCACTAGAAGATGATATATCCAAGTCTACATTGGAGGCATGTGAGCCTGCTTAGATAATTCCTTCTCTCCTCTTCCTTTTATAATTGGTGTCTTTTCAATCACTAGGGGATAATAATGATGCCCTCTTTTCTAAACTTTTATTTTGAAAGGTACCATGAAGTTTAGTAGATCTCAGTGTTTGATAACACTGACATTTTATGGAGAAATTGTTGTTATGCACAGAAAAGTCATTGTGTTTAGAGTCAACTTTTCTCTATATACATTTCTAATTCCTGTCTCATTGCTTGAAAGAGTGACTCTCATCATCTTGGAGTCTGATGTTGGTTATAGTTATTGTTTCAGCTGGGAGTGAATCAACACACAGAGAGTCTTTAGGTTACTTGAATAGTATTGAATGTACAGCATTGAGTTAAGCCTCTTCTCCATCATCAAGTGGATTGGTTACAGGTAGTTTGTTCTTGAGAGTGAGAGGGACACTGCCACTTGGGAGAACACAACGGGTTCAGAGGAAAGCTTTAAATAAACAATGCAGAGTCAAAGTGGCCGGAAGCCTGGTACACACAGTGGGTAGTGTGGAAAGAAAGGCTTTGGGGAAGTGGTAACATGATGCATAACAAAATTCACACATTGAAGTTATGTGGAGCCACTTCATGTTATGTGTTACCTGTCTGGAACACTGCAACAGCATTTTTCCCAAACAGGTAGAGCTTTTTTCATTGCTTTACTGCAGTTGTATGAACTGTTTCAGATAAGCATGGGAGAGCCATACGCTATCTAGTTTTTATGCAATAGCCTTGTTTTCTTTTTTTCTGTCATTCATTTAACTCATCTGATGGAGTCACTTCTGCTCTGCGCATGAATTCTCCAGGGGTAAATGACAGAGATCAGTGGAGAATCAACAATGAAAAGGTTGGTGGGGTGAGTGTATAAGGAACCTTTTCAAGCAGGGCAAGGAGGGCCCTGCCTGAATGCAGAAGCTCTTTTAAAGGTGAGGAAGGAATTCAGGCAGATACAAGCATGTGATGAAGAGGTGATTGGGACAAACAGGAGAGGAAGGTAAAGACAACATAAAATGAGCTTGCTCTACTCAGCTGGAAAGGGCAAGGTGGAGAGCTGCAAAACTCAAAAACTGCACTACCAGCAGGTTGCAAAGAAATGACATTACTTCATTAGCATAAATACACCTCCTACAAAATAAGGCTACGTCTTAGGTTGGTTTCTCTGCTTGATTTTATTTTTACTGTTTTTAATTGTAAAGTCTAAGAGTTTTCAGCTTGGAAGCATTGGTCCAAGCTATCCTGAGCCTTCTGTCCACTTGACTGAGATGAAGGCTGTGACTCTAGGGGAGGTATCATGTCCTTTTTTTGGAAAGCAGTGCTGGTGCTGTTCTGCAGTTTCATGGGACTGATTTTTCATAAAGATGAGTTCTTGCCGAAGCCTTGGAGTACTTGAGCTTAGGGAAGCGGAGTACTACAGTTGTTCACTGGGGCAGGGTTTTTAGTCAGAATCTTGACATGAATTGTCCCTAGTTTTCAGAAAAGCAAGTAGACTGAAAGGGTCAAATCCCTCTTCCCCAAATGTTTAAAAATTTTTTTTAAAAAAAAATCATTGTCTCTTTGTTTGCCTCACATTGAAACTGAATCAGGGTGGAGGGGAGGGTTGGAGTTTTCATTTGTTTTGTTGGGGGTTTTGGGTTGGCTCTTTTGTTTGGTTGGTTTGCTTATTGCTTGTTTGTTTTCAGTGAAGTAGTTACTGGTCAGATCTTCTGGGTGAAACAGAATAAATAGCAAAATTCAAAACCAAATCTTCCTGCCCACTGTGTGTCTCCAGGAAAGTGCCTGTGCCATGTCCTGCTCATTAGCCCAGCAGCTCTTAGGGCTGAACAAAATTCCAGCTTTCTAAGAGTGCCTAGAAGTGTTTTTCCACTGCCTCTGACGTTCTGCTGTATGAATGCTTCTACTGTAAGGTGGCCTCTAGTTGGTCCTGACTATCTGCCAGTCGGTGCTGGTGCTCCAGACTCCTTGCTTGTTTGTTTTCTCTGCCTGTACTAGAGAAAGCTGTCCTTTCCAAAGATGTTAAATTGTTCTAGACTAGGACCCATCTTCTTCTTCCAGAAATTTGTATCTATCTCACAGCAGGCAGAACACCATACTCAGGCGCTTCTTTGGTTCTCAGACATACTGTTCAAAAAGTCAGCAGACACAGTCATCAAGTAGAAAGTATAAAGCTGAGAACTGAACACACTGTGCCCACCACAGCAACCAGTATGTGAATTCATTCCCATGTTCCTAAACTCATGTGTAATGAGTAATTAAGATTTATGCAGGTACTTCTCTGAATTGGAGCCAAAGTCATCAGCCACAGGAGATGTTGGCATCCAAAAAAGCTGGAACAAATAATGAGCTCAGTTGCTTTTTACACCAGAAATTACTGATTCCATCCGCTGCAGTGTAAAAGTAAAACAACTTAAATCATCCTGAACAGAAAAACAGTTCGGGTGTGTAGAAAAAATTACTTTCTTTAATGCAACTGAGATGAATTCTGTGCCGGATGTGTTCCTGGTCACTTTAAAAGTATTTTTATTTTCTCTTAGTGAGTCTACACACTAAAGAACCAGTAAAGATGTAAACTGCATTGCATATCTGTAAATCACTTAGAACATCTTTAAAACAATGAAAAGCAAAGTTGATCAGTAAATGGTAATCGTAGTAGTGTAATACATAGCACTGAATCTTCGTCTGTGACAGGTGAGTGATGAATATGGCTTGTATGCACACACTGCCATAAGGGATTTGTCCACGTGAACTTTAGACCTGAGCATTTGAAAATTGTGTTGAATCTGGCATGCAGGACACATGGCAGGATGCAGGAAATAGATGAGAGAAGTCAGACTTCTAAGGAAAATCTGATGGGGTTCTGGTGCTCCAAATAAGATAGATTGGCTGAGAAGACTATCTCTCTGCCCTGTTGTGAGGCAGAGATTAGAGGGAGCTGCTGCGATGTTTGAACAACCTGTGCTACTGGCCCGAAACCAAGAGCAGCAAGACAGGCCTGAGTGAGACCAACAGAGACCTGAACAGGCAACCCTTGTAGGTTGGGTAAATGGAGGAAGTGTCCTGTGTTGACTCATCTTTCCCTTTTTCCTCACAGTTCAGTCACCTGGCCGTCTGGGGAAGCATGCTGCTCTGGCTGGTGTTCTTCGGTGTCTACTCAGCCATCTGGCCCACGTTTCCCATCGCGCCAGACATGCTGGGGCAGGTGAGTACCAATGCTTGGCTGTGCACTGGGCTGCCCAGCACAGCTCCCCGAGCACTCACACAGCACTTGGGAAGAAACCCTGCGCTAGTCAGAGTGCCTGTACTTCATCTGAACCTTTTCTTAATCCCTGCATTCATTCAGCTTAATCTCCTCATTAGAAGAGCTCTCTTTCTCCCCAGAAGTGACATCATACATGGTTATGTGCACTGGGGATACTATATGACAATTCTCAGTTCACTTCAGTAACAGAGAGACTGGCTCTTTCATTAGTGCCTTCCTGGGAAGATTTTGTGTGTTTGACAAAATGCCATGTTTGGTTTGGGTTTTTGTATCATCACGGGTTCTTTCTCTTCTATATATTTTGCTTTCATATTGTTCCTTTTTTCTTCAGTTTTTTAAAGTGAACAGAATTTCCTTGAGAATAGGATGAGGTGGTCAGAAGCAGAAAGGGGGCTGCTATGTTACTGATCCTCTGGATTTATTTCTTCCATGTCAGCTGAGTTCCAGGTGGTGAAATTTTTTCTTTTGGTGTTATGTTAACCCATGGTGAGATCGAGTCATGAGCCTGTCAAATCAGTCAAGAGCCTTGTGCATATTTAAAATAGGGGCTTACCATGAAGTTAAGGGCTTAATAAATGTATGCTAAAATATTATCCTGTAGAAGTGGAACTGCTTTCAAAATTACCAGAAAAATATATTTTGTAGTCAGTTTAGACTTTCCATTAAAGAAAAGATGCTCTTCATGATGCAAAAAGAAGAAAAACCAACTAATCATTTTAACAAATTAGCTAAATATGCTTAGATTGCGTACTAGAAAATAATAATGAAAAAGTCAGGTGTTGGCAAACCAGTTAGAGATTTCTGAGGTTAGTCCAGTGTGTTTGTATTCAACAGGAGCAGTCAGGCATGATTTTATTACTGTTCTGTCTTAATACATATTTTATTACCATGTGCTAAAACACTGAGGATAGTGGAGGCTATGGTACATTTCCATGGACAGCTTTTTACAGCAGAGACTGACAGCTGACAGGGTGGGAGCAGCAAGTAAGTGACTGACAGACAAAACCTCAGTCCTCTGATAGTATTTTGTGGTGATCTTTGTGTCTTTCACAGTACACACAGCATCAGTAACTCTAATTTACATTTTCATATATTGGGCAGAAATTTGACTTCAGTATCATGTGGAGCCGTGAATGAATTTTCCTCCACAGCAGACTTGTAATGCTGCCATTAACGTCAGCCTTCTAAAATACAAACAGTATGGTGAGATGCTGCTTTATACAAGAAGGGTCAGACTGTTGGCTTTAGCCTGGTATTTCCTTTCCCCCCACACGC